>JAPKLW010000362.1:28681-113679 GCA_026898455.1 Plectranthus barbatus
TTCTCACAAGCTTTCTAAAATCATTAATTGATCTTTATTTTATTGTTACTTTAAAATCATTGCTAGTTTAAATAAAAACCAAATCTCTTTTCTGATTTGCCTAGATAGTAGTAAGATATCTACGTTTTAGTGCTTGGTTATACTTCGAGCCTGCAGTCCTTGAGTTCGATAAATTATTACTTGCCCTCTGCAGTGGTCTGTACACTTGCAGCTTTAGCGCGTTGCGAAACGCGCTATCAAGTTTTTGGCGCCGTTGCCGGGGACTGCAAAGATTTATAATTAACACTAATCCTGATATTACGCTAATTATTCTAGGCTTTATTTTACGCACATTTATTTTAAATTCTGTTTCCTTTCTGTGCTATTCACGGTTTGCTTCGTTGCAGGTAGTATATGCCAACCAGATCAAAAGGTCCACCTCCTGAACCTGTAGATCCGGAGATCGAATCCACCTGCCGAAGAAACACTGCGCGAAGAAAGTTAGCATTCACTATGGCTGACAATCAGGCGGCACAGATAGCTGAGCTGCAGAGGCAGCTGCAAGAAATGAATCTAAGACTCCAAGAGCGTCAGGGTCCTGAAGTACCTCGACCACCTACCATCGATGAGATGTACGAGCCGATGACTGATAGGCATCGTAATGCAGATTTTGGGCTGAAGGTGGATACACCGAATTTTGAGCTGAAGACTGGTCTGATACACACAGCTCAACAGAATCAGTATGGGGGATTACCAACTGAGGATCCTCATCTACACATTCAGAGGTTCCTTCTGCTGTGCGATACGGTTAAGCAGAATCAGGTGCCTATTGACTATGTCCGGTTGCGCCTGTTTTCTTTCACACTGCGCGACAGAGCACTATCGTGGTACATGACGCTGAACTGCAATGAGATCTCAACATGGGAGGAACTGTGCAAGCTGTTCTTGATCCAGTTTTTCCCACCCAGCAAAACTATTCAGTTGCAAACTCAGATTTCACAATTCAGGCAGTTTTCTGGAGAGTCACTATACGAGGCTTGGGAACGCTACAAGGATCTCTTGCGCTCCTGCCCTTGCCATGGTTTTTCTGAAAAGCAGCAGATGTGTCATTTCTACAAGGGGTTGGACAGGGAGACCCAGAAGCATGTGAATGCTTCAGCTGGAGGGTCACTGACTGCTAAACCACCACAGGAAGGGTTAGCTTTACTAGAAGTGATGGCGAAAAGTGAGTACAACTGGCCAGCAGACAGGGGAGATCACAGGATAACAGCAGTGGATGACACTGGAGACATAGCTGCTGAGATCAAGTTGATGAGGAAAGAAGTGGCTGCTTCCACTAAATTACTGGAGACCCGCATTGCTAAGTTGGAAAATAACCTCCCTCAACAAGGGTATGAGCAGGTGAATGAGATGCAAATGGAGGATGCAAACTATGTGAACCAGAGGAATTTCAACAACAATTGAGGGTATCCATCGGGAAACATGGTATATCATCCCAACAATCAGAATCATCCCAACTTCTCTTATGGGAATCCGAACAATGCTCTGCAGCCTCCACCTGGGTTTGCCGCAAATCATGGAGCAGCGAATGAGCCAAAGGAGCCAAGCATGAGGGAGCTCCTGACACAATTCATCGCAGTCTCCAATGCTAAGTCTACGAAGACAGATGGAGAAATTTCTCAGCTGCAGAATAATATGGGGGAAATGGGAAAGCACATGAAGCAGATAGACACACAGATTTCCCAGATAGCCAACGCAATTGGCAACCAGCATACTCCGGGACACTTTCCGAGCAACACTGTGGTGAATCCCAAGGACCAGTGTAATGCCATTACCACCCGCAGTGGTAAAGGTTATGAGGGGCCATCTATGCCCGCTAACATACCTGTGCAACCTGAAGATGTACAGTCTGACCCTATTCTTCCTGAAGAAGATCATACTGAGAAGGGTAAAGAGATCTGTCCTGAAGACAGATCCAAATCAGCTGGTCCTGTTGCTGTACCTTTCCCACAAAGGTTCGCCAAGAAGCAGAAGGAGGAGAGGTATAAGCGTTTCTTGGAGCACATGAAGAAGATCCACATCAATCTTCCTTTGATTGAAGTGGTACAGGAGATCCCTGGGTGCATGAAATTTCTGAAGGATATGGTTACCCAGAAGAAGCCCTTTGGCGCGTTCGAGACAGTGAACCTCTTCGAGGAATGCAGCGCCATAATTCAGAAGAAGATGCCGATCAGGAGATCAGATCCTGGGTGCTTCTCGATCACTTGCGTGATTGGGGGGCAGAGCTTTGAGCAGGTCCTTTGTGACTCAGGGGCTAGCATCAATCTGATGCCTCTGTCAATTTTCAAGAAGCTCCGGATCGGCAGCATCAAACCGACCACCATCAGACTTCAGATGGCGGATCGTTCTGTGAACTACCCGAAAGGGGTAGTTGAAGACGTGCTAGTGAAAGTGGGGGAATTTATTTTCCCAGCTGATTTTGTGGTCTTGGACATGGAGGAAGACCGCAATATCCCGTTGATCCTTGGAAGACCCTTCCTCCACACTGCTGACGCCCTCATAGATGTGAAGAAAGAAGAGCTCACCTTGAGAGTGAATGACGAGAAGATCTCTTTCTCCATTTACAAAGCCATGGAGCGACACGACTCTGATGACTGCTATGAGGAGTGCGACATGGTTCAGGTTTTGTATCCTTGTGACCCGTTATTTATTTATGCTGATTCCTTAGATTATGGGGTGCAAAATTCTGTTTATCCTTGTGATGACCTGTATGATGCGTGTGATGAGCTGTTAGAGTCTGTTCTAGCATTGGATGCTGCAGGTGAGAAGAACAAGGTGGAGAGCGCCAATTTTCTAAAGTTGAGGAGCGAGGAGGAAGAAGAGGAAGCGCGACGAAAGGCGCTGAATCCAGAGAGAAAGAAGGAGCAACCAGTGCTAGAGCTCAAACCACTGCCAGACCACTTGAGGTATGCTTACTTTGGCGAAAATGACACATACCCGGTAATTATTTCTGCTACTTTATCTGCTTGTCA
The DNA here is from genome assembly GCA_026898455.1 of Plectranthus barbatus. Taxonomy (NCBI): domain Eukaryota; kingdom Viridiplantae; phylum Streptophyta; class Magnoliopsida; order Lamiales; family Lamiaceae; genus Plectranthus; species Plectranthus barbatus. The sequence continues at coordinate 31,693 of JAPKLW010000362.1, forward strand.
ATTGGATAGATTACTGAGGGTATTGAGAGACCACCAATCTGCTATTGGGTGGTCGTTGTCTGACATCAAGGGTATTAGCCCTTCTATTTGTATGCACAGGATCGTACTCGAAGATGGATACAAGCCTAAGGTGCAACCGCAACGAAAGCTTAATCCAATTATGCAGGAAGTGGTGCGGAAAGAAGTAATGAAGCTTCTGGATGCTGGGATGATCTACGCCATCTCAGACAGTGAATGGGTAAGCCCTACCCAAGTGGTGGCCAAGAAAGGGGGGACGACAGTCATCAAAGACGAGAGTGGCCAGGAAATCGCTCACCGGCCTATCACAGGTTGGAGGATGTGCATAGACTACAGAGCACTTAACAGTGCTACACGTAAGGATCACTTTCCTCTCCCTTTTATTGATCAGATGTTGGATAGACTAGCTGGGTATGAGTTTTACTGCTTTCTAGATGGTTATTCTGGATATAACCAAATAGTGATAGCTCCTGAGGATAAGCATAAGTCTGCGTTTACTTGCCCTTATGGAATTTTTGCTTATAGGCGTATGTCTTTTGGATTGTGTAATGCTCCTGCTACTTTTCAAAGATGTATGATGTCTATTTTTAGTGGGCTGGTAGAAAATATTATGGAAGTGTTCATGGATGACTTTTCAGTGTTTGGTCATTCATTTGATAACTGTTTGGAAAACCTGATTACTGTTCTGCAGCGATGCCAAGATACTAACCTTGTATTAAATTGGGAGAAATGCCATTTTATGGTTAGGGAAGGGATAGTTCTTGGCCATAAGGTTTCTGCTGCAGGTTTGGAAGTGGATCGAGCAAAGATTGTGGCAATCTCGAAATTACCTCCACCTACGAACGAGAAATCAGTTCGAAGCTTCTTGGGACATGCAGGCTTCTACCGGAGGTTTATCAGGGTGTTTTCAAAAATCTCTAAACCTCTCAGTTCTTTTCTTATGAAAGATACAAAATTTGTCTTTGATGAAAATTGTTTGCAGGCTTTTGAGAAGCTGAAGTTGGCCTTGACAACCGCCCCGGTTCTCATTTCTCCAGACTGGTCCGAGCCATTCGTTTTGATGTGCGACGCCAGTGACACAGCAGTTGGAGCTGCTTTGGGGCAGACGAGGAACAAAATTTTCCGAGTCATACACTACGCCAGCAAGACTCTGGATGAGGCTCAAGTGAACTACGCCACTACGGAGAAAGAGCTTCTGGCGGTGGTATTTGCCTTCGACAAATTCTGGGCATACTTGGTTGGGGCGAAGACAATAGTGTATAAGGATCATGCTGCGATCCGTTATCTGTTCGCGAAGAAGGAAGCCAAGCCGAGACTGATCCGGTGGATCCTGCTACTGCAGGAGTTTGATATGGAGATCAAGGATCGAAAGGGGTGCGAAAATGTGGTAGCAGACCACTTGTCAAGGCTAGAGAACCCAGTGGAAGGAGATGACCCAAGGATCCGGATTTCTGAAGTGTTCCCGGACGAACAATTATTGGCTCTTGAGAAGGTGGACCCCTGGTACATGGATCTGGTCAACTTTCTGGTTGCAGGTGTTCTACCACCTGATCTGTCCTCACACCAGAAGAGGAAGTTTCTACATGACTGCAAGTTCTACTACTGGGATGAGCCCTTCCTTTACCGCCGCTGTGCTGACATGGTGATTAGGCGGTGCGTAGAGATGAATGAGCGAGAGCAGATAATGGGGGACTGTCATTTGTCCCCATATGGAGGCCACTGTGCGGCTAATAGGACAGCCATGAAAATCCTTACCAGCGGATTTTATTGGCCTACTATTTACCGCGACTGTCAGAAATTTGTGGCTAGCTGTGACAGATGCCAGAGGATGGGGACCATCTCGAAGAAGGACGAGATGCCACAGCGATACAAGTTGGAGATTGAGCCCTTTGACATTTGGGGCATTGATTTCATGGGACCATTCCCTAAGTCCCATGGATATCAGTTTATCCTGTTGGCGGTAGACTATGTGACCCGGTGGGTTGAAGCCATTCCCACAATTACCAGCGATTCCAAGGTGGTTCTGAAATTCCTTCAGAAGAACATCTTGACACGCTTCGGAGCGCCGCGAGCACTGCTGAGTGATGGAGGGTCACACTTCAAGAACAAGTGGCTGGGGAGTCTGTTAGCAAAATATGGAGTGCATCACAAAATTACTTCTCCATATCACCCCCAGGCCAATGGACAAGCTGAGTTAGCTAACAGGGAAATCAAGCAAATCCTGGAGAAGTCTGTAGTATCCAGGAAGGATTGGGCAATGCGATTGGATGATGCTCTGTGGGCATACAGGACTGCTTTCAAGACTCCAATTGGTATGTCACCATATCATTTGGTATTCAGAAAATCTTGCCATCTGCCAGTGGAGTTGGAGCATAAAGCCTTCTGGGCTGTGAAGAAAATCAATTGGGACTTGAAGACTGCGTCTGAGCAACGATGCATCCAGTTGACAGAGTTGGAGGAATTCCGGACAGAGGCATTTGAGAGTTCCAAGCTCTACAAGGAGCGAGCCAAACGGTTTCATGACAGGCGCATCCGCAGCCGCAACTTCAGTCCGGGGGATCAGGTATTGCTCTTTAACTCGCGCTTACGTTTATTTCCTGGGAAACTGAAATCTAGATGGTCTGGTCCATATGCTGTTGAGAAAGTAAATCCGAATGGCACACTAGATTTAGTAGGAACTGATGGCACACACTTCACGGTGAATGGTCATAGGGTGAAGCTGTATATTCAATCTGAGACTGCCCTTGCTGTGTCTGAGCTCTATTTATCTGATCCATAGTCCATTGCTGAGTTGTCTAGCTACAGACATTAAATAAAGCGCTTGTTGGGAGGCAACCCAACTTATTTCTGGTTATTTTGAGGTCTTTTATTGTTTTGTTGTGTCCGTTTTGCCTTTAAATTGAGTAATTTTGCCATTTTTCCATAGTTACGTTCACTTTTGGGTGTTGAGTTCGTTAGATGCAGGAAACAGGTTCAAAACGAATTATTTCGCTGATGTTCGTACCAAGATCGGCGACCCATTTACACGATCGGCGATCGCCGATCGGGTAAATGGATCGCCGATCACCCCGTCAAAATTTCAGGAGGTACGCGACATACTCGGCGACCCAAAAACATAACCGGCGATCACCGGTTATGCTGGTTGGGTCGCCGGATATGTATTTTTGGAATAATTGGTTCGTATCATGATCGGCGACCCAGGTGCATACCCGGCGATCGCCGATCGCGTCACCAGGTCGCCGAATGTGTATTAAATACCGACGCACTCTCTCACTTTCTCTCACTTTCACCCACTCCCTCACTCAAAACACCTCACCCACGAAAATTATCTCCTCAAATTCTCTTCCATCTTGGATTTTCTCTCAAATTCCTCTTGAACACCACTAACCCACGACATTGTGAAGCTTTCTATCCGAGTGGTTTGCTTCAATTCGTTCAAAATCCCATAAACCCCCAAATTTCTAGGTTTTTCAAATTTACTTCATATTTCGTCAATTTCCAGGTAATTTCTCATTGTTTATCATGTTTAATTTCTATTTATAAGTTAGTTTATGTTTATGTTCATGTTTCCTTACCTACATTGCATCTTAGTATTGCGTAATTGTGAAGTATGCGTTTATTGCCTATTTACCCTATGGAGAGGATGTTTTATTGCTTAATTTGTGTTGTGAAGTTCTTGCACGGTTAAATTATTGTTAGTGTCTGATTTATGTGCATATACTTGTTAGTTTGGGGGGATTTGATGGATATATAATTGTGACAACACTTTGGGATAGTGTATATGGAGACACTATTGTGGTATCGAAGTTGATGTTGAATTGAGATGATGATTGGTGTGGTTAATTTCTCAGTTGAACTTAGGATTTATGGCTCTATTATTGTTTATCTAAATTAGTATCGTTTTGTCATTTCTAGTTCTTGTTATTTGATTGCTTTCCTTGTTCATGGTGGTTGATACGCATATTTTTATTTGTAGGAATATGGCACCCCGTCGCCGTCTTAATCTTGAGGCTTATGGGATTGCCGGGCTCCGCGATGTGAGCATGTTAGCCACATTCAAAACTTTGGCTGAGCGTGGGGTAGAGGGCACTTGCTATCCCGATATTGATGCGATGAAGGAAATGGGCCTTTATGACAACGTGAAGGAACTATTTTCCAACATTGGTTGGGCACCCCTGCTGGAGCTCGATGCTCCGACTTTCACGAGGTTCACCCTGGAGATCTTGTCCACTCTTGAGATCACCACGAAAGGGAGGACTGAGCCCACCGGAGCCACCTTCTGGGCCGGAAATCAAGACAGAACCATTACAACCAAGGAGATCAACAGGGCATTCGGAGTTGTCAACCTTGGCAGGTACAACAAACCGAGGGGCTTCGACAGCAAGACTTTCTGGCCCCATATCTGCGCCGAAGGAATCCCAAGCTGGGCATCGGGAGAATGCAAGGCCTCTATGATCCGGAACCCAGTTTTTCAGATGGTCCGAGCGATTCTGGCCCATACCCTTTTCGCCAGGAAGGAGAACAGCTCCCTCAGAGACGCGGAGCTCATGGTCTTATACTGCATGCTCAATAATGAAAACCTTAACTTTGCCCAATTATTCTTGATGCAGTCTAACAGGATTTCGGGGGCCCAGAAAGGGGCCATCTGCATTGGCGGCTTATGGACCACCTTGCTATACGCGCTAGGGGTCGATGTATCTGGAGAGCGGGCAGAGCCACTGACTAGGCTCACACTGGAGAAGCTGGTGCATCTCCGATTTATTCATTCGATGCATCCGCCCTACTGCTTCGTTCAGCGCAGCCGTCCTTACTTCCCTCTGCCGAACCCCGAGCTCACTAACGTAGGGCTTCGGCAGTACAGAAGCAACTGGAAGCTAGACACTCTAGCTCATGTGGAGGCTATCCAAGCTGACGAGGAGGCGCGCCAGCGGAACCCGAACATTCAGTTCGAGGAGCCACACTTGGAGGATACCGAAGCCAATGACCCAGAAACTGAGGGCAAGAGAGAGCAGCCTGAGCAGCAGCCCCTCCGTTTGGAGACAGGGGGATCATCCCGGTAGGAGACAGGGGGGTCATCCCGGCAGGAGCGAGGAGGAACCTCTATCCACTACGAGCGCCGCTACAGTCGGGCAGAGGTTGAGCAGCGCCTCAACGCGCTAGAGAGACAGTGGTCGGACTGGAGCGCGCAGCTCCAGTCCCTATCTACAGCCCAGACGACGTATGCTACTGAGCGCCGGTCTTTTGAGGAGGAGCAGAGGCGCGATTGGACGGCCCGGAGGTCTTTTGAGGATGAGCAGCGGACGCAGTGGGCAGCACAGCAGCGCCTTGCTGAGCAGGAGCAGGAGCGGTGGGCGGCACAGCAGCGCCACAACATGTGGGAGCAAGAACAATGGCGACGCCAACAAGAGGCGGATGAGGAGATGCGACGATTCATGGCCCGTTTCCCACAGAACTGGCCCCGCCCCAGTGAGGTTTATCGAGGTGCACACACATCTCCGTGATCTTCTTCCCACAAACTTATTCTTTCCTTTGTATCGAATAAGTTTGGGGGGGGGGATGGGATCGGTCGATGTGTGCTTCCCTTATTTTACTTTTTGTTTCACTCTTATCTGCTCTAATCTACTGCTGCTGAACTTGGTTCTGTATTTGTATATTTGAATTTGGACGTGTATCGTGAACCACCTTTACTGCTTTTGTCTGTAACGTATATCTATTTCATTTTAGTTTCTGATGGGTCTGTAATTCGGAACCTAAATTGTAAAAGGGAAATGAATTGATAGGGTGGTCATTTTTGCATTGTTGATCAAGTTTATGATGACAGAGTTTTCCTTCTCGTGAAACTTACATTGATTGTTGTAAATAAGTTGGTGAGTTGTGAATTTACGAAATTGATCTTGGCCTCTTAAATACACTAATAGCCTGTGAGAATTGAGCCTACATTTTTATCTTATTGAGGGTATGTCACTGTGCACTTAATCTCTAGAACTTGCACTGGTTTTCTTGCTCAAAATTGCATAGGAGAGTGTCAAGGATTTAGAAATGATCTTAGGCCATCGTTCATAAGCCACAATGAACCCAAACACTAACCCAATACATACTCCTTTGTTAGCCCAGTTGAGCCTGAAAACCTTTTCTTTCTTAACCCGGATGATAGGAGGTGTGGATGGATTTGTAAGGGTACCCAACAGTGTTAGGTGATGAAAATAGAGTCGGTGAAAATTAGTCCAAACACCTTAGAGGGGCAGTAAGTTCTTTTTTAGTACTAGTGTAACGCACGATAAGTGCATCAGTGTTATTGTAATTAGTCATTGTCAGTGATGTCCGAAAGAAGTCCTTAGTGGACAATAAAAAAAATAAAAAAAAAAGAGTCGAATTATGCACTGGATGTGCAAAGTATCTATGTTGATGTCGTAGAGTGTGCATATGTGTTAATGTATGGAATGCACAACAGTTGTTTTAATAATTTTATTGTTAAGTCCGAATCTGGTCGAAGCATTGTTGATGAGATGAGCTTGTTTCAGCTTTTGTTATTAGTTCTTGTTAAAGTCAGTTGGTTCCCACAGATGGTATGTGATGAGGATAAGTCGGGGGTGAATGGAGTTATAAGGTTGTATTCATTTAGTCACTTTTAGCCAAATTTTCCATACCCTTCACCAATGTGCCCACATTAGAACCTAATATAAAGACCTTTTTGATCTTTATCCTAGCACTCCCATAGTCGGTGGAGAGTTTAGACGACGAGCAAGCTTATGGTAGAAAAAGATGTGCAGCTGACAGTTTGAGAGTACACTGACCTTTCGTACATATTGAGTGACATATGAGTAATACACTATCTTGTGAGAAGCGAACTTGTAGAGGCCAGGATTGAAATTGTTGTTTGCACTAAACTGATAAATGACGCAGTGATTTGTGTGGGAATCACAACCCCATTTTGTGTCTGAAACAGCTGATGATCAATTAATGCACCCCTCGTGTTTATATCTTTTCTTTTAATTGTTTTTCTCATTGTCCGAGGACGAACAATAGTTTAAGTTTGGGGGGTTGATAAACACTCATTTTGTGCATTTTACTGATGTGGATTTGCTCACTTTTGACCCTAGATTGGACTACTACGTGGTGTTTTCATATATTATCTATATTCTTTTAGAAATTATTACGTTTGGTCTGGTTTGTGGTTGTTTATGCAGATTTCACGCACATTTGAGCTGTTTACAAGAATTGACCAAGTACTCAGGGGGGCTAATCGATGCTAGCTTGCATCGGGAAGAAGAAAGAGTCAGAAAATACTGAAGAACGCGCCGAAATCATGTTCGAGACGGAATCGGCGACCCAAATGACACAACCGGCGACCGCCGGACATGTAGATGGGTCGCCGGTTGTGAAAATCAGCCTTTTTCTCACGGCTCAATATCGGCGACCCGGATGACACATCTGGCGATCGCCGGTTATGTAGACGGGTCGCCGGTTCTGCATTTTCCTCCATCAGCTTCGAAGCACGATCGGCGACCCACGTGCATGGTCGGCGGTCGCCGATCGGGCATTCCTGACCGCCGTTTGTGTCGCGATTTGACGTATTCTGACGAATCTGAAGCCCAAAACCATATCTTTTGGAGATTTAAAGAGCCCCAACTATAAATAGGAGGTCACTGAACGTGAATAAGGTTCCTTTTTCCATTTTTTCTGAGATTAGAAGCATAGAATTGAGAGCAAAAGCAGGGGAATTTGAAGAGCACTCCAGGATTCGAAGATTGAAGACTCTACGGATTTTTGATTTCTATGTTTTCTGTTATTGTGACTCTTCATCTTTCTGTTTTTCTAGAACTTAGCATGATTGGCTAAGTTTATTCATGGATTCTAGGGTTTGAAACTTTGTATTTACTCATTCAACAATTTATGTAATTCAATGTTCCTGTTCCATTGATGTTCTAATTTTATTTGGGATTTTCATTAATTGCGAGATACTGGCCATTGATTGCGATTTGAATTGGTAGTTTTTGAACCGAGAGGTCTAGGTTATCAATTAAGATGCAAATAAATTAGATTTATTAGAACAATTGTCCGAGAGGAAATTGAACTTTTAAAGGGTTTTGAAATCTAAGGTTTTCATCAAGAGTAAAAGTCTTCTGTATGTCCGAGAGGAATCTTCTGATCTTTTATTTCCATGTTATGGTTTAGAGTCCGAGAGGATCACCTGATAACATATTTGCGATTGCTCACATCTTTGGGATTTAAATTTTGGATTGAATTGCATGAAAAGTTGTTTGATTGATATTCAAAGTGATTGCCCTGGAATCCTATTTTCTCACAAGCTTTCTAAAATCATTAATTGATCTTTATTTTATTGTTGCTTTAAAATCATTGCTAGTTTAAATAAAAACCAAATCTCTTTTCTGATTTGCCTAGATAGTAGTAAGGTATCTACGTTTTAGTGCTTGGTTATACTTCGAGCCTGCAGTCCTTGAGTTCGATAAATTATTACTTGCCCTCTGCAGTGGTCTGTACACTTGCAGCTTTAGCGCATTGCGAAACGCGCTATCAGTAATCGTCAATGAAGTGACAAAGTACTCGTACCCTCCACGAGCCTGCGTGGATATCGGTCCACATAAGTCAGAATGGATCAATTCCAACACTTCCTTTGCTCGAGACTGACTAGCCTTAAAAGGCCTAGTTGACATCTTGCCCTCGATGCAGGATTCGCAGACTTGATAAGGTACAACCCGGACAAAGTCCAATGTACCGTCATCTGCAAGTCGCTGAATCCACTTCAAGCTGATGTGACCCAGTCTCAAGTGCCAGAGATATGTAAGATCCTCATCAGAAGAAGTAAGTTTTCTCTTTCTAGGATTATCAATTACGGATGAATTACATGCAATACTTAAGGACATGTTTGATCGAAGTAACATAAAGAGTTTAAATCAACATCTTATAATGGTAACATTGTTATCACCAATGACTGAAATCATAAATAACAAATATTCATAAAAGGTTGATAAATTTTGTCCTGCCGATAAACCACGGCCCACAAAACAAAACTCTTAAACATACATAGTTTATCAAAACATAAAGAAAAGAAAACTCCATGAAGCTCCGTCATAAAACGTTGCCTTCATCCAGTTTGGTATCTTCTTGCCATCACTCACCAGCATTGTCGGCACGGTTCCCTGCAAAGTACAACAACGTGATCAATAAGTCAGTGCTTACAACTCTAGAAGAGCAACAAAGGACTCTAATCATGCTTACAGTTATACATGCAAATGGCATACCTTGTCTAGCTTTGTTGGCTTGACAATCTTTCCTCCAATGTCCTTTCTTACCACACCTGAAGCACCTGTCCCTATCAGTCGCCACTTTAGGCTTTTTCCTAGCCCCACCATCCTTCACAGGTGTCTTTTTGGCCCACTTCTTAATCCCCTTCTTCCGCTTCCTACCTTTTGGTACAGCAGAGAGATTACCAGAAGTGGCCAAGGCAACCTTCTGAGGGTTCATGACTGATTCTGCTGCCATCAAGTCATTGAGCAACACGTTAAGAGTATACTCTTTCTTGTTCATGACAACATTCAGCCTAAAACTCTCAAAGGACTTGGGTAGAGAGTTCAGTATGATATCGACCTTAGCCTCAGCGTCGATACCTCCACCCATGCACAGTTAGCTCATCCATGAGGTGAGTCATGGTAACTACATGCTCTCTCACTGAGGTGCCATCAGTCATTTTCTTACTCACGATTTCCCTCATGAGATTAAACCTGACGGCTCGATCAGTTTCCCCATAGGTCACCTCCAGACTTGCCATAATGTCATAGGCGTCCCTATGGTGCTGATGCTGATGTAAGACTTTCGACATAGTGGTCATCATGTAGCACTTGACTACATTGTTCGATTTCTCCCACTAGTTATAAAAGTTTATATCCATTTGAGTGGATTCAGCAGTTGGCACTTTGGGACGAAGTACTTGCAGAACGAACATATGTTCTCCTGCAATCAGGATGTATTCGAGATTGCGTTTCCATTCCAGGAAGTTTGGACCAGTTAGAGAATTTTGTGCGAGAATGTTGATGACATTAGACATAGACATATCTGAAACAATAATATAATCTTAAATAAGAAATACATGTAGAACTTCGAAAACAAATGCATTGAAAACCTTTTAATAAATCAAATACAAATATTTTCCACTAATTGCCCAAGAGTTCCCACCGCAAGCTACACTCCTAGACTTTTACGATGTCACCCTCAACCTGAACTGCGGGTTTTAAGCCCCAATTCATTTAATTTTTCTACCATGTCAGGAACCTTTTGACACTAGAAATTAATAATTAGTGAAAACCTTAGACCAAGCCATCTCTCAAGAATATGGATGCAATTTTTGCATTATATTCTAAGATGCTTCTAAGCCATTAACCACAAATTTAACTCCGGCCAAAAAAGACAGTTTAGCATGGCACGTAACTATACCGCACAACCCTTAAAGCTTTTGTTATCTATAATTTAAATCAATCCTAGAACACTTATAAAAGAGATCTACGCAAGCTACACTCGTAGACGTTTACGCAAAACCCTCCCACTATTCACATGATTTAAATTGTTTGTCTAGAAATTCCAACAACCGTACCCATACACCTCTAGGAACTAGCAAGCTACACTCGTAGACGTTTACTAGAACGAGAGATACACTTACAGCCTAGGACCGCTTTGTGGAGGTCTATTGATTTTAATTAAAAAATTCGCTTAGTATTTTTCTTTTAAAAGGTTTCTTATATGCGCACATATAATTTCTTTGTTATTATATTTTCCAAATTTTTGCAAGTAATTAAACAAGCCCAATAATTCCCAAAATATAATCTAACAAAAGAATTAATCACATAAGCATTCTTGAAAAAACTGTAAATAATAAAAGCAGTAAATCATGCTTTCCCTATTATCTACACAAGCTTAATTGCGCACATAATAAATCACATATCATACGAGGACAATTAAGGCAAACAAAAATTTCTCGTGGCCCCACAAAATAGGAAAAATAAAATCCTATCTATTACAATTTGAATTTAAATTTAATTGGATAAATTCAAATCTTCTAGGGCCTCCAAATCTTGATCCACCAAATCTTTTGGGATTTAGGGTTTTGAGATTTGATGATTGGCCCCAAACCCTAAAGCAAACCTAGGGTTTACACAGGATTGTACCAACCACCAAAACACGAACTCGCGCCGCAAGGACAGTAGCTGCCGACGACAGCCACCGCCGGTGCTGCCACCCCGCTGCCGACCGCCGCCCGCAGCTAGCAGGCTGCGCGCGCGCTGCTGCGGCTGCCCGCCGCATCTCCGGCCCCAGCCTCGCCCGCGCTTGCTGCTCGCGCCGCCGGCCGCGCCGGCCGCTGGTCTGCCGCCGCCGCCGTGCACTGCCCTTCGTCGGCTCCATCTTCGTTCTTCGTCCTCGATCCGTCCAAATTACAAATTTGAAATAAAAATTACAGAATATATTCTATTACAATTATTAAGCAAATCTACACTAATCATGAATTTTCTTGTGATTTTACAAAACAGATTCAACCCTACGCGAATAAACCACCGCGGGCTGAATCAAACGGGTTTCCATGAGGAACAAAAACCATCCACGACATACAATAAAATTCATACATGCATATTTGAATTTATTATATATAACAGAGCCATAAATCAGAAACCTCGCTCTGATACCAATTGTAGGGATTTATCGTGAACCGAATCACAAAATCCTAATGAACCGGATCGATTTATGGATATTGCATATAGACATAATTCATAATAAAAGCCTAGCATGCTCCTATGAATTTAATGCGATTCGTGGATTATCGAGTTTACCTGAACTCCGTAGATTCTGTACCGATCTTTCGCATTTGAATTCCAAACTTGAACCAACCACGCGATTCGATTAAATCTGCAGAATATGAAATTAGAACACTAATTTCAAGATTTAATCGAATATAAAAAAAAAAGAAAAACAAAGATCTTGTTGTTCTCCAGATCAGATCTTCAGATCTATGTCCCAATGCTGTTCAGATCTGCTACTGATGAGGATTCCACAGATCTGTGATGTAGGTCAGAGCAGTAAAATCTCTCTTCTCCCCACTACAGGCGCCGCCCCTCTCTCTCTCTCCCTAGGGTTTCAAACTGATTTTAATGTTATGAAGTGACTAGGGTTTCAGAGAAAGAGTGGTCTATTTATAGATCCAGAGTTTTATCCCTAATAGGCTACTGGGCCTTTTTCCAGCATGTTTAATTAGTCCAGACCTGGGACCCATATTTAAGATTACCGGACATTCATTAATTAATCGGAACTTCTGAAAAGCTCTATCTACAATAAATTAATATCTTATTATTCCTGAGTAGTACCACTCAATCCTTATCACTCGTGCTTGAACTTAATCAGTCTACAGGACTTTGGCACGATGAATGTCATTGAGCTCCTCAGGGAATGTCCCCATCCTATTACTCAGATATGGTTACCTAAACCCAGTCCCATGCGGTACTACACAAACTGCTGTTACCCAAAATGCGGATATACGAGCATGTTACTCAGGCTCTTCAACATGGCAAGTGATCACTGCTATTTCTAACAGATTAATTATAATAACAGCGACAAATAAATTTGTAAACCCTAAGGTTATCGATCCAGGGGAATTGTGTGGGGAAACTATCCTATATACTAGCTATGATCCTAAGATTCATTGTTTGAGAGATCCAAAATCAGGGTTTTATAAAAGTAAAGAAAACAATGCAGAAAATTAAAGTAGTTTGGAAAGCAAATTTAAAGGAACATAGATTCCAGGGAAGAATTCATATTATGGATGACATGTAGGAATCAATTAATTTAACAGGTGGAATACTGCTACAATGCTATATTTCCTTGTTTGGCAAATATAACCAAGATTACTAACTAGTGACTATCTCCGCTCGGTCTCAAAGTACACCAAATTAGTCAATCTGATAAGCAAATCAGTTCAATTCCTACAATCTAGTACATCTGTTTGGATAGTGTAGATTATATCATGCATTCCTATTCCCACTATTAATATTCACCTCTCGGTCCTTCTATCAATAGCTAGACATCTAAATTAATTGTCACCTCTAGCACGGATTTCTTCCTTTCCACGATCTCTCCTCCAGTACCTGCATCAAAACCAGGTGGAGGGTGTTCTGCAGCAGAAGGGTTAGCATAGGAAAAACAAGGGTGAGATCGCCCATGGTTGTACTGATACCCTTGATTGCCTCGGTAGTTATTGTGATAACCACCGCCAATGTAGTTCACCTCCGTACCGGCAGTTCCGGACGAACTGCTTGCACCCTTGTTGATGTAGTAAGCCTCTTTTGCGACGATCGACGTGAATCCACGTTGATTGACGCTGAACTGATATTTACCTATTTCCTGTGCAGGTGCATGAACACGCGAGCCAAAGGAAAAACACTCGAAGCCTTTGTCCCTGAAATTGAAGCAACCTGTAGGAAAATCAAAAAGAAAGGAAAAGAAAAACAACGAGAGATGGTTGAGAATCCTGAAGCACCTCTGCAAAATATGACTCCCGAGGAGCAGAGGCAATTTGTGAATGAAGTACAGCAGCTGAGAGCACAACTACAAGCAGCCCAGGCTACTCAGGCAGAGCAAGCCGCAAGACTGGCAGAGTTGAGAAACAGGCAGATTGTGGTTCCACAAAGATCCATCTTGGATCGATTTCTTCCACAGCAAGCGGAGGCTGGATTCAGAGTTGGCATTGATGCCAACAACTTCGAGCTGCGCACAGGCTTTATTCAGATGGTGCAGCAAAACCAGTTTGGGGGAAGAGCTGTAGAAGATCCATATACCCACCTCAACCAATTCATTGAGGTGTGTAACACTGTGAAGCAAAACGGAGTAACCCAAGATGTGATCAGGATGAGACTGTTCTCGTTCTCACTCAGAGACGAGGCACGGTCTTGGTTTGCTGGACTAGATAAGAGACAGATCGGGACATAGGAGGAGCTTCGAGCAGAGTTCCTTACCAACTACTTCCCACCGAGCTTGCTGCTGAAGAGGAAAGCTGCCATTACTACGTTCAAGCAGATGTATGACGAGTCACTTTACAAGGCCTGGAAGAGATACAAAGAGCTCCTACGACTCTGTCCTGGACATGGCATCGATCTGGAGATGCAAGTGTGTCATTTTTATGAGGGACTGAACACATGAAGGAGCTGGTTGATGCATCTGCTGGAGGAATACTGATGAAGAAGAGTGGTGCAGAGAGTATGAGGTTGCTGGCTGATATGGCGCTGAATAGCCACCAATGGCCAACTGATAGGCAGCTTCCAGTCAAAGCTGTAGAGACAAAGCCAGAATTCGACATGGTCGCTGAGGTGAAAAAGCTCCGGGAGGAGATTGAAAAATTGGGCACATCACAAGTTGCAGAGCCAAGCATGGCCATAGTACCCGTAGAGGCTGACTACATCAACAGGGGTGCAAGCAGTTTGTCTGGAACTGCCGGTACGGAGGTGAACTACGTTGGCGGTGGTTATCACAATAACTACCGAGGCAATCAAGGGTATCAGTACAACCATGGGCGATCTCACCCTGGTTTTTCCTATGCTAACCCTTCTGCTGCAGAACACCCTCCGCCTGGTTTTGATGCAGGTACTGGAGGAGAGATCGTGGAAAGGAAGAAATCCGTGCTAGAGGAGACGCTCGAGAAATTCATCAAGAGCTCGGATAACCAGTTTGGGAGAGTAGAAACCGAGGTGAAGGGAATGGCCAACCACATGCAGCTGATGACGAAACATCTTCAGATGATGAACACACAATTGAGCCAGATCGCCACCACACTCGGCAACTAACACAAGCCTGGACAGCTTCCGAGCACAACGGAGGTGAACCCCAAGGCCCAAAAAGACTGTAAAGCCGTTACTCTGAGGTCTGGGACGAGCTACAAGGGTCCCGAGATGGCTGTAGACGATTCTGGAGGCGAAAAAGAGCAAAAATGCACAGGAGATGAATCCACGTCGATCGACGGACCTGCCACGTCGATCGACGCAGAAGTCAGAGGCCCGTCGATCGACGCTACACTATGTCGATCGACGTTGAAGTCTGTTCCAGACACGAAGTTGAAGCAGTCTGAAGATCAGCTCCCTCCTTTACCATTCCCACAGAGGTTCGCAAAGCAGAAAGAGGACGAGAAGTTCTCCAGATTTGTGGAGAATCTGAAGAAGGTCAGCATCAACATCCCGCTGATCGAAGCACTGAAGGAAATCCCGGGGTACATGAAGTACCTCCGGAAATTGATGAATTGAAAGAAACAATTTGTGGAGAATGAGACGGTGAAGATCCACGAGCAGTGCAGCCTGCTACTTCAAAAGCAGGTGCCCATCAAGAGAAGCGATCCTGGAAGCTTCTCTATTCCGGTTGAGATTGGGAGACACACATTCGAGAGAGTACTATGTGATACTGGGGCCAGTATCAACCTGATGCCGTACTCCATCTACAAGCGTCTCAACATCGGAGAGATGAGGCCCACGACCATCACCCTGCAGATGGCGGACCGGTCTGTGTCCCGCCCGAAAGGTATACTAGAGGATGTGCTCATTCGCGTGGGCCATCTCATTTTTCCTGCAGATTTTGTGGTGCACGAGATGAAGGAGGACGAGAATTTTGTGTGAGTTTCTCGACACTAGCGCTGCTCTCATTGACTGTCGAGGCAGCGAGATCACACTCCGAGCGAATGACGAGAGGATCACCTTTGTGATCGACAAGAACAAGAAGAAGGCGGAGTGCAATCGAATCTCCACTACTGAAGAAGTGGATGAGTCTGAAGAAGATGAAGCAGCTGCCATTGAGTGGGAGCGAGGAAACGATAGGGTAGCAGTGTCAACTGCGCCACCTTTTTCTGAGCTCACCACCATTATCAAAGACCGGAAAGTCTACATGGTGGATGCCAAAGGTCGGCGAGTCTGGACCCGACCTCCTTGGCAGTGATTTTAGGTATCGTCGTGCTGCGACGTTAAATCAAGCACTTGTTGGGAGGTAACATAACATTTTCCGTATTTTCCTTTCAATTTTCGTTTTTTTATTATTTTGAATTTCTGCTTTTATTTCTTTGCTAACAGTTGTTTTGCAGTATTGAAAAAAAAATTTGGAGATCAGCTCGACGCCGATCGACGCAGCCTGGCGTCGATCGACGCCGAGCAGTCTGGCGTGATACACTTGATCCAAGGAGAGGGATCGACAAGAAGGCTTCAAATTGGCAACGGCGCCAATTTGATCACTGCTATTTCTAACAGATTAATTATAATAACAGCGACATATAAATTTGTAAACCCTAAGGTTATCGATCCAGGGGAATTGTGTGGGAAAATTATCCTATGTACTAGCTATGATCCTAAGATTCATTGTTTGAGGAATTCAAAATAGGTTTTGGTTTTATAAAATTAAAGAGAACAATGCAGAAAATTAAAGTAGTTTTGAAAGCAAATTTAAAGGAACACAGATTCTAGGGAAGAATTCATATTATGGATGACATGTAGGAATCAATTAATTTAACAGGTGGAATACTGCAATAATGCTATATTTCCTTGTTTGGCAAATATAACCTAGATTACTAACTAGTGACTATCTCCGCTCGGTCTCAAAGTACACCAAATTAGTCAATCTGATAAGCAAATCAGTTTAATTCCTACAGTCTAGTACATCTGTTTGGATAGTATAGATTGTATCATACATTCCTATTCCCACTATTAATATTCACCTCTCGGTCCTTCTATCAATAGCTAGACATCTAAATTAATCGTCACCTCTCGGTCCTTCAATTAATCTAGAATTATAGAATAAACACAGGAATCATGAACCTAATTAATTAATCCTAACATGCATCCATAATAATATCAACCCCTAGAACCCGCTAGGGTTTCTAGCCACTCATCGCAGATGGAAATCCAAAAGAAAACATATTAAATTGCATAAACATAAAGAACTTACAAGAAAATAAAAGGGTTTCGTGTTCCCCAAGTCTCCAAACTCTAAAAACTAAATTGTAGAATGAAAATATGATGATTGGTACTGAAAAATCGAATTTACATAGGTATTTATAGTGGTGGATGTGTATCCTATCAAATCTAGGGCTAAAGATATGAATAAATCAGTTTTTCCTTGAATTTTCGCTCCAGCAGACAGCCTCGCGTCGATCGTGGCTGATCCACGTCGATCAACGTGGGTTCTTGGTCGGCGTCGATTGATGCCAATTGGCGTCTGTCGACGCGGCCTCTCGCCCCTTCTGCGCGGTCTCACGGTTTTGGCCATAACTTTCTCTCCCGAACTTCGATTGACCCGATTCCAGTTGCGTTGGAGAGCTAACTCATAGAATCATCCATTTCCATGTGTCAATAGCTCGAATTCCTCTTATGGAAGTAATCTTTACTACTACTCTTACACATCACTGCTTCCGGAACGGATTTCTCGTGAACTTAGGCCTAAAACCCTACAAAAACACCAAAATGCGCATAATACCACCTAATATAGACTCATGCATAGAATATATATATAAAATCAATAAAACTACATAAAATAGTTGAAAATAATATAGATAAGCGAGTAAAATAATGAGGTTATCAGCAAGTCAAAGCAACAGTCAACCCGTGCAAACCCCTGAACCTTCGTTTGGGTTTGGACTCAATCAATAACAAGATATTGTATTCGCTGATGTCAGATAGTCGAATACATCTCACTGCGGTCCATCAATACGCCACCCTTGCGTACCAGCATGTCAAGTAACCAAGACAGACTACTTATTCCGACAATGCCGCAGCCATCCGGACAGACGTATCCTCATACGCTGTCTTGACTGTGATCATGTTTATGTCTCACTAGGTCAAGTGATCATACTGTCTTCCGCGATCTACTACACACCGTATGATCGTCCCTATCGGTGAGACAAGAGGATACCAATTTTACATACATGTAAGATTGTTTGACAGATATGAGAAATAAACCGTTGTATACTTATTATAATAAATGCTTTCAGTATACATAACCCATCAGGTCCAACTGCGGGGGGTCTCGTTTTCGGCGAGTAACAGTATTAGGTCCAACTACGGGGGGTCTCGTTCGCAATGCATAAGGTAGGGGTGTAATCTAATCGAGTCAAGTCGAGTAGTGTCGTGCTCAAGTTTGATTTGTTTAGTTTCGAGTCAAGCTTCGAGCTTTTTAATCGAATACTTTGATATTCACGAACGCTATCGAGCTTTTATCGAGCCTAAATGAACTTTCTAAATTTAGAATATATTTAAGATTTTCATTATTATTTTTAAGAAAATGTTATTTATTCCCAAAAAAAATATCATATTCATGCTCATATTCTAAGTATTTTTCATTATTAGGTAGATTTATCATTATTGTTACTCTTAAATCATGAAAATATTATTTTTTCAAAAGTAATTATTTTATATTTCTTACTAATTTTAGCTAACGAGCCTGCTCATGAGTCGAATACTATGATGCTCAAATTTGGTTCATTTAATAAACGAGCATTAGAAAACGAACTCGAAAGAGCTTTTATGGAGTCGAGATCCGAGTAGCTCACAAACAGTTTAGTTCGTTTACACCCCTAGCAGTAGGAGTTGCGGTTGCGTTCTCAGGCGACGCGGCAGGTGACGGTGACCGCTTGTGGGTAGCGTGTGTCGGGGCGCAGGTGGCGCGGCGGCTGGCGGTGTGCGCGGGTGCGGCGGCGGCGAGGCCGCAGGCAAAGGTGGTGGTGGCTAGGGTTTCCAGTGGTGGTGGCGATTGGGCTGTGCGCGAACTCCGGCGGCAGCTACTAGGGCTGGGCAAGAAAGTTGGCTGAAAATTCGGGTTAGGGTTTTTACTACCCTATGGGCCTGAAACCCTAATTCCTGGCCCAATTTGCTGTATTATTTTTAAAGCCTTGTAATAGATAGGTTTAACTTTATTACCCATGTAATCGCATCTGAGGGGCCACAAGAAATTTTTCTTTGTTTATTTAATTGTTTTCTCGTATGATGTGATTTATTATGTGCGCACTGGTAAATAATAGGAAAACATGTTACTACTTTTATTATTTATTTTAAAGCATGTTGTAGATAATAGAGAAGCATGTTACTGTTTTATTATTTACTGTTTAAAGCATGCTTTATGATTTCTTTTATGTGTTAAATTATGTCTATAAATTATGAAATCATGTTGGGAAATATGATGGAATTTTAGATGTGACATATTTTATGGATCATAAAATAATCTGTGCAGATAAGAACCTTTTGAAAGAAAAAGACTAAGCAAGATTTTTTTAATTAAAATCAATAAGACCTCCACAATGCGGTCTCTTATTAGAAGTGGGCAGTGAAGTGAGTAGACGTCTACATGACCGTAGCCTGCTCACCTTATATGTTCATAAGTTCTAATAGATGAGATTTCTAAATAAAACATTTAAACATGTGAGAAGTGGACAGTGAACTGAGTAGACGTCTACACGACCATAGCCTGCTTACTTTATTTGTTCATAAGTTCTCTAGGATTGTTTTAAATAAGATAACAAAGGTTGTAAAAGGCATGTGTCATGGGTCTAGTACG
Source organism: Plectranthus barbatus (assembly GCA_026898455.1). NCBI lineage: Eukaryota > Viridiplantae > Streptophyta > Magnoliopsida > Lamiales > Lamiaceae > Plectranthus > Plectranthus barbatus. The sequence goes on from JAPKLW010000362.1 coordinate 51,283, forward strand.
TATGGCAAATCGTTCTTTTAACTTCCGGAGTTAGAATTGTGGTCAAATGCTTAGATGTTGCCTGAGTACTAACTCATGAATGATGTCCTTGCTCAGATAGATTGAACATGGTCTTAGTTTTATCTCCGATTATTAATTTCATTTGCCGGCGAATACCTGTAATGGATTGAAATTAAAGATTGGATCTTCAAAGAGCAGTCTGGTTAGGTGGTCTACTGTAAACGTCTTCGAAAGGAGCTTGCAGTAGATGCACCTAGGCAATTGGGGGAAACAATTGTATTGGTTTATCAAAAGGTTACAATGCATATTTGTTTCAATGTTCTGCATGTATGTTCTTACTTTAATCAATTATTATTTTCAGATATGTCTATGAATAATGTCATCAATATCTTGGCACAAAATCAATTAACTGGTCCGAATTTCCTAGAATGGAAGCGCAACTTGGATTATATCCTAGTTGCAGAGGAACATCAATTTGTTCTTAACACTCCGTGTCTAGCTGTCCCCACTGCTGAGTCAACTTATGTGGAGCGGAACCTCTATGACAAGTGGGTCAAGTCTAATAATGTGGTCAAGTGCTACATGATGACCACTATGTCTAAGGTGCTCCAGCAACAACATCAGCACTATGATAAAACAACTGAAATTATGGATAGTCTCATAGTTACTTATGGGGAATCGGATAAAGCTGTCAGATTTAAACTCATGAGGGAAATCGTGAGTTGTAAAATGACTGATGGTAGCTCAGTGAGGGAGCACGTTGTTTCCATGACTCACCTCATGGATGAACTAACGTTGTATGGAGGAGGTATTGACGGGGAAGCCCAGGTCGATATCACACTCAACTCACTTCTGAAGTCTTTTGAGAACTTTAGACTGAATGTTGTCATGAGTAAAAGGGAGTACACTCTTAATGAGTTACTTACTGACCTCATAGTGGCTGAATCAGTCATGCAACCTGAAAAGGCAGTCTTGGTTTCTTCCGGTAGTCGCCCTGCTTCATCGAAAGGTGCTAAAGGGGTGATTAAAATGAAATTCAAGAAGACAGCCTCTGGAAGCAAAATTTCTAGGAAAAAGAAGACCGTGACACCGGGGAAGAAATACAAGTGTTTCCGTTGTGGCAAAACTGGTCACTGGAAAAAGGATTGTCTGACCAAGCGGGTTGGACAAGGTACGTCATTAGCATTTGTAACGGAAATATGTTTAGCATCTGTTTCTACCCATTTGTGAGTAGTGGATACTGGAGCTACTGATCATGTTTGTTAAACTTTGCAGGGATTCAGGCCGACATGGCAACTGAATGATGATGAGGTGACGATCTCCATGGGTAATGCTGCTCGTGTGTCTACAGTAGCAGTTGGAGATGTTACATTGTGCTTTCAATACAATGTTTTGATCTTAAGAGACATTTTGTATGTGCTGAATTTTTGGCGAAACCTTATTTCTGTTTCCTGTTTAATAACGATGGATTTTTAGTTATTTTTTATAGTCATGTTACTATCAATGGCAATAACGTTGTTATCTGTCGTGGGATACACAAGGGCTCTCTTTATATCATAACTTGTTTGCATGAATCTTCCGTGAATGCTTTATATAACTTATTTAATCATAAGAAGAGAAAGTTTTCACCTTCTGATGAGGATCTTACATATCAATGGCATCTAAGACTAGGTCACACCAATCTAACGAGGATCAAGAGACTCGTGGATGATGGAACGTTGGATTTAATCCAGGTAGTTCCACATCGAGTTTGTGAATCCTGTATAGAGGGAAAGATGATGACAAGACCTTTCAAGGCAAATCAGTCTCGAGCAAGTGATGTGTTGGAATTGATCCATTCTGACTTATGTGGACCGATGTCTATGCAAGCTCGTGGAGGATTTAAATATTTCGTCACTGTTATTGATGATTACTCGAGATACGGGTATGTTTACTTGCTTTACTATAAGTCTGAATGCTTTAAGAAGTTCAAGGAATTCAAGGAAGAAGTGGAGAAGAAGTTAAACAAGACCATTAAGTCATTACGATCTGATCGTGGTGGTGAGTATCTCAGTGATGAGTTCTTGCAGTTTTTGTCAGAGCATGGGATTACATCCCAATGGACCGCACCGGGCACTCCTCAGCATAATGGTGTGGCGGAAAGAAGAAATAGGACTCTTCTTGAAATGGTTAGATCCATGATGAGTTAGGCGAAGTTGCCTGTTTCGTTTTGGGGCCACGCGTTACTAACAACGGCGTACCTACTGAGCCTAGTACCTTCTAAGTCAGTTCCTAAAACACCCTCGGAACTCTGGCATGGGCGGAAGCCAAGTGTGTCAAAGATAAGAGTGTGGGGATGTTCGGCATATGTTTTGTCAAAGGAACCTGATAAGTTAGAAGGTAGGTCCAAGCTAATGTTGTTCGTGGGATACCCCAGACAAAACGAAAGGTGGTTATTTCTACTGTCTTGAGGATCAGAAGATCGTTGCTAGCACCAATGCGAGATTCTTGGAGGACGAGTTTGTGATAAACCACAAATCCAAATGTGATATCATGCTCCAAGAAATTGGAGAAGATGATGCGCTTCCATTGGGAAAACCCCGTAGCAGATTGAGTGTACCTCTTGAAGGTATGTAACCTACAGCACGGTCGCCAGTGCAAGGTTTTGAGCCACAAGTAACTGCACCAACTGCTGATGTAGTACCAGTGCTCCGTCGTAGTAGGAGGGTACCTCACCAACCCGAGCGGTATATGTTCGTGGGAGAGTCTTTGGACTTGATCCCGGAAGCAGTAAATGACAAAGATGTAGAAAAATGGCATAAAGCCATGGATTCATAAATGAATCAATTACCGCTATGGATGTATACCAGAAGTCTGCGCTACCAGATGGCTTACGGGCCAGAGGTTGCAAATGGGTATACAAACAGAAGAAGGGTTCGAAAGGAGTAACAACGGCTTTTAAAACCAGGTTGGTGGCAAAGGGTTATAGTCAAAAGGAGGGCATTGGCTATGACGAGACCTTCTCACCGGTAGCCATGCTCAAATCCATTTGAATTCTTCTATCCATGATAGCACATATGGACCTAGAGATCTGGTAGATGGATGTCAAAACTACATTTTTAAACGCGTACCTTGAGGAAGGTCGTGACATCAATATGCAACAGCCAGAGGGTTATGTGAAGGATGGTGAAGAGAATCTTGTCTGGAAGCTAAAGAAGTTCTTGTATGGACTTAAACAAGCTTCACGGTCATGGAACAAACGCTTCAATGATGTGATTAAATCCTATGGATTTTCACAGTGCGAAACTAAAAGTTGTGTGTACCGATTATGTGTCAGTGGAATCGTGGTATTCCTTGCACTTTATGTAGACGACATTCTTCTAGTTGGCAACGATGTGAAGGTGTTGTTAGACATAAAGAGTTGCTTATCCGAACAGTTTCAAATGAAGGACCTAGGAGACGCTGGATACATCCTTGGGATTAAAGTCTTGTGTGATCGCAAGAAGAGGATGTTAAGCTTGTCTCAGGCCACTTATATTGATACTGTGATTGCCCGTTTTAGCATGCAAAACACCAAGAAAGGATTGCTACCTTTCACACATGGTGTTCCTCTGTCTAAGGCACAATGCCCTGCAACAGAAGATGAGAAGGATGAAATGTCTAAAGTACCATATGTTTGGTCAGTGGGAAGTCTCATGTATGCGATGCTATGTACGAGGCCAGATATCTGTTATGTCGTGGGCTTGGGGGCCAGATATCAGTCTAACCCTGGACAGACGTGATCAATGCAAAAACCTGCATACAAATTATAACATAGGACAAATAAATTTATAGAGAACCCAAGGGTTGGTCGATCCCACAGAGATAGTGCAACGAGGGAGAATCATGTACTGAATATGGTTTTCAGAACCTTTGTTTGAGTGAATCAAACTTTGAAGGGGTTTTTGGTTTTCAAAACAAGTAATTTAAAGGGATAAAAACAAATATTGAAAAGCACAGATCCTAGGGAAATCTACCAATCTGATCAACATGCAAGAAACAAATATTCAAACCCAGAAAAGATAATTTTGGTGGAAAATCTGTTAAGGTGGAATTAATTCTTTGGTCGGGCAATTAAATCCTAAATTACTAACTAGTGGTTATCTCCTCTCGATCTCAAACACACTAATTAATCAATTTCAATAAAAATTCAGATTAATCCTACAGTTGAAATCTTCTTGGTCGGACAGATAATCAAAAGTATTAAATCCTAACTTCCTATTACTAACCTTCACCTCTCGGTCCTTCGATTAATAACTGAAACCTACCTCAATCTTCATCTCTCGATCCTTCGATGAGAATAGACTTAAAATAAAACATAGGATTTAAAACAGTTTAAAGGGTTTGAATTATTGAATCAAAATATGCATCACAGATGGAGAAACCCTAGAACCTGTTTAGGGTTCTAGCCTAACATATTGAAAATAAAACATTGCAAGGAAAAATAAAGATTGCATTAAAACTAAGTAAAAATTAAAGAGGAATTCTGACAAAAACTAAAGTAAAGATAACTCTGAAAAATTAATAACTGAAGAACTTCACCCCCCTAAATCTGAGCTAATTATGAGTTATATAATGGTAGGGCTTAGGCTTTGCATGGTATGTGATAAGCTCATAATTTTACTTGCTTATCTATATTATTTTCTACTATTTTATGTAGTTTTATTGAGTTTATACATATATTCTATGCATGAGTCTATATTAGGTGGTATTATGCGCATTTTGGTGTTTTTGTAGGGTTTTAGGCCTAAGTTCACGAGAAATCCGTTCCGGAAGCAGTGACGTGTAAGAGTAGCAGTGAAGAGTTCTTCCACAAGAGGAATTCGAGCTATTGGCACATGTAAATGGATGAAGCTTTGAGTTAGCTCTCCAACGCAACTGGAATCGGGTCAATCGGAGTTCGGGAGAGAAAGTTATGGCCAAAACCGTGAGACCGCGCAGAAAGGGCGAGAAGCTGCGTCAACAGACGCCAATCAGCATCGATCGACGCCGACCAAGAAGCCACGTCGATCGACGTGGATTAGCCACGATCAACGCGAGGCTGTCTGCTGGAGCGGAAATTCGAGGAAAAACGGATTTATTCATATCTTTAGCCCTAGATTTGATAGGATACACATCCAACACTATAAATACCTATGTAAATTCGATTTTTCAGAACACCCCCATTAATTCCCTATCATATTTTCATTCTACAATTTAGTTTTTAGAGTTTGGAGACTTGGGGAACACGAAACCCTTTTATTTTCTTGTAAGTTCTTTATGTTTATGCAATTTAATATGTTTTCTTTTGGATTTCTATCTGCGATGAGTGGCTAGAAACCCTAGCGGGTTCTAGGGGTTGATATTATTATGGATGCATGTTAGGATTAATTAATTAGGTTCATGATTCCTGTGTTTATTCTATAATTCTAGATTAATTCAAGGACTGAGAGGTGACGATTAATTTAGATGTCAAGCTATTGATAGAAGGACCGAGAGGTGAATATTGATAGTGGGAATAGGAATGCATGATACAATCTACACTATCCAAACAGATGTACTAGACTATAGGAATTGAACTGATTTGCTTATCAGATTGACTAATTTGGTGTACTTTGAGACCGAGCGGAGATAGTCACTAGTTAGTAATCTAGGTTATATTTGCCAAACAAGGAAATATAGCATTGTTGCAGAAATCCACCTGTTAAATTTATTGATTCCTACATGTCATCCATAATATGAATTCTTCCCTAGAATCTGTGTTCCTTTAAATTTGCTTTCCAAACTACTTTAATTTTCTGCATTGTTTTCTTTACTTTTATAAAACCCTGATTTTGGATCTCTCAAACAATGAATCTTAGGGTCATAGCAATTATATAGGATAGTTTCCCCATACAATTCCCCTGGATCGATAACCTTAGGGTTTACAGATTTATTTGCCACTGTTATTATAATTAATTTGTTAGAAATAGCAGTGATCAAATTGGCGCCGTTGCCGGGGAATTGTTAGATTTTATCTTGTTACTAGTTCGTTCTAGGATTTGCTGGATTGCGTTTTAATTTTCTGTACGTGTGCGTGTGTGAGTTTTTGAGTCCACATCGACGCCAACCACTCTTTTGTGTCGATCGACGTGAATCCACGTCGATCGACGTTGAACTGATATTTACCCATTTCCTTTGCAGGTGCATGAACACGCAAGCCAAAGGAAAAACACTCGAAGCCTTTGTCTCTGAAATTGAAGCAACCTGCAGGAAAATCAAAAAGAAAGGAAAAGAAAAACAACGAGAGATGGCTGAGAATCCTGAAGCACCTCTGCAAAATATGACTCCCGAGGAGCAGAGGCAATTTGTGAATGAAGTACATCAGCTGAGAGCACAGCTACAGGCAGCCCAAGCTACTCAGGCGGAGCAAGCTGCAAGACTGGCAGAGTTGAACGATAGGCAAGTTGTGATCCCGCAAAGGTCCATCTTGGATCGTTTTCTTCCACAGCAAGCGGAGGCCGGATTCAGAATTTGCATTGATGCCAACAACTTCGAGCTGCGCACAAGCCTTATTCAGATGGTGCAGCAAAACCAGTTTGGGGGAAGAGCTGTAGAAGACCCATATACCCACCTCAACCAATTCATTGAGGTGTGTAACACTGTGAAGCAGAACGGAGTAACCCAAGATGTGATCAGGATGAGACTGTTCTCGTTCTCACTCAGAGACGAGGCACGGTCTTGGTTTGCTGGATTGGATAAGAGTCAGATCGGGACATGGGAGGAGCTTCGAGAAAAGTTCCTTACCAACTACTTCCCACCGAGCCTGCTGCTGAAGAGGAAAGCTGCCATTACTACTTTCAAGCAGATGTATATCGAGTCACTTTACGAGGCCTGGAAGAGATACAAAGAGCTCCTACGACTCTATCCTGGACATGGCATCGATCTGGAGATGCAAGTGTGTCATTTTTATGAGGGACTGAACCCTCACATGAAGGAGCTGGTTGATGCATCTGCTGGAGGAATACTGATGAAGAAGAGTGGTGCAGAGAGTATGAGGTTGCTGGCTGATATGGCGCTGAATAGCCACCAATGGCCAACTGATAGGCAGCTACCAGTCAAAGCAGTCGAGACAAAGCCAGAATTCGACGTGGTCGCTGAGGTGAAAAAGCTCCGGGAGGAGATTGAAAAATTGGGCACATCACAAGTTGCAGCTGTTGCAGAGCCAAGCATGGCCATAGTACCCGTAGAGGCTGACTACATCAACAGGGGTGCAAGCAGTTCGTCTGGAACTGCCGGTACGGAGGTGAACTACTTTGGCGGTGGTTATCACAATAACTACCGAGGCAATCAAGGGTATCAGTACAACCATGGGCGATCTCACCCTGGTTTTTCCTATGCTAACCCTTCTGCTGCAGAACACCCTTCGCCTGGTTTTGATGCAGGTACTGGAGGAGAGATCGTGGAAAGGAAAAAATCCGTGCTAGAGGAGACGCTCGAGAAATTCATCAAGAGCTCGGATAACCGGTTTGGGAAAGTAGAAACTGAGGTGAAGGGAATGACAAACCACATGCAGCAGATGACGAAACATCTTCAGATGATGGACACACAATTGAGCCAGATCGCCACCACACTCGGCATCCAACACAAGCCTGGACAACTTCCGAGCACAACAGAGGTGAACCCCAAGGCCCAAAAAGACTGCAAAGCCGTTACTTTGAGGTCTGGGATGAGCTACAAGGGTCCCGAGATGGTTGTAGACGATTCTGGAGACGAAAAGGAGCAAAAATGCACAGGAGATGAATCCACGTCGATCGACGGACCTGCCACGTCAATCAACACAGAAAAAAAGGCCCATCGATCGACGCCACACTACGTCGGTCGACGCCGAAGTCTGTCCCATGCACGAAGTTGAAGCAGTCTGAAGATCAGCTCCCTCCTTTGCCATTCCCACAGAGGTTCGCAAAGCAGAAAGAGGACGAGAAGTTCTCCAGATTTGTGGAGAACCTGAAGAAGGTCAGCATCAACATCCCGCTGATCGAAGCACTAAAGGAAATCCCGGGGTACATGAAGTACCTCCGGAAATTGATGAGTGGAAAGAAACAATTCGTGGAGAATGAGACAGTGAAGATCCACGAGCAGTGCAGCCTGCTACTTCAAAAGCAGGTGCCCATCAAGAGAAGCGATCCTGGATGCTTCTCTATTCCGGTTGAGATTGGGGGACACACATTCGAGAGAGTACTATGTGATACTGGGGCCAGTATCAACCTGATGCCGTACTCCATCTACAAGCGTCTCAACATCGGAGAGATGAGGCCCACGACGATCACCCTGCAGATGGCGGACCGGTCTGTGTCCCGCCCGAAAGGTATACTAGAGGATGTGCTCATTCGTGTGGGCCATCTCATTTTTCCTGCAGATTTTGTGGTGCACGAGATGATGGAGGACGAGAACATGCCCATGATCTTGGGGCGTGAGTTTCTCAACACTAGCGCTGCTCTTATTGACTGTCGAGGCGGCGAGATCACACTCCGAGCGAATGACGAGAGGATCACCTTTGTGATCGACAAGAACAAGAAGAAGGCAGAGTGCAATCGAATCTCCACTACCGAAGAAGAGGATGAGTCTGAAGAAGATGAAGCAGCTGCCATTGAGTGGGAGCGAGGAAACGATAGGGTAGCAGTGTCAACTGCGCCACCTTTTTCTGAGCTCACCACCATTATCAAAGACCGGAAAGTCTACATGGTGGATGCCAAAGGTCGGCGAGTCTGGACCCGACCTCCTTGGCAGTGATTTGAGGTATCGTCGAGCTGCGACGTTAAATCAAGCACTTGTTGGGAGGTAACATAACATTTTCCGTATTTTCCTTTCAATTTTCATTTTTTTTATTATTTTGAATTTCTGCTTTTATTTCTTTGCTAACAGTTGTTTCGCAGTATTGAAAAAAAAATTTGGAGATCAGCTCGACGCCGATCGACGCAGCCTGGCGTCGATCGATGCCGAGAAGTCCGGCGTGATACACTTGATCCAAGGAGAGGGATCGACAAGAAGGCTTCAAGTCAATCGACGCAAAGTGCCAACAGCCACTATTTCACGCCGCGCAATGTTCGAAGAATCCGGGGGATAAAAAGTTGATGTCTGAGATCAACTACCAGGTATCGTTCCCTCTTTTGTCTGATTTTCAAACTTATTCCACTCTTCGAGTTGGAAATAAGTTTGGGGGGATGTGGATAAGAGATGGAACATTCTATCTTTTATTTATTCTGCTTTCCATCTTTAATTTTTGCCTTAAATTTTAAAATTTTATTTTGTGGGGAAAATTTTTGAGTTTTGAAATAACCCGAATGAGATTGTGAGATTAGAATTGATTGAGGGTTGAGTTGAATTGATTATGATTGTGGTTATATGCCTATGAATGTAGAATACCGCATGATAGGATTGATTTGACACTTGTTCTTGCATGCTGATTGAGCTGATTTGAAATTGACTGCAGAAGAAAATTTTTGAACCCTTGTGTGAGAATTTTGAGCCTTTATTTCGTTTGATGTGAGATTCACATGTGTGTTTTTATTTCTCTAGAACTTGCCTATTTTCTGTGCTGAGACTGCATAGTGTGCACAAGTTTAGGAAACGATCTTAGGCCATCTTTGATAGCCCAATTCCCTAAACACTGTCCCTTCACATTGAATTTTTCCTAGTTAGCCACTTTTGAGCCTATACAAAATTTTTCTTTCCTTGTCTATGAGATTAAGAAGAAGTATTGGTTTCGCTCATGTTTTGAGTTGTGGTATATGGGTGGAATGATTGTGATATGGAGATAAGAAAATATAAATTAGTGGTGAAAAGATGTGTAGAGAAGAAGCTCAAAGAAATAATTAGAATTCTCATAAGCTCTCTGAAAAGAAAAGAATACAAAATTATGTAAAGAGAATAAGAGATTCAAAATGAGCTAGAAAAAAAAAAAAAAAAGAGGTTGTGTATTTGTTGATATATTTGAGGAGAATGGTGAATGAACTTAGATGGTGGTTTGGATTGATTGAGGAAGTAAAAACTTGATTGATTTTAGTCACTTGACCATAATTTCCTACCCCTCACAAAAGCCTACATTACAACCTTATGAAAGTCCTTTTTGATTCTAGACTTGTGTGCACATTCTGGCAGTGGAGATATTAGAAAATTTGCAAGCCTATGGTAGAAATTTCTTCATACATGTTTTTGAGTGCTTTCATCTATACCTTAAACACTTGAGAGTTGAGCAATACACTTCCCGTGAGTTCTTCCAATGTTGATGAATTTTCTGTCTCTTTCAAATTGCTTGTGTGTAGTGAATTTTTGATTCTTGACTGTGATGGATCTTGTGAGGCATTGCACTTTAATCGCATGATCTTTTGATTTCTTTCTTGCCTATTGATTGAGGACAATCAAACGTTCAAGTTTGGGGAACACGAAACCCTTTTATTTTCTTGTAAGTTATATGTTTATGCAATTTAATATGTTTTCTTTTGGATATCTATCTGCGATGAGTGGCTAGAAACCCTAGCGGGTTCTAGGGGTTGATATTATTATGGATGCATGTTAGGATTAATTAATTAGATTCATGATTCCTGTGTTTATATTATAATTCTAGATTAATTCAAGGACCGAGAGGTGACGATTAATTTAGATGTCTAGCTATTGATAGAAGGACCGAGAGGTGAATATTGATAGTGGGAATAGGAATGCATGATACAATCTACACTATCCAAACAGATGTACTAGACTGTAGGAATTGAACTGATTTGCTTATCAGATTGACTAATTTGGTGTACTTTGAGACCGAGCGGAGATAGTCACTAGTTAGTAATCTAGGTTATATTTGCCAAACAAGGAAATATAGCATTGTTGCAGTAACCCACCTGTTAAATTAATTGATTCCTACATGTCATCCATAATATGAATTCTTCCCTAGAATCTGTGTTCCTTTAAATTTGCTTTCCAAACTACTTTAATTTTCTGCATTGTTTTCTTTACTTTTATAAAACCCTGATTTTGGATCTCTCAAACAATGAATCTTAGGATCATAGCTAGTATATAGGATAGTTTCCCCACACAATTCCCCTCGATCGATAACCTTAGGGTTTACAAATTTATTTGCCACTATTATTATAATTAATCTGTTAGAAATAGCAGTGATCAGTATGTTGGCTCCAAAATTCGTCCACATCTTGATATGGTATCTTCTCCTTTTAAATCTTCAATCACGCGCAGACTAGGGCTTCAGAACTATGCGTCTCGGCCGGGATACAGGCTACCACGGTCGGGCCGTGTCTTTTCCACCACGGCTGAGTTGTCTTCAAACTCGGTCGTAACAAACAGCTACTTCTTGGCGGATTTCCTCATCTCTTGACCAATTCTTCTCTTTTTCATCACTTTTTCCGGCATGATCGTCCACCACAAGCATAATACCGTTCACTATACACTCATGCTCAATTTATTCAATTAAACTAACAAAAACTTATAAGAGAAAAGAAAAACAATACGATAAGAGAGTAAAATTACGAGCTTATCAAGGCGCACTGGACTGCTGTCAAACATATTATCAAGTATATAAAAAGAACTCGAGACTATTGTCTTGTTTATCAGTGTGAGAATATGTGCCCTGTGGGTTATACGGATTCAGATTTCCAGGAGGATCAAGATGAAAAGAGATCGACCTCGGGCTATGTGTTTACCTTGGGAGGTGGAGCTGTATCATGGAGGAGTGCGAAACAGAAATATATCGCGGACTCCACCATGGAAGCTGAGTATGTGGCAGCTTTAGAGGCATCTAAAGAAGAAGTATGGCTCCGGAACTACCTCCAAGAGTTAGATATTGTTCTGAGTTTGCCCGAGACTATCACGGTATATTGTGATAATGCTGGTGCAGTAGCAAACTCTAAGGAACCAAGAACTCACAAGGCGTCAAAGCACATAAAGAGAAAGTACCACATCATACTAGAAATCGTAGTGAGGGGCGAAGTGCTAATAGAGAAGATTGACACGAAGGATAATCTAGTAGATCCATTTACAAAGGGCTTACCACAGAAGGCATACGAGGGTCATGTTCGTAGCCTAGGACTGAGGTAGATGCCGACCACCTGGTGACCAATTGTAATAGCTAGATTAGAATAGACACATGTTATACTCTGGAAAGTAATTGTATAATTCTTTGAGTATAAATGAGAGATTGTTGGAAATGTATACATAAAAGCATTATGATTGGTATATTGAGAAACGTTATGTTTGATATACTAGTAATCATTAATGACTTGCAATAAACAACTCCTATCTGAATAAACAATCATACGATGCGAGCAAACATATCCAGTTATCTCGTCGATAGGGAGATTATACGGTGTGTAAGAGATCACAGAATATCGTATAGATCTTTCGACCTAGCGAGATATAAACAATTATAACAGCTGAGACAGTTTCTGGTTTGGCTGTCGGTTTAGGCTGCGACACACAAGTCCATAAGTGGTTTATCTTGACTGCTTTGTGTGATCGGTACATCTCAATGTATTGATAGGATCAACGGTGAGATAAACCATTCTACTTGACATATGAATGAATAAAGATCTCGGTAACATGGTCGGATCTAAAGTCTATTGAAAGCTGAGGGGCACACATGGGTTGACTGTCACTTTGACTTGCTATGGTGGAGAGTCTTACATGTACTCATATATCTGCATCTTGGGTGATGGCAGTTTGTGTGGGGTTTCCTCAAGCTGGATTTAGATAACCTTATCCGTTTCAGGATGGTGACATTCTCTGGGAAGCTCACTAGGTCCGTTATGCTATGTCTTGCAGGCTAAATCACTGATTCAAACATAAGCGATAAGGTGAGTGGTACTACTCAGGAATAATAAGAGATTAATTAATTGCAGCTAATTGTCATATGCTGAATTAATTAATGAATGTCTGAAACCTTAAATATGAGGATTAACCAAGTCAATGCAACCCGTTCCTAATAACATGGTAATAAAGGGGTAGGTCAGCATTAATTCTCTGGTGGCATGAATTAATGTTTATTAGTTAATTATGTTCTGGGTTGAACATGAAATTAATTAATAGGAGGCCCACTTTATTATTTGCATTTGATCCCTGGTCTGGCCCAACATTGCTCAGAGCCCATTTGGGTTTATTAAACCCTAATAGCCCATTCTCCAGATCTATATAAATAGATCAGTTCTCTCTTCACACATAAGTTTTGAAGTTTTTCAGAAACCCTAGAGAAATTGTGAGAGAGTGGGCGGCTGTGTAGATCCAATAGCGTATCCTCACTAGATTTCCGGATCGAGCAAAGGAACAGATCAGAAAATCAGATCTGTAGGAAAACCATCAACAATCTACCGTCGTTGTTCAATCCACATGAGTTGAGGTATTCCTTTGAATCTACGAATTAAATTAAATAGGAGCATGCATAGGGCATTTATTGTTTGTTATAGTGTTTATTTTTATATCCATAAATCGAATTCGGGGTTAAAAATAAATGGCGAATCACGTCGCCTATTGTAGACTCAGTTACTACACTTAGGTTCATAACATCAGAAAACATTTTTAAAAGATGAAAATATGTTTACTAAGTCTTTAAGTAAACTGGAGTAAAAGCTTGAAATAGTCTTAAAACATTCCGACTTAGTGACTTTTTTATGTTTTGTAAATATATGTTATATTTAATGTAACAATTTTGAAGTTAGACCAAACATCTAGATATGAAATTTTGCATGCATAAACTAAATTTTAAAATCAAGCTCAAAGTGGCAGTTTATTAAAGTCATTTCTCGTTTGAAAGTGGTAGGCTCAGACTTTTATGATTTTCTATTAAAAATTGCTTTAGGGTCAAAATAGGCTCGAACTTTGGGGAATCATAAAAAAATATATCTACCAGTGATATAAGCTAGAAACATTTTATAAATATACCTTAAGGTGTCTATAATATGCTAAAATTTTTGGGAAATTTTATACGAAGTACAGATGCTGATCCAGAGTTGTTTATTAATCTACGTCATAGATTGTCATACTTTCTTGGGGAGGGCATAAGTCACAAGCAACGTATCATTTTATGGTAAAACCAAAACTCAGATTTTTCTAACACATCAGCATATAACATATTCAAAATTCATCACGATTGGATATCGTTTCACATGTCTCCAACACTCAAATATTTCAGTACAGTGAGCAGGAGTTTCACCATTATGCATTTAAATTCATAACATCACCAATAGCAGGTTTAAGCATGCTCAATAAAGTTAGATAATCAACTTAAAAAGTTCCCATCTTGTTCAAATATCATAAATTTTCACTTAGATCATACATGCAAGAGTTTTATCATCATTCATCAACACCAATGCCACATAATTGCCAACATACAAGCATATCTCACTCATTCATCAACCAAATGCTACCAACTTCAAACTGCACTAACTTGATATCACATGAAACTCAATATTTATGCTAAGAACACTATAAGGAGTGTAGGAACTTGTGTAGAATTTCAGATTTGGGTGTTTCTCTAAAACCGAAAATGGGGTGCTCCTCTTGCTTCAATCTTCGCGTTTCCTTTCAAGAACCAAGCTTCCTTCTCCTTTTTCTTCCTCTGGTCGAAGCTTACAGATTGGGGAATAAGAGGGCTTTTGGTATCATCGTGATGAGAAGGTTAGTTTTATGTTATTATTTGAGGAGGATTTTGGTGGCTGAAAAGGGGTTGCAACTTGAAGCTCTTTCAATGGTGTTTCATGGTTTTTTGAGAGAGAAAATATAGAAAAGAAGAAGAAGAAGGGTCGAAGGAGGTGAGGGAGGAAGAAGGAGATTGTGTGTAGGAGTGAATTTGGATGCATGTTACAAGGAAAAGAAATGATTATGTCTTCCTCACTAGTGAATGACTATTGTGCCCTCATTTTAATTCGAATGGACCTTGTATCACAATATTAATTTGAAGCTCAAAGAAATAATATGTCTCCATGTTTTAGACTATATACATCAATCGGGCCTTGTCATGGTTTAATTTTTTTTGCCCAAAGGTTTTGTCAGCAAAAATCAATTGAGTCCATCAAGGATCACCTATGTATATATTTTATAGTTGGAAAATGTAATCTCTTAGCCCATTTAACAACAAGGCCGAAATGTAAAGGGGAAAAATGACCGAATAACTCATTCCGGATTTCGCCTCTGTCATTCATGAAGTATATATTAATCGGTGAAGTATGGATCTTGATTTCTCAAATAAATCTATATAAAACTCTCATGCTTAATTTATCATAGCTTAAAGAGGGTAATTAATTCAATGAGGGAATAAAATCATTAGGGCCGAAAATTACTTATTAATGGGCAAAATTATTAATTCCAAAATTAGCCTCGGAAGTGAGATTCGTCTTAATATTGAATGATCATTTTAATTATAATTGAATAAGCTTTCAATTTGATTCTCAATTAAATCTCATCACCATTTAATTCGTCGTAGGTTCTACCATTCGTTAACGTCGCCTTTAATTAATTATTGTGCCCAAAACATCCTCCAGTTGAATTTGT
This sequence comes from Plectranthus barbatus, assembly GCA_026898455.1. NCBI lineage: Eukaryota > Viridiplantae > Streptophyta > Magnoliopsida > Lamiales > Lamiaceae > Plectranthus > Plectranthus barbatus. The sequence goes on from JAPKLW010000362.1 coordinate 66,808, forward strand.
AAAGTAAATAAATGACAATATATAATTCCATAACTATTTATTCTTAGCTGATGTTAAATAATTCGCCTTAAGAAGTTTTAAATAATATAGCTTTCGGGAACTTCACGATTACTCTTGGAACTTGCTCGTAAAATCTCTTCGTTAATTATTTGAATGCATTTCGTGAATAGCGAATAATCGATTTATTGAAACTAATTCGAGGTCGTCAAAAGGAAAGATTTTACGGGGTATTAGAAAGCCCATGATTGTTACTTTGTTTGGAGTAATATCCAGCGTGCAAACACAATTGATGGTTAGATATAATAAATGAAATCATGTAGAGTCCTTCGTCATATCTTGAAACTTTAGTCAAGTCGAACTATATCAAAAAAACCCATAGTTTTTTATCCGAGGACTTTACCTTTTAATTCTGTCGTACAACTCATAGGCAAAATATTTGTAATGTATTTTTAGAGTCAATTTTTCATTTGAACTTTCATTTCCTATTGACATAATTCAACTACAAAGTAAGAATGTCGACGACTTTGTGAGTGGTTCGGTTTATCATTTTGGGTTTATCTTATGTATGTGGCGACTTTGTTCGCACACGTCTTGTAGGTTGGTGGCGTTTATACAATGTGCCATCAACTACACTTGGTTTTTAGTTTTCTATAAGTAGTTTAATTGATTCATTTGTTGTCCACTTCTTCGAGCATTTTCTTATTTTCTTCATCAATGCTTTTCAAGTCATAGGAAATTAATCTCGTATGATTTTAAGGTTTTGGTATTTCACTATATTATATTTAAAAACTTTTTTTTCAAACAAGATATACATTAATTTTTCATGAATGGAAATAAATCTCTAAATCTTGTCAATATATGGAATTCTTAGCCCACAACGATTTAATTATTTATTAATTTTTATTTCAAATTTAAGATTTATTTCCAAATCTAATTCTGTATTATTAATTAATGATTTAAATCATAGTTGAATTATTTTATTCTTTTCTGAGCATTTGTATTTATAAATGTGTTTTTTAGCGTTTAATTTAATCTTTAAATAATAGATGGATGTAAGGTTTTAATATATATCTCAAAATCTAGAATGATACTATATATATATAAAGTTTAAACAATAACCATTACAAAGATATTACTTAGTGCACCTATAAATACAATTACAAATATCACTCAGAACGCAAGAACCCTGCACATTAGTTCCTTGTTTGATATTTTGTTTGCACAAAATATCACAAAGCTCTTTGCTACACTCTTGTCCTCCCGAAGGAATTTGTGTCATGCAAATTTTTGGCTTAATTATGATATTCAAATCATCACCATCACCTGCATCCATATAAATAAAAATTATAGCATACTTTGTGCAGTTACTCTATAATTATGAAAATGGATAGATTATAATTCAATCTACAATTACAAAGAATATCTTCGAGTTAAGTTAATTTCATAAACTTTGGATTATTTTTTAGAAGATGGTCAAATATTGTGAATTAAATTGAAATTTAAGGATAGCGTATCTTTGAAAAATTATGTAAGCAACTAATAAAATATAGATAATCTTCATATAGAATTTAATATTCATGTGGTTTACCTCTGCAAAGTAGAAATAGCAATAGAAGCATAACCACCCTAAACTTCATGGTTTGAACCGTAATAACAATATAGTTTTTTGTTTTTTATGTTCATATTAGTTGGACATGATACAATATATTTATAGATGCCAGGAAAATTAATGCTTATAATTGAACATTTATATTTTTCATAATAACAAATTTAATGTTATTTAGCTAATAATGCAAAACATATATTACTCGAATTTATGCCAATAATTTATAACTATGTATAGCAAGAAATAGTTATATGGAAAGCAATCACGAAATGCAATTGTCTTAATTATTTTATGGATACGGAAAGATGAATTGCCCATCAATTTTATATTTAAAAAATGTAATCTATATAACATTCATTTGGTGAATTTTATAGAAACAATAATATACTAATGCAATGAAACGTATATGCCAATAATTTATAACAAGAAATAGTTATATGGAAAGCAATCACGAAATGCAATTATGTTAATTATTTTATGGATAAGGAAAGATGAATTGCCCATCAATTTTATATTGAAAAAATGTGATCTATATAACATTCATTTCGTGAATTTTATAGAAACAATAATATACTAATGCAATGAAACGTATATGCTAATAATTTATAACTATGTATAGCAAGAAAAAGTTTTATGGAAAGCAATCACGAAATGCAATTATGTTTATTATTTTATGGATAAGGAAAGATGAATTGCCCATCAATTTTATAGTAATGTAAGTAAATATGCTCCATAAAAAATTTCCATTGATGTCCAATAAATAACGTAATTAATGGCGATATTTTATGCGATTTTATAGTAATGTAAGTAATTATGCTCCATAAAAAATTTCCATTGATGTCCAATAAATAACGTAATTAATGGTGATATTTTATGCGATTTTATAGTAATGTAACGTAATTTTTTATGTTAAAAGGTGGGTCAAAGATTGTAAGTAATTTTAGTCAATTTTTTCAATTTTATAGTTTCAATCTATAATCCTTGTAATAGGATCAAATTGAGTTGTAATAGAACTTAGGCTGAAAACCAAGCAAAGGAGAATGCTCGAGAACTGACTATCATCACGCATAGCCTTGACGTAAAACTGTGTTGGAGCACTCAGTTTAAGGTCCTATCATACTGACAAGGAGAAGTCAATATGAGGGCTTTCCCGAATTGACTAAGGAGAAGTTAGTTCAAGGGGTTTCCATACTGATAAGGAGAAATCAGTATGAGAGCGTTTTTCATACTGACTATGGTTAGTCAGTATGAGGGCTTACCATACTGACCCTAGGAAGTCAATATGAGGGCAAAGTTGTACTGACTTTTAATAGTCAATATCAGAACCTCTACCTTTAAAGAATGAGCATTTCGAAAGATATCGAAGCTCAGTCAGACTCAGACATTCGAACATGGCCAAGTCAGTACGAGGTTTTCCAAATAGGGATCCCTTGGGCTGAAAAAAGTTTGACATAAAGTTAGTGCAACGTACACTGACGCTGCATAGCACAACAGAAAGGAGACCTAAGATTGTATGTTAAAAGGTGGGTCAAAGATTGTAAGTACACCAAAACGCGTGAATTTAGGCCTAAAACCCTACAAAAACACCAAAACGCGCATAATACCACCTAATATAGACTCATGCACATAATATATATATAAACTCAATAAAACTACATAAAATAGTAGAAAATAATATAAATAAGCGAGTAAAATAATGAGCTTATCAACCCCCCAAACTTGAACGTTTGATTGTCCTCAATCAATAGGCAAGAAAGAAATCAAAAGATCATGCGATTAAAGTGCAATGCCTCACAAGATTCATCACAGTCAAGAATCAAAAATCTACTCCACACAAGCAATTTGAAAGAGACAGAAAATTCATCAACATTGGAAGAACTCACGGGAAGTGTATCGCTCAACTCTCAAGTGTTTAATGAATAGATGAAAGCACTCAACAACATGTATGAAGAAATTTCTACCATAGGCTTGCAAATTTTCTAATATCTCCACTGGTAGAATGTGCACACAAGTCTAGAATCAAAAAGGACTTTCATAAGGTTGTAATGTAGGCTTTTGTGAAAGGTAGGGAAATATGGCCAAGTGACTAAAATCAATCAAGTTGTACTTCCTCAATCAATCCAAACCACCTTCTATTCATCATCCACCTCATCTCCTCAAATATATCAACAAATACATAACCTCTCTCTCTCTTTTTTTTTTTTTTTTAATAGCTCATTTCAAATCTCTTATGCTCTTTACATAATTTTGTATTCTTTTCTTTTCAGAGAGCTTATGAGAATTCTAATTATTTCTTTGAGCTTCTTTTTCACACATCTTTTCACCACTAATTTATATTTTCTTATCTTCATATCACAATCATTCCACCCATATACCACAACTCAAGACATGAGCGAAACCAATACTTCTTCTTAATCTCATAGACAAGGAAAGAAAAATTTTGTATAGGCTCAAAAGTGGCTAACTAGGGAAAATTATTTGTGAAGGGACAGTGTTTAGGGAATTGGGCTATCAAAGATGGCATAAGATCATTTCCTAAACTTGTGCACACTATGCAGTCTCAACACAGAAAATAGGCAAGTTCTAGAGAAATAAAAACACACATGTGAATCTCACATCAAACGAAATAAAGGCTCAAAATTCTCACACTAGGGTTCAAAAATTTTCTTCCGCAGTCAATTTCAAATCAGCTCAATCAGCATGCAAGCATAAGTGTCAAATCAATCCTATCATGTGGTATTCTACATTCATAGACATCTAACCACAATCACAATCAATTCAATTCAACCCTCAATCGATTCAACTCTCACAATCTCATTCGGGTTATTTCAAAACTCAAAAATTTTCCCCACAAAATAGAATAAACTTAAAAATTAAGGCAAAATTTAAATACGGAAAGCAGAATAAATAAAAGATAGAATGTTCCATCTCTTGTCCACATCCCCCCAAACTTATTTCCAACTCGAAGAGTGGGATAAGTTTGAAAATCAGACAAAAGAGGGAACGATACCTGGTAGTGGATCTCAGACATCCACTTTTTATCCCTGGAGTCTTCAGATATTGCACGGCGTGAATTGTTGCAGCTGGCACTTCTTGTCGATCGACTTGAAGCCTTCTTGCGACCCTTGTTGTGGATCGAAGAGTATCACGCTGGCTGCTCGGCGTCTCCAAAAAAATTTTTTTTTTCAATACTGCAAAACAACTGTTAGCAAAGAAATAAAAGCAAAAATTCGAAATAAAAATAAAAAAAAAACAAAAATTGAAAAGAAAATACGGAAAATGTTGGGTTACCTCCCAACAAGTGCTTGATTTAACGTCGCAGCTCGACGATACCTCAAATCACTGCCAAGGAGGTCGGGTCCAGACTCGCCGACCTTTGGCATCCACCATGTAGACTTTTCGGTCTTTGATAATGGTGGTGAGCTCAGAAAAAGGTGGCGCAGTTGACACTGCTACCCTTTCGTTTCCTCGCTCCCACTCAATGGCAACTGCTTCATCTTCTTCAGACTCATCCTCTTCTTCAGTAGTGGAGATTCGATTGCACTCCGCCTTCTTCTTGTTCTTGTCGATCACAAAGGTGATCCTCTCGTCATTTGCTCGAAGTGTGATCTCGCCGCCTCGACAGTTAATGAGAGCAGCGCTAGTGTCGAGAAACTCACGCCCCAAGATCATGGGCATATTCTCGTCCTCCTTCATCTCATGCACCACAAAATCTGCAGGAAAAATGAGATGGCCCACGCGAATGAGCACATCCTCTAGTATACCTTTCGGGCGGGACACAGACCGGTCCGCCATCTGCAGGGTGATTGTCGTGGGCCTCATCTCTCCGATGTTGAGACGTTTGTAGATGGAGTACGGCATCAGGTTGATACTGGCCCCAGTATCACAAAGTACTCTGTCGAACGTGTGTCCCTCAATCTCAACCGGAATAGAGAAGCATCCAGGATCGCTTCTCTTGATGGGCACCTGCTTTTGAAGTAGCAGGCTGCACTGCTCGTGGATCTTCACCGTCTCTTTCTCCACGAACTGCTTCTTTCCACTCATCAGTTTCCGAAGGTATTTCATGTACCCCGGGATTTCCTTCAGTGCTTTGATCAGCAGAATATTGATGCTGACCTTTTTTAGATTCTCCACAAATCTGGAGAACTTCTCGTCCTCTTTCTGCTTCGCGAACCGCTGTGGGAAAGGCAAAGGAGGGAGCTGATCTTCAGACTGCTTCGACTTCGTTCTTGGAGCAGACTTTGATTTCGATCGAGGTAGGTTAGCATCGATCGACGGGCCTCTGCCTTCTGCGTCGATCGATGAGGCAGGTCCGTCGATCGATGTGGAATCGTCTCCCGCACAGTTTTGCTCCTTTTCGCCTCCAGAATCGTCCGTAGCCATCTCGGGACCCTTGTAGCTCGTCCCAGACCTCAGAGTATTGGCTTTGACTGGCTTTTCCTTTGCGGGGTTCACCTCTATCATACTTGGCAACTGTCCAGGCTTGTGTTGATTGCCGAGTGTGGTGGCAATCTGGCTCAATTGAGTGTCCATCATCTGAAGATGTTTCGTCATCAGCTGCATGTGGTTGGACATTCCCTTCACCTCGGTTTCTACTTTCCCAAAACAATTATCCGAGCTCTTGATGAATTTCTCGAGCGTCTCCTCTAGCACGGATTTCTTCCTTTCCACGATCTCTCCTCCAGTACCTGCATCAAAACCAGGCGGAAGTTGTTCTGCAGCAGAAGGGTTAGCATAGGAAAAACCAGGGTGAGACCGACCATGGTTGTACTGATACCCTTGATTGCCTCGGTAGTTATTGTGATAACCACCGCCAACGTAGTTCACCTCCGTTCCGGCAGTTCCAGACGAACTGCTTGAACCCCTGTTGATGTAGTCAGCCTCTACGGGTACAATGGCCATGCTTGGCTCTGCAACAGCTGCAACTTGTGATGTGCCCAATTTTTCAATCTCCTCCCGGAGCTTTTTCACCTCAGCGACCACGTCGATTTCTGGCTTTGTCTCGACTGCTTTGACTGGTAGCTGCCTATCAGTTGGCCATTGGTGGCTATTCAGCGCCATATCAGCCAGCAACCTCTTACTCTCTGCACCGCTCTTCTTCATCAGTATTCCTCCGGCAGATGCATCAACCAGCTCCTTTATGTGAGGGTTCAGTCCCTCATAAAAATGACACACTTGCATCTCCAGATCGATGCCATGTCCAGGACAGAGTCGTAGGAATTCTTTGTATCTCTTCCAGGCCTCGTAAAGTGACTCGTCATACATCTGCTTGAAAGTAGTAATGGCAGCTTTCCTCTTCAGCAGCAGGCTCGGTGGGAAGTAGTTGGTAAGGAACTCTGCTCAAAGCTCCTCCCATGTCCCGATCTGACTCTTGTCCAATCCAGCAAACCAAGACCGTGCCTCGTCTCTGAGTGAGAACGAGAACAGTCTCATCCTGATCACATCTTGGGTTACTCCATTCTGCTTCACAGTGTTACACACCTCAATGAATTGGTTGAGGTGGGTATATGGGTCTTCTACAGCTCTTCCCCCAAACTGGTTTTGCTTCACCATCTGAATAAGGCTTGTGCGTAGCTCAAAGTTGTTGGCATCAATGCCAACTCTGAATCCGGCCTCCGCTTGCTGTGGAAGAAATCGATCCAAGATGGACCTTTGCGGAACCACAATCTGCCTATTGTTCAACTCTGCCAGTCTTGCAGCTTGCTCCGCCTGAGCAGTCTTGGCTGCTTGAAGTTATACTCTCAGCTGCTGCACTTCATTCACAAATTGCCTCTGCTCCTCGGGAGTCATATTTTGCAGAGGTGCTTCAGGATTCTCAGCCATCTCTCGCTGTTTGTCTTTTTCTTTCTTCTTGATTTTCCTGCAGGTTGCTTCAATTTCAGGGACAAAGGCTTCGAGTGTTTTTCCTTTGGCTCGCGTGTTCATGCACCTGCTCAGGAAACAGGAAAAATCAGCTCAGCGTCGATCGACGTGGATGTCACGTCGATCGATGCAAGAAAGTGGTTGGCGTCGATCGACGAAAGGTGTCTGTCGATCGACGCAGAAAAAGTGATCGACGTCGATCGACGCGAGGTGGCGTCGATCGACGCGAGACGTAGACTCGAAAACTCACACACGCACACGTACAGAAAATTAAAACTCAATCCAGCAAATCCTAGAACGAACTAGTAACAAGATAAAATCTAGCAACTCCCCGGCAACGGTGCCAATTTGATCACTGCTATTTCTAACAGATTAATTATAATAACAGCGGCAAATAAATTTTTAAACCCTAAGGTTATCGATCCAGGGGAATTGTGTGGGGAAATTATCCTATGTACTAATTATGGTTCTAAGATTCATTGTTTGAGGGATCCAAAATCAAGGTTTTATAAAAGTAAAGAAAACAATGCAGAAAATTAAAGTAGTTTTGAAATCAAATTTAAAAGGACACAGATGTACTAGATGTAGGAATTGAACTGATTTACTTATCAGATTGACTAATTTGGTGTACTTTGAGACCGATCGGAGATAGTCACTAGTTAGTAATCTAGGTTATATTTGCCAAACAAGGAAATATAGCATTGTTGCAGTATTCCACCTGTTAAATTAATTGATTCCTACATGTCATCCATAATATGAATTCTTCCCTAGAATCTGTGTCCTTTTAAATTTAATTTCAAAACTACTTTAATTTTCTGCATTGTTTTCTTTACTTTTATAAAACCATGATTTTGGATCCCTCAAACAATGAATCTTAGAACCATAATTAGTACATAGGATAATTTCCCCGCACAATTCCCCTGGATCGATAACCTTAGGGTTTACGAATTTATTTGCCGCTGTTATTATAATTAATCTGTTAGAAATAGCAGTGATCATCGATTGACGTGGATCTGGAACTTCGAGCAATTCCTGATTCTTCCCTATTTCCGACTAAAAACCTGCATAATTCACCAATCACGACATTACAAGCACAAAAGCCAATTCATGCACAAAAAGACACGTAAAGCAATCTAAACATCACCCAGTTAGTCAAAGAACAAAGAGATAAGTTGGTAAAAATGCTAACTTATCAACTCCCCCAAACATAAACCATTGATCGTCCTCGATCAATTCACAAACAAGAAATCGAATCAAATGCAGATACAAGTGTGCAATGTCTCACAAGCTTCTTTGGCAATCTAAGTATCACTTATTCATATAGATCATGCAATCCAAACAAATTCTCATTGTTAAATTATTGAGGAGGAACCTCACTGGGCAGTGTTTGCACTCATCGCTCAAGAAGCAAAGGGTTTGTGTTTCACTCACTCAAGGTTTAAGTTCACCTCTCCATAAGTTTGACAAATTTTTTATCTCTCCACTGCTTATTAGTGTGGCTTTTCAAGGAATCAGAAAGGTCTTATTTTGATTGTAATGTAGCTTACCTAAAAGGTGGGATATATTTGGCTAAGTGACTCAAAATATTGCAATTAAACCCCAAATACCCAAGCATATCATAACCACATAATTTTTCTCTTTTTATGCACAATCTTGTTCCTTCTCTTTTGCTTATAATTTTCAGGGTCCCCAAAAACTTGTTTCAAACTTTCGTGAACTAATAAACATATGAATTCCTTTCTCGTTCTTCTCTTTTTTTTTTCTTTCACAAATGTTCACCTCTTTTTTTTTTTCTTAAATTACCCATGGAACCCCTTATTTTTGCACATGGCCTCACATCACAATCCCACAATTCACACCTTCCAATAAATCAATTTATTCATCAACCCTTCTAATCAAAGAAAATTTATTTTAGGCTCAAAGGGGTTACAAATGGAAATTAAAGGTTAGTGTATGGGAGATGGGCTTCGAAAGAACATGCCTAAAATCATTTTCACCCTATTACCACACTTAATGCAACCTCAAGAGAGAAATTTGTCAAATTCTAGGAAGTAAGTCTAAAAACCTTGTTTCTCATCAAACGAAAAGAAAGACTCAATTTTTTACACAGGGTTAAAATTTTGTTACTCCTCAATAATTACCCAACTTTGAACAATTATCATGCGATGATTTATATTTCAAAGATCAACTCATCAAGTAAAACAGCTCCTATCATCGGCTACTCTATCACACAGATTTTCATTATCAATCAGCAAATATCTTAATTATCAATCAACAATTCTCATTCAAGGAAAGACAAGTCATAATTCTCAACACCAACATAATCAAAAGTAGTTCCGACTGTCCTGTGTTCAAAAGCTCCTAAAACAATTCTCAAGACTGTCCAATTCAAAACTAGTACCACAAATCAAGTGTTCAAAATACTAATTTGAGTTTCCTTGGAGAGAGAAATTGTTCACATTGAAGCAAAAGAACAAGGACGGTGATGGTTCAGAAAAAACAATAACAAAAAGAAAAAGAAATTAAAAAAATAGTAAATAAATAAAAATACAAACGTTTCCCTTTTCCGATCCTCATCCCCCCAAACTTGTTTCACTCTAAGGAGTGGACACGTTTGCAAGTCAGATGGGAAAAGAGAAACAGTACCTCATTTCTCCTCCAGAGGGTCCTCCATAACAACATCGGTGGATGGCCAAACGGGAAGTCTTCGACGGCGATCCTGGCGCTCACGCTGGCGGCGGAGGTAGACGGAGTCAGGCTGGGTGTTCAGAAGGAGGCGCTGCATCTGATTGTCGAGGGTGTTGAGCCTCTTGGTCACATGCTGGCGAAACTCGACCTGTCGGGTGTGCTCTGCCGCATGCAAAGCAGCCTGCTGCTGCATGAACTGGTAGATCGTCGCCAAATCCATCCCGAAAGAAGAAGACCCTCCCACAAAGTGGCTGGACGAGGCTCCACCAATCCTGTCTGGAATCTCCTCTGCGCCCCCATCGTGCTCCTCATCCTCGGCGTCCTCTGCTGGGGGTTGCTGGTCTGGCTATGTCTGCGGTCTGTGAAGGAGTCTGGAGGTGCCGGGTCCTCCATGGGATCCAACCATCAGCCTCATGTGGGCGGGTGTGCTCATCAACCAATTATCACGGAAGTGATAATCGGTGACGCGCGTGAGTACCCTCTGCGGAAGTGGAAACTTGTCCCCGTTGGACATCCTCAAAGACCAGCCACCCTCTCGGGGCGAGAGCATCAGCATCTGAACCAGGTGCGAGGTGCTGAGTCCTTGGCTGTCCTCGAGCACCTCGATGTCGGCCAAGTCGATCCCCACATATTCCGCAATCGGGGTAGTCAATCCCCCGCTCCAAATGTTGCCCTTTGAGGCCTTGACTTGGTGCCTCCAGTTGTCCATGATCAACGCTGCGACGCTGAACTCCTCTCCTGTCAGCATGCAGTAGATGGCGTAGACCTCCCCCACTCTCACTTTGGCGCTCTCATGCCGGCCGGTGATAGACACCCCCATGCACCGCTAAAGATAACAGAACACGGGGTTGTCGATGGAGGATGCCTTCATGTTTCCCGAATCAAACTCTCGCACATCTTCCTTCGCCTCAGCTGCAATTTGGCTCTAAAACCCGACCATGTAAAAATCCAGTGGAAGAAAACCGATGCTAGTTTTTGGGACACCCCAAATTTCCTCAAGCTTGTCCCTCGGCAGCTCATAATGCTCGTTCAAAAGTTGGAAGGAGATGGTGGTCGGCTGGGACTCCAGTTGGACATCGTAGACATGGAGCGATGCCAAAAATTCCAACACAAGCGATGGATAAGTCGACCATCGCTTGGTCATCCATGATTCCCATTTGGCTCTATTCAACAGGACCTCCACATCTCGTCTAATACCCAACATATTCATCGTTTTTGTGCACGGGTACAGAGTCTGGCGAACTGTGAAATCTGAGCAAGAGAATCTCCTGAACCGCTTCTCGACTGCCTTGTTGGCGAAAGTTGGGCGGAATACCATATTTGTTTGCAAGGGTAGAAGGAAAAATTGTCATTATGTATCCACAGTACTTCACCAAAATTTCCAACTTCAACAAAAAATATTTGCAATTAACCTCTAAATGTATCTACCCAAGCAAAATTGATTCAACATTCATGCAATTAACACCCAAACCTGGCCTAATACATTCTCAATCGAAGGAATTGCACCCCAAAATAGCAAGAAATAGAAAATCACACCCAAGTGGAATTACCCCCAAACAAGCTAGAATCGTATTCAACCAATCCTAGTGCTACACATTCACAAATAGCAAGTATATCGACTAGAACTACCACCCATATCGATTAATCATAAAGAGTTGCAACGAAATTGACAAAATAGCAAGCATTTGAAACTAGGGTTCCAAGGTCCAAATTAAGCAAAATCATGCTCAAATCATCCAAAACACATGAAATAATCGAATAGGAAGGGTCTATGATACGTACCTTTGATTGTAGCGATGAGTTACGGGAGAAATGTTTTGAAGTCGGGTGTTTGGGGAGGAGAGAATGACGTGCGTGTGTGTTTTGTGGTGAGAAATGAGGAAAAACTGGGTTTTAAACCCATCTGTTCGCGCCTCTGAACACTCCGCGTCGATCGACGCTAGTTCTTTATCGATCGACGAGGTCCAGAAACACCCATCAATCGACGTGAGTCTGGCGTCGATCGACACAGACCAGAATAGAGCACTTACTTAAAAAATTACTAAAAAATGATCCTAAGTCCTATTTACTCGACTCGACTGAATTAAAGTAACAGAAGTAAGAAAAACAGTAAACTGTTGGGTTACCTCCCAACCAGTGCTTGGTTTTATGTCGCCAGCTCGACAATACTTGTACTCTTATGGCCGATTCAAGTAGTACTTCTCCACCGCTCCGATTTGAAGTCGGGTATACTACGGTTTGAGGTTCTTTCCATATAACCAGCCAATTCGACTACACCGTTCAGAAATTGACAGACCACGGTGTATGGTCCAGCCCACTTTGACTGCAACTTTCCGGGCATGAAGCGGAGATGGGATTTGAAGAGAAGAACTTTGTCACCTGATTGAAAAACATGTGAGCAAATCCCCTTGTCGTGGAATCTCTTCGCTTGCTTCTTGTATATGACATTGTTCTCGTAAGCTTCATCCCAAAATTCTTACAGCTCATTCAATGCCATGGCACGATCTTCTGCAGCCGTCTTCCAATCCTGATTCAGCTCTTTCACTACTCTCCAAGCCTTGTGCTCCATCTCGACGGGGAGGTGACATGACTTTCCAAAAATTAGCTGATATGGAGACGTTCCAATTGGCGTTTTGTAGGCGGTGCGGTATGCCCAAAGTGCATCATCAGGTATTGCTGCCCAATCTTTTCGTTGCTTCACCGTCTTTTCCAAGATTTGCTTGAATTCTCAATTGGACAGCTCCGTCAGCCCGTTCCCTTGAGGATGATATGGGGTGGTAACGCGGTGCTTGACTCTGTACCTAACAAGAAGTGAGGCAAACCATTTGTTACAAAAGTGTGATCCCCCATCGCTTACCAAGGCTCTTGGCGTTCCAAATCTTGTCATGAACTTCTCGATGACGACTTTGGACTCATTGATGACTGTTGGAACAACTTCAACCCATCGCGACACGTAATCCACCGCCAGTAGAATGTAAGAGAACCTTTGGGATGGCGGTAAAGGACCCATGAAGTCGATCCCCCATACGTCAAAGATTTCAACTTCAATCACCGGAGTCTGTGGCATCTCATCCCTCCGCAAAATGTTGTCAGTCCTCTGGAAACGATCACAGCTCGTAATCCACCCACGACAGATCTCATAGATGGAAGTCCAATAGAATCCGCTCGCTAGGATTTTGAATGTTGTCCGGTTGGCTAAATGATGACCGCCGCTAGGAGATGAATGGCAGGCTTAAAAAATTTGTTGCCACTCGGATTGAGGCACACAACGACAAATGACGCCGTCAGTGCATCTACGCCAAAGGTAGGGATCCTCCCAATAGTAGAATCTGACATCATGCAGAAACTTCTTCTTTGCATATGGGGAAGAGTCCGGTGGAAGAACGCCGGCCACCAGATAGTTGGCAAAATCCGCATACTATGGTGTTTTTGACTCATACGTCTCCCTCAAATCCTTAATAGCATAGATCTGCTCATCGGGGAACGTCTCTCGGATCTTTATCTGCTGATCACTCCCTTCGACTGGTGGCTCAAGTCGTGAAAAGTGGTCTGCAATCACATTCTCACTTCCTTTTCTGTCCTTGATTTCCAAATCAAACTCTTATAGCAACAGTATCCACCTGATGAATCTGGGCTTGGCATCTTGCTTCGCGAACAGGTATCTGATGGCTCCATGGTCGGTGTAGACAATCGTCTTCGAACCTATCAGATAGGACCAAAACTTGTCAAATGCATACACGACCGAAAGCATCTTCTCTTCTATGGTGGTATAGTTGCATTGAGCCAGATTCATGCTCTTGCTGGCGTAATGGATCACATGAAAGAGCCTTCCTTTCAGTTGCCCCAAGGCTACCCCAACTGCATAGTCACTGGCATCGCACATCAGAATGAACGGCTCGCTGTAGTCCGGAGAAGTCAGCACCGGTGCTGTCACTAATGCCTTTTTTCAGGTTTTCAAAGGCCATCAGGTAGTCGTCATTGAAGACAAATGACACATACTTCTCCAACAAGTTGCATAAGGGTCGTGATATCTTTGAGAAGTCTTTAATGAATCTTTTGTAGAATCCGGCATGACCAAGAAAACTTCTGACTGCTTTGACACTTGTCGGCCGTGGCATCTTTTCAATGGTTGTCACATTGGCTCGATCCACTTCTAGTCCTTCAGTTGATACTCGATGTCCCAGAACGATTCCTTCTCGCACCATGAAGTGGCATTTCTCCCAATTGAGGCATAGATTTGTGTTGGTGCATCTCTCAAGTACGGTAGCCAGATTTGACAAACAAACATCAAATGAGCTACAAAAAATTGAGAAATCGTCCATAAATACCTCCATGTTGTCTTCGATCAAATCGTGGAAGATTGCCATCATGCATCTTTGAAAGGTCGCCGGTGCATTGCACAATCCGAACGGCATCCTTCGGTAGGTGAACACTCCTTAAGGACAGGGGAATGCAGTCTTGTGCTGATCTTCTGGCGCCACAGCTATCTGGTTATACCCTGAGTAACCTTCAAGAAAACAATAGAAAGGGTAACCGGATAATCTATCAAGCATTTGATCAATGAAAGGAAGAGGAAAATGATCCTTGCATGTGGCGGTGTTCAAGGCTCGATAGTCAATGCAAAATCGCCATCCTGTGACCAGTCTTGTCGCAACTTCCTCTCCATCATCATTCTTTACTATCTGCATCCCCCTTTCTTGGCTACTACTTGTGTAGGGCTTACCCACTTGCTGTCGGAAATTGGATATATCATGACATGGTCTAGGAGTTTGAGAACCTCCTTCTTTACGACTTCTTGCATGATAGGATTCAGCCGTCGCTGTGCTTGTCTCTTCGGTGTGGCGTCCTCTTCAAGGATGATCTTGTGCATGCAAAGCGAACGGCTGATCCCCTTGATATCCCCCAAAGTTCATCCAATGGTGGACTTGTATTTCCGTAGAACTCGTAGTAATTTATCCAACTCCCCCTGTGTAAGATAGGTAGAGACAATAGCAGGGTAAGTGTAATTAGGACACACAAAAATGTACCTGAGGTGCGCCGGAAGCATCTTGAGTTCCAGAGTCGGAGGATCAGATTGGATGGCCGCTGTCCCAGGTCTGCATCGATCGACGTGCCTTGGGCGTCGATCGACGTGGGTGAAACTGTAGCAATCCCGTTTCTACGTTGCACTATTTCTGTCAATGAGAACTCCACGTCTGATTTCCTTCGTGCGTCGATCGACGTGAAATTTGCATCGATCGACATGGACTTCGAGGCGACATCGATCGACGAGATGCTGGCATCGATCGTCGTGGTCCTTTTCCCACATTTTCCTGGTTTGCTCTGACTGTACCAACATGGTAGTTGCTCCCTCTAGTTTTCCTTTTCCCGAGTTATCTCCTCAAGCACATCCAGCTCCATTACCAGATCCAAAATCTCCTCGCCTGCCTCTTCTAGATTTGTCGATGAGAACAACGAGTGTTGTAGGCAGTTTTCCAGAAAATCCGGCTCACTTTTGAGAGAGGCGAAGGGAGAAGATATCACAGGGTTGAAACAGTTGATCTTATGGCATTCTTCCTGGTTGCTCCCTTCATTGTGATTCTGCATGGACTTATAGATTGAGAATGTGACTGACTCATTGTTAACTCGGAATGTTAGTTTGCCATCTCGAATGTCGATCAATGCCCCTCCGGTCTTCAAGAATGGTCTTCCCAGGATCTGGGGAATGTTCCGATCTTCTTCCATATCAAGCACCACGAAATCGGCTGGGATAATGAAATCCTTTACCTTCACCAGCATATCGTCCACGATGCCTCTCGGGTAGAACACTGAACAATCGGCCATCTGAAGTGATATAGTTGTTGGCTTAATGTTTCCGATCTCCAACCGCTTGAAGATAGACAGCGGCATCAAATTGATTGATGCTCCTGATAAGCTCATTATCTTACTCGCTTATCTATATTATTTTCTACTATTTTATGTATTTTTATTGAGTTTATATATATATTATGTGCATGAGTCTATATTAGGTGGTATTATGCGCGTTTTGGTGTTTTTGTAGGGTTTTAGGCCTAAATTCACGAGGAATCTGTTCCGGAAGCAGTGACGTGTAAGATAGCAATGACGATTTCGTCCACAATCTGAAGATCAGCTCCCTCCTTTGCCATTCCCACAGAGGTTTGCAAAGCAGAAAGAGGACGAGAAATTCTCCAGATTTGTGGAAAATCTAAAGAAGGTCAGCATCAACATTCCGCTTATCGAAGCACTGAAGGAAATCCCGGGGTACATGAAATACCTCCGAAAACTGATGAGTGGAAAGAAATAATTTGTGGAGAATGAGACGGTGAAGATCCACGAGCAGTGCAGCCTGCTACTTCAAAAGCAGGTGCCCATCAAGAGAAGCGATCCTGGATGCTTCTCTATTCCAGTTGAGATTGGGGGACACACATTCGAGAGAGTACTATGTGATACTGGGGCCAATATCAACCTGATGCCGTACTCCATCTACAAGCGTCTCAACATCGGAGAGATGAGGCCCACGACAATCACCCTGCAGATGGCGGACCGGTCTTTGTCCCGCCCGAAAGGTATACTAGAGGATGTGCTCATTCGCGTGGGCCATCTCATTTTTCCTGCAGATTTCGTGGTGCACGAGATGAAGGAGGACGAGAATATGCCCATGATCTTGGGGCGTGAGTTTCTCGACACAAGCGCTGCTCTCATTGACTGTCGAGGCGGCGAGATCACACTCCGAGCGAATGACGAGAGGATCACCTTTGTGATCGACAAGAACAAGAAGAATGCGGAATGCAATCGAATCTCCACTACTGAAGAAGAGGATGAGTCCGAAGAAGATGAAGCAGTGACGCGCCTCTAGAAGTTCACCCTCTAAAGAGCTTGTCAAGGAATAAATTGTCAACCCGGTTCCTTCTCCGCTTCGCCTATTAGAGTACTAAAGTACCGAGTGAAGTTGTGTAGCTAGGTAAATTTCAAGTCGTTGAGTTTTGTCTAAAATTCTAAGAAAGCAATGTAAATCTAACTAATCAAACATAACAAATCATCATCATTTCTTCAACAACTCACACAATCAATATCCAATCACCGGTAAATCAAGACAACGAAGTACGCAATTAAAGAAAAGAGGATGTTGAATCAAGTTTGGTTGCAATCCAATAGGTCAATATTTGATGTAAACACAATTTAATTCCTATGAGGATGGACTCTCACCCTACCCTAGTCGATCCCCTGTCACGGTGAACCGACCGTTGATGAAACTACCACCTCAAACAGTCACGTTATCGGCTATAGCTCACTCCAAAAGGAACGTGAATCATTGCCCTATTCACTCTACCCGCACATGGATTGGATAAAGTAACACAAGGAAACATGCTAATCGCGACACTCATATCCGCGTAACGGCTGCAATACTCGTATCAATCATCACCTAAATTGGCTAATACCTACACTTAGGGATTGTGAAAAGGCTCTAGCATGCTCCAATCACACATTGAAAGGTAAACAAGCAAAAATCAATTCTAATTTCATGCATCCTCTCTCAATTCAACATCCAATAGAAGTTTAGCTCATCATATCCATCAATTGTGCAATTACAAAATGGAAATTGTTGAAAATCATTACAATTGAGAATAGAAAGAAGATTCTTCCCTAATTTGGTCTTGTGCCTTGATCTACCAAGCTTGATCCTTCAAATTTCCTCCAAGGAATGTGGTTGAAGCTCCTTGGTTGTGGATGAGAAGAATGGTAGTTACGATCGTGAGAGAGAATTCTAACTTCAAAATATGAAAAATGGCCAAAAGTTCTTCCTAATTTCAATTCTCCCCCTTTTATAGACAAGAAAAATGACCCTCGGATCGCCCGGTCGAAGAATGGCTCGCCCGGTCGAAGTTAGAAACCGCCAAATTGTTGAGCAACAGGGCTGCTCGCCCGGTCCAAAATGGGCTCGACCGAGCCACTCCTTGAACCATGGCTCGGCCGAGCCTGCACACACTCGGCCGGTCGAGCTCTCTGAAATGCAGCTCGGCCGAGCCTGCACAAGCTCGACCGGTCGAGCTCTCTGAAATGCAGCTCGGCCGGTCCTGCACCGGCTCGGGCGGGCGACACCTCAAAACCTCCAACTTCGTGCGATTTTCCACCGAAAATGCTCGATTATGCTCAAAACTGAACCTACACACATGAAACACACAAAACACGAAAACCAAACTAAAACACAACCAGCCATGAAGAAAAACCTATGATACGGGCGTAAAATAACCAAAACAAGCACACAAACACACCAAAATATAGGTCAATTTACGCTCGTATCATAATCCCCCAAACTTAAACCTTTGATTGTCCTCAATCAAAACAAAGAAAAGTTCTCAACCTACATCAAATGATTCCTCATAGCTCATCAAAGTTATCTTAGCATGCTCAAGTAAAACGAGATTATCACCTAACCTTGTAACTAGGTTAATGCCAAGGACATGAACCACTCATCAAGATTGGATACAAGAAACGAAAGCACTCCCTTACGTGTTTAGGGATGATGAGATTCACACATTCACAAAATATCGAGCTTGATTTCCATAGGCTTGCATCCACTCTCACCACTATACTACAACGAGTTAGTTTCTAGAATCAAAAAGGTCTTTTCACGGGTTGTAATGTGGCTAACTAAAAGGTGGGTGGTTTTGGGCCAAAGTGACTAAACTTCTCAATTTCCCAAAACCCCCAAACTTATTCTTTTTGAACCACTACAAACCCCGAGGCTTATTTATTTCACAACACACTTTTTTTCTTCTTTGTTTTTTTTTCTTTTTCTTTTCTAGCACCATCATTCATTCATTTTGTGTGTGCCTCCTTTTTCTTTTCAAACATTTGCACCAAAATTTTGTAGGTGCTCCTTTTTCTAGGATCAACAACAATCCTTCATTACACTCTTTCATGCCTCAACATTTCCAACATCACAAATCCAATCAATTCCCAACCCAACTCTCATCACCGAATTCCCCCTCATACACTCTTTCCCCCCAAACTTGATCCTAATTATATCAAGAAGATCCACCAAATAAAGCTCAATCACGGGAGTCAAAGATATGAAAGGCAAAATTATGATAATAGCCACCTTATACTCCCGGTGTGAAAGGTAGGACTAAGAAATGATGGCCTAAGATCATTTTCTAGTTACACACTCATGCCAATAGATAGAGAACTGATGCAAGTTCTAGATCTCTTACTCTCAATCTTGCCACTCACAAACAAAATAGATATGACAATATCAAGGCTCAAACCTCACGGCTTTTTGTCAAGTCCTATGCATTAACCATGTACAAAGCTCGGCAATTCAAAAGTTAAAACCCAAATCATGCTTTGACAAATCGATTCCGCTCTATCATTGGTTAAAGTAGGCATCAAACTTCCCTAAGTAAATCATGATTAAATCTCAAGTCTAATTCGGGTTCATCACACACAAACACAAGCACACAACATTACTACACACAATCTACATACCCTAACACAATGCAATTAAATCTAAACGGTAGAAGAACGATAGAAAGCGTTACCCATCAGTAGGCACGATCACCGCTCTCCATTCCTTATTTGTACCTACTCAAAACAACACACCACCAAAAACTTGAGCATAAACTAGGCAATTAAGTTCTCATTTCCACCAACTTCCACAATCCAAGCATTCAACAAAAATAAAGCAATATGCACAAGTTCCACCATTCATTCCAAACCACAATACATTCCACATACCCATGCCAAATAGAAAGAATTAAGCACAAGTAAACTTGTCAATAAAAAGGTCTATCCATTCAATCATCCAAATCATTCAAAAATTCACATCCAATCCACAACCAAAGTAAGATAAGTAGATCAATACAACCATATCGAATTCAAATCATTATTCAAATCAACTAGACTAAACTAAACTAGCTAAGGAAGAGTGATAATGATGATAAAGGGATAGAGAAGAGAGATAACCCAGAGCACCAACTACCGACCAATCCCCCCAAATTTAGTCAAGTTAGACTAAATTTGTAAAAAGGTAGTCGGTGCGTCACTGCTCAACTCTATCCTGCTGCTGCTGCTGGCGTTCCCTGCGAGACTGGTACGGAATGGGGACTCGGCGCTGCAGCTCTCTCACGTCCTCCTGAACAGAGTCAACTCGCCTATCAAGGCCATCAAAGCGAGCAGTCATGGAAGCATCAAGACCCTGCAAAGAGGAAGACAAAGACTCTATAGATGTATTAGTCTGCTGCAACATAGAGTACATCTGCCGCTGCCAATCTGTCATCCGAGACGGCGCCCGAGTACAAGAGCCAGCACCCGAATCACCACTCCTCCCGCTCAACTGTGCTAACAAAGTGAAATACCCATCCGGTGACAGAACTCTGACACACTCGAGGTGATCCTCAGAATCAATGCATATAACATATGGAGCTCGGGGGTAATCAAATTGCTAGACTCGTACCTCCCACAAACAGAACCACCAACAAACTTATGAATATAACGAATAACAGGATTCCTAATTGATGTGGCTCTACATTCCTTAATATTAAACTTCCTATCCAATTGAACACCAGTGATAGATTCCCAAAACTCCCCAAGATCCAAATTCTCATGCATAAAAATTGAATCCGAATCACTACCAAAAAGTTCATCAATTTTAGCTCTCTGGTAAAAATATTCCGTACCTTGAAGCTTGAATTTCATTGACAAAGGGGTACCGCCAATGCCTTTCATGATCGTGACGGAGGCGAAGAACTCTCTCGCCAACTCCATGTAACCCGGCCATTTAGCATGAAGCATCTTCTTCCACCCAATCCCGCAGAGAAGGCTCCACACGTCGTCCTTCAATTTCAAAGCCTTCAACGTGTCACGGCACAAGTATTTCGTGCCCACAACTTGCCGCTGTTCCAATTTTTTGAATTTTGCAAATTCCTCATCGTCGAACTTCTTTGGGCGTCCATCGGAAGAAGAAGGTTCCCCCCTTGCTCTCTTGCTTGCCATGAGAAGAATAAAGATGTGAGATAAGAACAATTGACAATAACAAAGTATGGGAGAAAATTTGGGAAGAGAAATTTCGACCGATCGTTGGATGGGGCGAGCAATGGCTCGAGCAAACGTTTAAAAACGCCGCAGCGCTCGGCCGAGCGCCAGATGGCTCGACCGAGCGGGGGTCTGTCCGCGCCTTGGCTCGCCCGAGCCTGCATCCGTTCGGGCGAGCGAGCTCTCTGTCCCAGGCTTCGGTTTGGCTCGCCCGTGCCTGCACAAGCTCGGGCGAGCGAGCTCTCTGTCCTCCGTGCTCGACTTGGCTCGGCCGAGCCTGCTCAAGCTCGGCTGAGCAGCCCTGACTTCCCCGTTTCTGCTTTTCTCCGACAATTTCCACGAACCAACGGCCTTCCATCCTTCAAACTCTTCATTCACAAGATAGCTAAATTTGTAAATCCACACAATCAAGAATCCTTCATCACAACACTCAACCGTTATTCAATCAACAATTAACAACACATTATTCATGAATATAAAGATAACAAAATTTAAACATTGGGTTGCCTCCCAATAAGCGCTTGTTTAACGTCGAAAGCTCGACGATCATATCTTATTTCAATCATGATCCCAAGGTGCGGATCCAGAGCTCATACCTCGGTCAATGGAGTCATGCTCATCCGGAAATAACAACTTTCTTCTTGCACTTCGGGGTGGATCCGAATCCACACGAGCTCTTTTTGTCCGAGCTTGTCCAAACTCGTCCAAGTCTCCCGGATCATCTTTATCTTCAAATTCATCCCCCATGAATTTTATTCCGGGGTCAATCAAATCCTTCAACCTTTTCTTCCGGTCCACTCCTTCCACTTCCCGTTGATGCCAAGTTTCTTGCGGTAAAGTAAAAACAACTTCTTTCCCCCCACACTGGAAAGTAAGCTCACTTTTTTTCATATCAAAAAGTGCATCGGCAGTACGGAGAAAAGGTCTTCCAAAAATCAATTGGATTCCACCCTTGTTCTTCATATCCACCACAAGAAAATCCCCGGGAAATGTAAAGGTCAACACCTCCACATGCACGTCTTCTACAACTCCCCGAGGGCAAAATAAAGCTTGATTCGCCATTTGCAACACTTGACTCGTTGGTTTGAGATAACCAACATCCAGCTCTTTATACAACTCCCATGACATAACGTTCACACTCGCACCGGAGTCACATAAAGCTTTCTCAACTTTAACATCACCAATCTTACATCCGACTACAAAGCCTCCGGGATCCTCTTTCTTACTTGCAATGTTCTTTTCCTCGTATTCTTTATTTCCCGATCCATTTGATTCTCCTTCCAAAATTGCCTCAATTCCCACTAGTTCATCTAACATCGGCACCCTTTCTATTTCCTCCAGACTAGGCATCTCGATATCACCTTTCTTCACATACTCAAAAAACTTTACATCTTCATGATGCTCATCATTCTTGATTTTTCCATCTTCTTCATCCAACTCCTTTCTACTCTCCTTCACTACACTTTCTTCCCCTTGGAATTCCACATTCTCCATTTTTAGAGTCATGACTTTCAAGTTCTCATTCATTCCTTCTTCATCCTCAATCATATTACAACCTTTCTTTTGTACAACTTCCGTATCACTTGGAAACTTCCCAGCTTGATGCTTGCTACTCAATTGCTTAGCAATTGAAGAGATTTGTAGCTGAATTTCTGCGAACATCCCGTCATACTTCTCAAATCGCTTATCCAACTCTTCATTAGGATTTCTCTTTGTCTCTTGATTCATGTATCTATTATTTCCCCCAGCATATCCTCCTTGATGACTACTCTCTCCTCCTTCCAATTGCATCGGAGGATTAAGAGCATTGTTTGGATTCGCATAAGAGAAGTTTGGATGGTAACGGTTGGAAGGATGATAGTACATATTTCCTTGAGGATTGTATTGAGGTCGATTATTGAACCCCATCCTTTGATTCACGAAGTTCACACCCTCCGGATACATATTCTCATGCCTAAGTACCATCATGTCATCTTTTCCAACTCCCGTAGTCGATAATTGATCAAGCGTCTTTTGCATAGCAGCCATTTGTTCTATGAAATTTTCCTTCTCATATGCATCATTGACCGACTTCACCGGTCTATAATCCTTTCGTTCCCTTGGCCATTGGAAACTATTTTCGGCCATTTTTTCAATTGTCTTCCAAGCATCCTCCTCTTCTTGATCAAGAAATGCACCTCCCGAAGAAGCATCCATCATAACCTTCGTATCATAATTCAAACCTCCATAGAATTGGCATATTTGTTGACTCTTAGAAAGGCCATGGTGTGGGCACTTCCGTATGAGCTCTCGGAACCTATCCCATGCCTCATATAGAGGTTCATCGTATCTTTGTCCGAAAGAGGTAATATCTGCCCTTCTCTTCAAGGTTAGACTTGGTGGAAAAAATTTGAAGAGGAACTTCTCCCTTAACTCTTCCCATGTGGCTATATTCGTCTTGTCTAGACCCTCAAACCAATGCCTTGCCGAATCTCTCAATGAAAATGAGAATAATCGCATCCGAATCAAGTCTTGAGGAACTTGATTGATCTTAATGGTATCCGTGATTTCCAAAAATCGGGATATGTGCACATTCGGATCTTCGGTAGCATGTCCTCCAAATTGATTATTTTGAATCATTTGAACCAATTGAGGCTTAATTTCAAACTGCGTGGCATTTACTCCAAGTCGGAAACCACCGGTTAACGGCTCTACTTGAGGTCGAAAAAGATTTTGGAGTGGCCTACGAGGACCATTCCTCTCATTGAGCAATGCCTTCATCAATTCAATTTGTCTTTCCAACTCTCCAATCCTCATGGTATCTTCCCCCGGATTAGCCATTTCCAAATCAATCTCAATACTTCCTTGGTCTTGGTGTAGTTTCCTTTCCAAGAGCTCGCGAGCCTTGGACCTCGTTATCATAAACAACCTACAATTCCACCAAGGAAACCAATCACACAACAAACAACTTTATCAAGCAAAAGCAATTAACAACCAATCAACAAACAAAAAGCAATATAATTTCTCACAGGCAAAAACACAAACACCTAGTCTACGAACTTCACTTTTCCCCCAATATCTAACAACCTACTAATTGAAGTCCCCGGCAACGGCGCCAAAACTTGACGCGCCTCTAGAAGTTCACCCTCTAAAGAGCTTGTCAAAGAATAAATTGTCAACCCGGTTCCTTCTCCGCTTCGCCTATTAGAGTACTAAAGTACCGAGTGAAGTTGTGTAGCTAGGTAAATTTCAAGTCGTTGAGTTTTGTCTAAAATCCTAAGAAAGCAATGTAAATCTAACTAACCAAACATAACAAATCATCATCATTTCTTCAACAAATCACACAATCAATATCCAATCACCGGTAAATCAAGACAACGAAGTACGCAATTAAAGAAAAGAGGATGTTGAATCAAGTTTGGTTGCAATCCATTAGGTCAATATTTGTTGTAAACACAATTTAATTCCTATGAGGATGGACTCTCACCCTACCCTAATTGATCCCCTGTCACGGTGAACCGACCGTTGATGAAACTACCACCTCAAACAGTCACGTTATCGGCTATAGCTCACTCCAAAAGGAACGTGAATCATTGCCCTATTCACTCTACCCGCACATGGATTGGATAAAGTAACACAAGGAGACATGCTAATCGCGACACTCATATCCGCGTAACGGCTGCAATACTCGTATCAATCATCACCTAAATTGGCTAACACCTACACTTAGGGATTGTGAAAAGGCTCTAGCATGCTCCAATCACACATAGAAAGGTAAACAAGCAAAAATCAATTCTAATTTCATGCATCCTCTCTCAATTCAACATCCAATAGAAGTTTAGCTCATCATATCCATCAATTGTGCAATTACAAAATGGAAATTGTTGAAAATCATTACAATTGAGAATAGAAAGAAGATTCTTCCCTAATTTGGTCTTGTGCCTTGATCTACCAAGCTTGATCCTTCAAATTTCCTCCAAGGAATGTGGTTGAAGCTCCTTGGTTGTGGATGAGAAGAATGGTAGTTAGGATCGTGAGAGAGAATTCTAACTTCAAAATATGAAAAATGGCCAAAAGTTCTTTCTAATTTCAATTCTCCCCCTTTTATAGACAAGAAAAATGACCCTCGGATCGCCCGGTTGAAGAATGGCTCGCCCGGTCGAAGTTAGAAACCGCCAAATTGTTGAGCAACAGGGCTGCTCGCCCGGTCCAAAACGGGCTCGACTGAGCCACAACTTGAACCATGGCTCGGCCGAGCCTGCACACGCTCGGCCGGTCGAGCTCTCTAAAATGCAGCTCGGTCAAGCCTGCACAAGCTCGACCGGTCGAGCTCTCTGAAATGCAGCTCGGCCGGTCCTGCACCGGCTCGGGCGGGCGACACCTCAAAACCTCCAACTTCGTGCGATTTTCCACCAAAACTCCACCGAAAATGCTCGATTATGCTCAAAACTGAACCTACACACATGAAACACACAAAAACATGAAAGCTAAACCAAAACACAACCAACCATGAAGAAAAACCTATGATACGGGCGTAAAATAACCAAAACAAGCACACAAACAAACCAAAATATAGGTCAATTTACGCACGTATCAAGCAGCTGCCATTGAGTGGGATAGGGTAGCAGTGTCAACTATGCCACCTTTTTCTGAGCTCACCACCATTATCAAAGACCGGAAAGTCTACATGGTGGATGCCAAAGGTCGACGAGTCTGGACCCGACCTCCTTGGCAGTGATTTGAGGTATCGTCGAGCTACGACGTTAAATCAAGCACTTGTTGGGAGGTAACCCAACCCTTTCCATATTTTCTTTTCAATTTTCATTTTTTTTTTATTTTGAATTTCTGCTTTTATTTTTAACAGTTGTTTTGTAGTATTGAAAAAAAAAATAAAAATTTGGAGTGCGGCTCAACGTCGATCGACGCAGCCTGGCGTCGATCGACGCCGAGCAATTGGCCGACTGGATACACTTGATCCTAGGAGAGGGTCACAAGAAGGCTTTACGTCAATCGACGCGAAGTGCCAACAGCCACTATTTCACGCCGCGCAATGTTCGAAGACTCCGGGGGATAAAAAGTTGATGTCTGAGATCAACTACCAGGTATCGTTCCCTCTTTTGTCTGATTTTCAAACTTATTCCACTCTTCGAGTTGGAAATAAGTTTGGGGGGATGTGGACAAGAGATGGAACATTCTATCTTTTATTTATTATGCTTTCCGTATTTAAATTTTGCCTTAATTTTTAAGTTTATTCTATTTTGTGGGGAAATTTTTTGAGTTTTGAAATAACCCGAATGAGATTGTGAGATTAGAATTGATTGAGGGTTGAGTTGAATTGATTGTAATTGTGGTTAGATGCCTATGAATGTAGAATACCGCATGATAGGATTGATTTGACACTTGTGCTTGCATGCTGATTGAGCTGATTTGAAATTGACTGCGGAAGAAAATTTTTGAACCCTTGTGTGAGAATTTGAGCCTTTAATTCGTTTGATGTGAGATTCACATGTGTGTTTTTATTTCTCTAGAACTTGCCTATTTTCTGTGTTGAGACTGCATAGTGTGCACAAGTTTAGGAAATGATCTTAGGCCATCTTTGATAGTCCAATTCCCTAAACATTGTCCCTTCACATTGAATTTTCCCTAGTTATCCACTTTTGAGCCTATACAAAATTTTTCTTTCCTTGTCTATGAGATTAAGAAGAAGTATTGGTTTCGCTCATGTCTTGAGTTGTGGTATATGGGGTGGAATGATTGTGATATGGAGATAAGAAAATATAAATTAGTGGTGAAAAGATGTGTGAAAAAGAAGCTCAAAGAAATAATTAGAATTCTCATAAGCTCTCTGAAAAGAAAAGAATACAAAATTATGTAAAGAGCATAAGAGATTCAAAATGAGCTAGAAAAAAAAAAGAGGTTGTGTATTTGTTGATATATTTGAGGAGATAAGGTGGATGATGAACTTAGATGGTGGTTTGGATTGATTGAGGAAGTACAACTTGATTGATTTTAGTCACTTGGCCATATTTCCCTACCTTTCACAAAAGCCTACATTACAACCTTATGAAAGTCCTTTTTGATTCTAGACTTGTGTGCACATTCTAGCAGTGGAGATATTAGAAAATTTGCAAGCCTATGGTAGAAATTTCTTCATACATGTTGTTGAGTGCTTTCATCTATTCCTTAAACACTTGAGAGTTGAGCGATACACTTCCCGTGAGTTCTTCCGTTGTTGATGAATTTTCTGTCTCTTTCAAATTGCTTGTGTGTAGTGGATTTTTGATTCTTGACTGTGATGAATCTTGTGAGGCACTGCACTTTAATCGCATGATCTTTTGATTTCTTTCTTACGTATTGATTGAGGACAATCAAACGTTCAAGTTTGGGGGGTTTGATAAGCTCATTATCTTACTCGCTTATCTATATTATTTTCTACTATTTTATGTAGTTTTATTGAGTTTATATATATATTATGTGCATGAGTCTATATTAGGTGGTATTATGCGCGTTTTGGTGTTTTTGTAGGGTTTTAGGCCTAAATTCACGAGGAATCTGTTCCGGAAGCAGTGACGTGTAAGAGTAGCAATGACGATTTCGTCCACAAGAGGAATTCGAGCTATTGGCACATGGAAATGGATGATGCTTTGAGTTAGCTCTCCAACGCAACTGGAATCGGGTCAATCGGAGTTCGGGAGAGAAAGTTATGGCCAAAACCGTGAGACCGCGCAGGAGGGGCGAGAAGCTGCGTCGACAGACGCCAATCAGAAGCGATCGACGAAGACCAAGGAGGCTCGTCGATCGACGTGAATCAGAAGCGGTCGACGCGAGGTTCTCTGCTGGAGCAAAAATCTGATTAAATTCGGATTTATTCATATCTTTAGCCCTAGATTTGATAGGATACACATCCACCACTTTAAATACCTATGTAAATTCGATTTTTCAGAATTACCTATTGCATACAATCATATTTTAGAGTTTTTAGAGTTTGAAGACTTGGGAAACACGAAACCCTTTATTTTTCTTGTAAGTTCTTTACTTTTATGCAATTTAATATGATTTCTTTTGGATTTCTATCTACGACGAGTGGCTAGAAACCCTAGCGGGTTCTAGGGGTTGATATTATTATGGATGCATGTTAGGATTAATTAATTAGGTTCATGATTCCTGTGTTTATTTCATAATTCTAGATTAATTCAAGGACCGAGAGGTGATGATTAATTTAGATGTCTAGCTATTGATAGAAGGACCGAGAGGTGAATATTAATAGTGGGAATAGGAATACATGATACGATCTACACTATCCAAACAGATGTACTAGATGTAGGAATTGAACTGATTTGCTTATCGGATTGACTAGTTTGGTTTACTTTGAGACCGAGCGGAGATGAGTCACAAATTGGTAATCTAGGTTATATTCGCCAAACAAGGAGATATAACATCATTGCAGTATTCCACCTGTTAAATTAATTGATTCCTACATGTTATCCATAATAAGAGTTCTTCCCTAGAATCTGTGTTCTTTAATTTGCTTTCCAAAACTCCTTTAATTTTCAAGTATTGTTATCTTTATTTTCCAAACAAAACCCTGATTTTGAATTCCTCAAACAATGAATTTTAGAACCATAGCTAGTACATAGGATAATTTCCCCATACAATTCCCCTGGATCGATAACCTTAGGGTTTACAAATTTATTTGCCGCTGTTATTATAATTAATCTGTTAGAAATAGCAGTGATCAGCTCCAGAATCACAGAGGATTTTTCCGAAGGTCTCCCCTCCGATTACGCAAGAGATCGTGAAGGAGCCTGGATCCTCTCTTTTGATCGGCATCTTCTTTTGAATTATGACGTTGCATTCTTCGAACAGGTTGACTGTCTCGTGCTCCAAGAAGGGTCTTTTCTGCGAGACCATGTCCTTTAGAAATTTGATGTATTCGGGCATCTCTTGCGGGGCCTTAACCAATGGAATATTGATATGCACCTTCTTCATATTTTCTAGGAAACGTGCATACCTCTCGTTCATCTTTGTTTTGGCAAACCGCTGCGGAAACGGCAAAGGAGGTTTTTTCGGTGGCAAACTGGGAACTAGCGTCGATCAACGTAGATCAGCGTCAATCGACGGGGCCTTTGGAGTTGCGTCGATCAATGTAGATCCCGCGTCGATCAACGGGGCTGCGTCTGTGATGGCTTCTTTGACCTGCTTGGCTTCTTCATCCTCCCGGGTATCTTTCCCCGCCTGCTTTGGCCCTTCATACGATTTTCCCCCTCTCAGAGTTATGGCATTCAGTTCGTTCCTCTGATTCTGATTCTTGGGGTTAACCTGAGTGTTGCTCGGGAGTTGTCCCGGCTTGTGTTGAGCTTCGAGGGCATCGGCAATCTGGCTGACCTGGTTTTCTATAATCTGCACATGCTTCTGCACCTGATCAACTTTAGTGTATATGCCCGAGATTTCTTGCTCCAATTTGGTCACTTTGTCAGTGGACCCTTGCATGAATTTAGCCAAAATCTCCTCGAGATCTGGCTTCTTCTTCTCCACTACTGCTCCATCTTGCACTGCAAATCCAGGTGGTGGCTACTCCACGGCTTGAGGGTTTGCATAGGAAAATCCAGGGTGGTTCCTCGCGTGATTATAAGTGTAGGGCTGGTTGTGCTGTTGATTGTGTTGCTGATATCCTCCGCGGTAGTTACTTTGATAACCACCCCTTTGGATAAAGTTTACATCGGCACAATCGCCCTCAGGTAGAGCTTGCACTGGCTCCACTGTAGCAACTATTTTCTCTTGCTTCAGTGCAGCGAAATCTTCCCTTAGCTTTTTCAGCTCGGTTGCCAAATTTGGTTGTTCGGCAACTTTCTCCACCACTTTCTCGATCGCTTTCACAGGCCGATGTCGACTTGAGGACCACCGTTGAGTGTTGTTGGACATCTTTTGGAAGAATTCCATGGCTTTCTTTCCGCTTTTCGTCATGATGGTGTCTCCGATTGTGGTGTCCACCAACTCAACGGTCTTCTCATTGAGTCCCTCGTAGAATGCTTTAGCCTGTTCTCTTGGCAGAAAGCTATGTCCTGGGCAAGATCTCAGTAACTCCTTGAATCGCTCCAACGTCTCGTTGAAGCTCTCATCGCGTCTTTGAGCGAATTTGATAATTTCCTTCATTCTTTGTCTGATGACGTTTGGAGGGAAGAAGTTTTCTAGGAATTCATTCCTTAGCTCCGTCCATGTACTGATACTTCCCTTATCGAGTGCAGTAAACCAAGATTGTGCCTTATCCCTTAGAGAGAATGCGAACAGACGCATTTGGATGGCACTTTTATTGACCCCTCCGATCTTGACAGTGTTGCAGAGCATAAAAAACTTATCCAGATGTGCATAAGGATCCTCAGTAGCTCTTCTTCCGAATTGATTTTGCTGCACCATCTGCACCAATCAAGTTTTCAGCTCAAAGTTATTGGCGTTTATGCCAACTCTGAAGTTTGTCTCCTTGAATCAAGGTTTATATCGGTTTTGCATAGCCTCCTCTTCTTCCTCATCATCAGATTCATCCGGCAAATCCTGGTCATCATATTCTCCATTATCATGGTTGTCTTCGAACAATGGACGGCGACAGGGACGTCGATTATCCCTGTCAAGGTTCAGCTGTAGGAGTTGGGCTCTCATCTCTTGGACTTCTTGGAGAAGCACAACTTGTTCCTCTGCAGTTAGCATTGGTGGAGGTGGTTGATCAATTGGCGATGGTACGTTCGGCTGTACACATGGTCCGGCGGCGGTACATTGTCTGCCATTGTTTGATCGGTCGAACTTTCTTGGACACGCTTATTCCTTCGGATCTTTCTACACGTGGCTTCAATTTCAGGGTGATAATAGAGCGGGTCCTTTCCTTTAGCTCTCGTACTCATGAACTACTTGTACAACAAAGGTGGTAGTGAGGTAAACGGAAAATAAACCGAAACAAGTTGAATTTGAAAAAGTGAAATTCTAAAAAAACAAGACGACGTCGATCAACGGAGAATTAGCGTCAATCGACGCTGACACAAATACTGCATCGATCGACGCAACACTCACGTCGATCGATGTAAACAACAAAAACTCACGAAAATACAAATAAAGAGATGAAAATTACAACCTAAATCAGTATTTCAATCACATAATTAATAGTAAGATTATTTCTATTCTTTCCCCAGCAACGACGCCAAAATTTGATCGCAAAATTATTTTACTAGCGACTTAGCAAAGCTAATAATAAAGCGGCAAATAAATTATCGAATCCCATGGGGAAGAAATAACAAAAAATCTTAAATACTAAAATATTGGTTCTCGAATTACTGGTTAGGTAAGAAAATAAACTTTGGGTTTTGTTTCAACTGATTTCGCAAATTAAAATTAAACAGGAAAATAAAATACTTTTGATGAAGCAGTTATGAGAAGTACAGATTGCAGGGATATCTACCTATCAAGTATGACATGTATGAATGAACTGATCAATTCCCAATTTTAATTCCTCTTCGTAGTGAAACATCAGAAAAGTATTATGAACTTCTTTGTTGGACAATTCATAAATCAACAAATTTATTCCTATAATCTATCTCCTTCTGCTCAGACAATAAATCAAATTATATTGTGAAAATTCTTTCCATTGAAAACTATTACAGTTACGTCTCAAGTTCTCAACTAATTAATCCTAAGATGTGGCCGGCAAACTCAAGATTATGAATAAGCACAGATTTCACAAACTACGATGGGAAAGGGAAAATAATTCAAATAATCAAACATGCATACATTGATAGTTTGAAACCCTAGAATCTGAGAAGGGATTTAGTTACACATATTCATGAATAGAATCATCAGAGATAAAGAAAAACATGAATTGCATAAAACTTGGGTGTGGATGTCTTCCCACAAAAACTTGTCTTCAAACATAAAACCTAAAAAGCTCTTGGAAATCTCTAAAATCTTTAACTCTAAATTCTCCTGATTGCTCTAATGATTTCCACACTAATTTTCGATTTTTACATGGCCTTTTATAGTACTGGTAGATGTATCAAACAATATCTAAGATTAGATATGTCTCTATCTTCAAATCAGGAGCAGATTATGAATTCCCGATGCCGCATCGATCGATGGAGAATTGGCGTCGATCGACGGCTTTGAAGGATTCACATCGATTGACGCACATCCTGCATGGATCGATGTGAACTTGGTCTTCGAACCTTGCGTCGATCTCCCTTCAATTCTCTTCGTTGATCTTCCTCTCGAACGCCTACGTCGATCGACGTGCCCTGGGCATCGATCGATGTGGATCTGGAACTTCGAGCAATTCCTGATTCTTCCTTGTTTCCGACTAAAAACCTGCATAATTCACCAATCATGACATTACGAGCACAAAAGCCAATTCATGCACAAAAGGACAAGTAAATCAATCTAAACATCACCCAATTAGTCAAAGAACAAAGAGATAAGTTGGTAAAAATGCTAACTTATCACCTGCAAAAAGCATCGCAGTGGTTCAGAAAAGGCAGAGGAGTAAGTCTACTTTACAGAGAAGGATGGACACTGATTGGACATCCTTTGAAATGTCTCTAATGGCTATTTTCAAATCTCCAACTATAAATAGCAGGAAGATTAGAGATAATTAAAAAACAATCGAGCATCTGAAAACTAAGTCATCACACTGCTGAATTTAACACTCTAATACGTTAAAAACTCTTAATCAATGACATTATTTTTGTGGTTCATTTATTTAACACGAGGCATTATTGCTTAAGGAAACTTCCGAGATTCTACTTGTAACCTTGTGTACACAAGGATTAAGTCCTTCGACTTAATCTACTCTCTTAGTGTTCTTACTTTTCAAGTGAGAACACAACAGTCTGGTTTTCTAAGGAAAAGAAGGTTATCACGGGCAACTTCCAACTAGCATACGTTCGGGGAGGAAGTGAACCATCCACCCACCGGAGAAGAAGAAGGGAGGTTTGACCTCAATCCATTTCTGATGACTACCAATTCTGAGGAGACTTCGCGGTGGTACCTGGTTTCGAGGAACTGAAGAATGAGTGAAGAACAATAGCCTGGGCGAGTGATTCATTCTGCTGTGGACGGTGGTCTCTACAACATTTGACTATTTATTGTGAGGATTGTATCTTCATTACTTAGTGAATTACTAGATCAATTTCCGAAGAGTGGACGTAGGACTTAAGGCTCGGAACCACTATAAATATCATGCATTACAATTTTACTTACCTGCATCATCATAAAATTTTAAATTGTACTTTGAAACCTTCAACACTTTTCTGAAAAGTGTTGAAGTGTATAATTGTTGACTGTTCATAACTGTTAATTGGTAACCTAACCTGCTGGCTAATCAAAACTGTCATTTTTAAAACTGTAACTTAAAAACTGGTTTAAGTTGAAACTGAACTGCCATCGTATTAAGAGTGTGAATAACTGTCTTTATACTTCAGCTGCACATCATACGTACTCTGATCTGGGACCCACAAGTGGTAACAAAAGCAGGTCGGTCTTTCTAGACTGTCTTGTTTTGAGTTGCTTAAGACCGGATCCGTACTTCCTTGCACTCTTAATTGTTTGTTAAGTGTGATTAGCGAGCAGGTTATCTTAAGATAATGATGAGCTATCCAAGCCTTCCCACGTACAATCCGGAGAAGTTTGAAGTATGGAAGAAGAGGTGTCTCATTCAACGAGAGATCAACATCCAGAGATGGTGAAGTTTTGAAGAATGGACCCCTGAAGATCCAGAAGCCAAAATTCCAACACGCAGGAGCAGATGGTCCAGGTGGTCTCGAATGATAGATAAACCACTGGATGAGTGGACACTAGTGATGGGCTTTGTATACTGAAAGCATTTATTATAATGAGTATAATGGGTTCTGTATACTGCACGGGTGACAGCGCGCAGCAGCACACGTCGTGGGCGGGCGGCGACGGGCGGCAGGGCAGCGGCGCCAGCAGCACTGCGCACGCGAGGCGCGCACGACGGTTGCGGCAGTCTGGCGGCGGAGGCGGTGCTGTCGTTGGCGGCTGCTGTCCCGTTGCGGAGGATCGTGTTTTGGTGGTTGGTACAATCCTGTGTAAACCCTAGGTACGCATTAGCGTTTGGGGCCAATCATCAAATCACAAAACCCTAAATCCCAAAAGATATGCTTGAAGATCTGGAGGCCCTAAAATATTTGAAGAAGATTTGAATTTATCTAATTAAATTCAAATTCAAATTGTAATAGATAGGATTTAATTTTCCAGTTTTTTTGGGGCCACGAGGAATTTTTGTTTGCCTTAATTGTCCTCGTATGATATGTGATTTATTATATGCGCAATTAAGCATGTGTAGATAATAGGAAAAGCATGATTTACTACTTTTATTATTTACAGTTTTCCAAGCATGCTTATGTGATTAATTTTTTTTGTTGGATTATATTTTGGGAATTTTTGGGCTTGTTTAATTACATACAAAAATTTGGAAAATATAATAACAAAGAAATTATATGTGCGCATATAAGAAACCTTTTAAAAGAAAAATACTAAGCAGATTTTTTAATTAAAATCAATAGACCTCCACAAAGCGGTCCTAGGCTGTAAGTGTATCTCTCGTTCTAGTAAACGTCTACGAGTGTAGCTTGCTAGTTCCTAGAGGTGCATGGGTATGGTTGTTGGGATTTCTGGACAAACAATTTAAATCATGTGAATAGTGGGAGGGTTTTGCGTAAACGTCCACGAGTGTAGCTTGCGTAGATCTCTTTCATAAGTATTCTATGATTGATTTAAATTATAGATTACAAAAGCTTTAAGGGCTGTGCGGTATGGTTACGTGCCATGCTAAACTGTCTCTTTAGGCCAGAGTTAAATTTGCGGTTAATGGCTTAGAAGCATCTTAGAATATAATGCAAGAATTGCATCCCTGTTCTTGAGAGATGGCTTGGTCTAAGGTTTTCACTAATTATTAATTTCTAGTGTCAAAAGGTTCCTGACATTGTAGTGAAATTAAATGAATTGGGGCTTAAAACCCGCAGTTCTGGTTGAGGGTGACATCGTAAACGTCTACGAGTGTAGCTTGCGGTGGGAACTCTTGGGCAATTAGTGGAAAACATTTGTATTTGATTTATTAAAAGGTTTTCAATGCATTTGTTTTCGAAGTTCTACATGTATGTTCTTATTTAAGATTCTTTATTGTTTCAGATATGTCTATGTCTAATGTCATCAATATTCTCGCACAAAATTCTCTAACTGGTCCAAATTTCCTAGAATGGAAATGCAATCTCGAATACATCCTGATTGCAGAAGAACATATGTTCGTTCTGCAAGTACTTTGTCCCAAAGTGCCAACTGCTGAATCCACTCAAATGCATATAGACTTTTATAACAAGTGGGAGAAATCGAACAATGTAGTCAAGTGCTACATGATGACCACTATGTCGAAAGTCTTACAGCAGCAGCATCAGCACCATAGGGACGCCTATGACATCATGGCGAGTCTGGAGGCGACCTATGGGGAAACTGATAGAGTCATCAGGTTCAATCTCATGAGGGAAATAGTGAGTAAGAAAATGACTGATGGCACCTCAGTGAGAGAGCGCGTAGTTACCATGACTCACCTCATGGATGAGCTAACTGTGCACGGTGGAGGTATCGATGCTGAGGCTATGGTCGATATCATACTGAACTCTCTACCCAAGTCCTTTGAGAGTTTTAGGATGAATGTTTTCATGAACAAGAAAGAGTATACTCTTAACGAGTTGCTCAATGACTTGATGGCACTGGAATCAGTCATGAACCCTCAGAAGGTTGCCTTAGCCACATCTGGTAATCTCTCTGATGTACCAAAAAGTATGAAGCAGAAAAAGGGGATTAAGAAGTGGGTTAAGAAGACCCTGTGAAGGATGGTGGGGCTGGGAAAAAGCCTAAAGTGGTGACTGATAGGGACAGGTGCTTCAGGTGTGGTAAGAAAGGACATTGGAGGAAAGATTGTAAAGCAAACAAAGCTAGACAAGGTATGCCATTTGCATGTATAACTGTAAGCATGATTAGAGTCTGTTGTTGCTCTTCTAGAGCTATAAGCGCTGACTTGTTGATCATGTTGTTGTACTTTGCAGGGGACCGTGCTGACAAGGCTGGTGAGTGATGGCATGAAGATACCAAACTGGATGAAGGCAACGTTTTATGATGGAGCTTCATGGAGTTTTCCTTTCTTTATATTTTGATAAACTAAGTACGTTTAAGAGCTTTTGTTTTGTGGACCGTGGTTTAACGGCAGGACAAAATTTATCAACTTTTCGGATATTTGTTATTTATGATTTCAGTCATTGGTGATAACAATGTTATCCATTATAGGATGTCGATTTACACTCTTTATTTTACTTCGATCAAATATGTCCTTAAGTATTGCATGTAATTCGTCCGTAATTGATAATCCAAGAAAATGAAAACTTACTTCTTCTGATGAAGATCTTACGTATCTCTGGCACTTGAGACTGGGACACATAAGCTTGAAGCGGATTCAGCGACTTGCAGATGACGGTACATTGGACTTAGTCCGGGCTGTACCCTATCAAGTCTGCGAATCATGCATCGAGGGCGATGTCAACTAGGCCTTTTAAGGCTAGTCAGTCTCGAGCAGAGGAAGTGTTGGAATTGATCTATTCTGACTTATGTGGACCGATGTCCACGCAGGCTCGTGGAGGGTACGAGTACTTGATCACTTTCATTGATGATTACTGAAGGTACGGATACGTTTTCCTGCTTCGCTACAAGTCTGAATGTTTTGAGAAATTCAAAGAGCTCAAGGCTGAGGTAGAAAAGAAGGTCGGAAAAACTATCTAGTCACTGCGATCTGACCGCGGTGGCGAATACCTCGGTAACGAGTTCTTGCAATATTTGTCAGATCACGGGATTACATCCCAATGGATTGCACCGGGTACTCCCCAGCAAAAAAGTGTAGCTGAAAGAAGAAATAGGACTCTTCTAGAGATGGTAAGATCAATGACGAGTTATGCAAACTTACCAATTTTCTTTTGGGGCTACGCATTGGAAACAACCGCTTACGTGTTAAATGTGGTGCCATCTAAATCAGTTCCTAAGACGCCTTCTGAGCTTTTCCTTGGTTGCAAACCGAGTTTGTGCAAGTTTAGGGTATGGGGCGGTCCGGCACACGTACTGTTGAAGGAACCTACTATTGAAGGAACCTGATATGTTAGAAAGCAGGTCAAAGGTAATGCTGTTTATAAGGTATCCCAGGAAAACAAAAGGTGGTTACTTTTACTGTCCTGAGAGTCAGAGAGTCGTTGTTAGCACCAATGCTAGATTCTTGGAGGACGAGTATGTGAGTAATCAGAAGTCGAGGAGTGATATCGTTCTTTAAGAAATTGAAAACGCGAATGCGCTTCCAAGGGAAGGGGAACGTGTAGATGTGGGTGCACCTGTGAGAGGTTCAGCACCACAGACACGTTCTTCAGTCCAAGGTGCAGAACCACAAGTTACTGCACCTACTATTGAAATGACACCGATGCCTCATCGTAGTGGGAGAGTTATTTTCCAGCCAGAAAGGTACATGTTCATGGGTGAGTCTTCGGACTTGAGCCCGAAAGATGGACATGTGGACCCTGACCCACTGACTTACGATGAGGCAATGCAGGACAAGGATATTGAAAAATGGCATGTCGCCATGGATTCTGAGATTGAATCCATAACTGCTATGGATGTATACCAGAAAACTGAATTGCCGGATGGCTTTAAGGCCATAGGGTGCAAATGGGTATACAAGAGAAAGAAAGGGGCGGATGGAAAAGTCACGACTTTTTAAGCCAGGCTGGTGGCAAAGGGTTATAGTGAGAAAGAAGGCATTGACTATGACGAGACCTTTTCACCCGTAGCCATGCTCAAGTCCATCCGGATACTTCTTGCTATAGCTGCGCATATGGACCTCGAGATCAGGCAGATGGAGGTCAAAACCACTTTTCTAAATGGTTACCTTGAAGAAGGTTGGGACATCTATATGCAGCAACCCGAGGGTTACATACGCAAAGACGAAGAACATCTTATCTGGAAGCTTAGGAAGTCTTTGTACGGTGGGAGCATGGTTTTCCTTGCACTATATGTTGATGACAAACTCCTATTTGGAAACAACAAG
This sequence comes from Plectranthus barbatus, assembly GCA_026898455.1. Classification (NCBI taxonomy): domain Eukaryota; kingdom Viridiplantae; phylum Streptophyta; class Magnoliopsida; order Lamiales; family Lamiaceae; genus Plectranthus; species Plectranthus barbatus. The sequence goes on from JAPKLW010000362.1 coordinate 105,108, forward strand.
GGAGTGATGTCGGAAATCAAGTGTTGGTTATCCGAACAGTTCCAAGTGAAGGATTTGGGAGAAGCTGACTACATTCTTGGAATTAAGGTGTTACGAGATCGTAAGAGAAAAATGTTAAGCTTATCCCAAGCATCCTATGTGGGTACTGTGATAGCCCGGTTCAGCATGCAACTCGCCAAGAAAGGTTTGCTACCTTTCAGACATGGCGTTCATCTTTCTGGTGGGCAGTGTCCTGAGACATAGCAGGAGAAAGATGAGATGAGTCTTGTACCATACGCTTCAGCGGTGGGTAGCCTCATGTATGCGATGCTGTGTACCAGGCCAGATATCTGTTATGCCGTTGGCATGATAGCTATTTATCAGTCTAATCGCATTGGACTGTGGTAAATCACATCCTAAAGTATTTGAAGTGAACTAGAAATTACTGCATAGTTTATCAAAGTGAGGATTTGTGCCCTGTGGGTTATACAGACTCGGATTTCCAAGGGGACCAGGATGAGAAGAAATCAACCTCAGGATATGTGTTTACCCTGGGAGGTGTATCTTGGAGGAGCTCAAAGCAGAAATGCATTGCTGACTCCACCATGGAGGCGGAATAGGTCATCGCCTACGAAGCCTCGAAAGAGGGGGTATTGCTTAGGAACTACCTTTTGGAGTTGGGCGTGATTCCGAGTTTGCCGAGGAGCATCACAATTTATTGTGATATCTCTGGTGCAGTGGCGAACTCAAAGGAATCGCGGTCTCATAGGGCGAGAAAACACATGGAGTGAAAGTACCATATCATACGTGAAATCGTATCGAGGGGCGATGTGCTGATCAAGAAGATTGACACTAAGGACAACCTTGCTGATCCATTTACAAAGAGCTTGCTGTAGAAAGTTTACGAAAGACATTCGTTGGCTGGGTGTGAGGTGGATGCCGACCATTGACAGTGGTTAAAGAGATAGCAGGATAGATAGACGGATTGTATACTCTGTAATAGCTTAGTTATGCTTTGAGTATAAGTGGGAGATTGATGGGTTTTGTATACTGAAAGCATTTATTATAATGAGTATACAACAATTTATTTCTCCTATCTATCAAACAATCTTACATGTATGTAACAATGGTATCCTCTTGTCTCACCAATAGGGACGATCATACGGCATGTAGTAGATCGCGGAAGACAGTATGATCACTTGACCTAGTGAGACATAAACCTGATCACAGCCGAGACAACGTATGAGGATACGTCTGTCCGGATGGCTGCGGCATTGTCGGAATAAGTAGTCTATCTTGGTTACTTGACATGCTGGTACGCAAGGGTGGCGTATTGATGGACCGCAGTGAGATGTATTCGATTGTCTGACATCAAAGAATACAAGATCTCGATCTTGATTGAGTCCAAACCCTAACGAAGGTTCAAGGGTTTGCACGGATTGACTGTTGCTTTGACTTACCATGGTGGAGAGCCTGAGTAATGTGCTTATATATCCGCATCTTGGGTAACAGCAGTTCGTGTAGTACCGCCTGAGACTGGGTTTAGGTAACCATATCCGAGTAATAGGATGGGGACATTCCCTGAGGAGCTCAATGACATTCATCGTGCCAAAGTCCTGTAGGCTGATTAAGTACAGGCACAAGTGATAAGGATTGTGTGGTACTACTCAGAAATAATAAGATATTAATTAATTATAGATAGAGCTTGTTACAAGCTCCGATTAATTAATGAATGTCCGGTAACCTTAAATATGGGGATTCTCAATTAATGCAACTTGTCTCATAACGTGGTAATAATGGGAAAAAGAATTAATATTAATTAATTAATTGTGTCCTCTGTTGTGGACATGGGAATTAATTAATTTATAGACACACATTATTATTTGCATTAGGTCCCAGGACTGGCCTAATTAAAATATGTTGAATTGAGCCCAATAGCCCATTAGGGTTAAAACCCTAGGTCTATAAATAGACAACACTCTCTCTCAAAACCCTAGCCACTTCATAACATTCAAATTAGTTGAAACCCTAGGCTGAGAGAGAGAGGAGGGCGACGACTAGTTCAGAGGGAGGAGAATTTTGGTTCTGGCCTTGCACAACTACAGATCTGTGGAGTCCTCACCAGTAGCAAATCTGAACAGCACTGGGTTACAACCCTGAAGATCTGATCTGTAGAACAATATTTTCTTTCTTTCTCTTTCTGTGATTTTCGATTTTATCTAGAAATTAGATTTCTAATTTCTATTTCCGCAGATTTAATCGAATCGCGTGGTTGAATTAAAGTTGGATATTCAAACGCAAAAGATCGGATCTGACTCTACAGAATTACAGTAGTCTCTCAATCCACGAATCGAGTTAAATTCATAGGAGCATGCTAGATTTTTGTGAATTTTGATTATATGCAATATCCATAATCGATCCGGTTCACATGGGTTTTTGTGATTCGGTTCACTGAAAATCCCTACAACTTGAATGCAAGAAATGCCATCAGCTGGATCCCATCGCTCAAGAAATGATTATGCAATCTCTCCCAGAATCTCTTATGGATGAAGCCATACACAACAATAGCGCTAAAGAGTTATGGGACTTGATCAACGAGTTTACCAGGGAAAGAGAAGCTATGAGACGCAACAAGAAACAAATATGCGTTGACAAAATATGAGTCCTTCCAGATGTTACCTGGTGAAACAATAAAATCGATGGAAGCAAGGTTCAATGCCATTATCAGCGAAATGAAAAATCTTGGAAGAGAGGAAAAAGTGGCTGACATGAACTTAAAAATTCTTTTGAGACTGCCGAAGGAAGACTGGTTTGTCAAAACCACTAGTTTGAAGACCATGGATCTCTAAAAAATATAAACCAAATAGTTGTTCAACGAACTCCAAGCCCATGAATGGGATATTCAGATGGTGAACAAGAATGAAGTGGTTAGTGTAGGGTTTTCCCGTGAACCGAATCACCAAAACCAAAACTGAACCGGATCGATCTATGGATATTGCCCATAATTAAATTCACAAAAACCCTAGCATGGTCCTATGAATTTAATGCATAATTGTGGATTGAGAGATTACCGTAAATCTGTAGTGTCTGTACCGATCTTTTGCGTTTGAATTCCAAAATCCAATTCAACCACGCAATTCGATTTAATCTGCGGAAACAGAAATTAGAACCCTAATTTCTAGATTAAATTCGAAAAATAGAAAGAGAAGAGAAGAGAAATCTGTTCTCCAGATCAGATCTTCAGGGCTGTGTCCCAATGCTGTTCAGATCTACTACTGGTGAGGACTCCATAGATCAGTATTCTGAGCAGGATCAGAATCAAAATTCTCCTCCTTGTTCACCAAAATCAGAGCCTCCTCTCTCTCTAGGGTTTAGTGTGTTTCAACTGTGTTACAACTTTTGAGAGAGAGCTGTCCATTTTTAGACCTAGGGTTAGAAACCCTAATGGGCCATTTTGGGCTCAATTCAGCATATTTAATTAGGCCAGACCTGGGACCTAATGCAAATAATAAAGTGGGCCTATAAATTAATTAATTCCCATGTCCACAACCCAGGACACAATTAATTAATTAATATTAATTCTTTTTCACCACAGAATTAATACTAACCTACCCCTTTATTACCACGTTATGAGAACGGGTTGCATTAATTGAGAATCCCCTTATTTAAGATTACCGGACATCCATTAATTAATCGGAGCCTCTGACAAGCTCTAACTACAATTAATTAATATCTTATTATTCCTGAGTAGTACCACTCAAACCTTATCACTCGTGCCTGAACTTAATCAGCCTGCAGGACTTTGGCACGATGAATGTTATTGAGCTCCTCAGGGAATGTCCCCATCCTATTACTCAGATATGGTTACCTAAGTTCAGTCTCAGGCGTTACTGTACGAACTGCTGTTACCCAAGATGCGGATATACGAGCACGTTACTCAGGCTCTCCACCATGGCAAGTCAAAGCAACAGTCAACCCGTGAAAACCCCTGAACCTTCGTTAGGGTTTGGACTCAATAAATATAACGAGATCTTTTATTCGCTGATGTCAGACAGACGAATATATCTCACTGCGGTCCATCAATACGCCACCTCTGCGTACCAGCATGTCAAGTAACCAAGACAGACTACTTATTCCGACAATGCCGCAGCCATCCGGACAGACGTATCCTCATACGCTGTCTCGGCTGTGATTATATTTTTGTCTCACTAGGTCAAGTGATCATAACATCTTCTGCGATCAACAACACGTCGTATGATCGTCCCTATCGGTGAGACAAGAGGATACCATTGTTCACACATGTAAGATTGTTAACAGATAGGAGAAATAAACCGTTGTATACTCATTATAATAAAAGCTTTCATTATACAAAACCCATCAATCTCCCACTTATGCTCAAAGCATAACTAAGCTATTACAGAGTATACAGTCCGTCTATCTAGTCTGCTGTCTCTTTAACCACTATCAGTGGTCGGCATCCACCTCAGACCCAGCTCACGAATATGTCTTTCGTAAACTTTCTGCGGCAAGATCTTTGTAAACGGATCAGCAAGATTGTCATCAGTGTCAATCTTCTTAATCAGCACATCGCCCCTCGATACGATTTCTCGTATGATATGGTACTTTCTCTCTATGTGTTTGCTTGCCCTTTGAGACCGCGGTTCCTTTGAGTTTGTCACCGCACCAGAGTTATCACAATAAATTGTGATGCTCCTCGACAAACTCGGGATCACGCCCAACTCTAAAAGGTAGTTCCGGAGCCATACCCCCTCTTTCGAGGCGTCAGAGGCGGCAACATATTCCGCCTCCATGGTGGAGTCAGCAATGCATTTCTGCTTTGAGCTCCTCCAAGATACAGCTCCACCTCCCAGGGTAAACACATATCCTGAGGTCGATTTCTTCTCATCCTGGTCCCCTTGGAAATCCGAGTCTGTATAACCCACAGGGCATAGATCCTCACTTTGATAAACTAGGCAGAAATTCCTAGTTCTCTTCAAATACTTGAGGATATGCTTTACAGCAGTCTGGTGCGCCTGTCCAGGGTTAGACTGATATCTTGCTACCATGCCAACGGCATAACAGATATCTGGCCTGGTACACAGCATTGCATACATGAGACTACCCACAGCCGAAGCATATGGTACAAGACTCATCTCGTCTTTCTCCCGCTGTGTCTGAGGACACTGCCCAATAGAAAGATGAACGGCATGTCGGAAAGGCAGCAAGCCTTTCTTGGCGAGTTGCATGCTGAACCGGGCTATCACAGTATCCACATAGGATGCCTGGGATAAGCTCAACATTCTTCTCTTACGATCTCGTAAGACCTTAATTCCGAGAATGTAGCCAGCTTCACCCAGATCCTTCATTTGGAACTGTTCGGATAACCAAACCTTGATTTTCGACATCACTCCCTCGTTGTTTCCAAATAGGAGTATGTCATCAACGTATAGTGCAAGGAAGACCACGCTCCCACTGATACAAAGTCGGTAAACACAACTTTCATTTTCCAACTGTGCAAATCTATAGCTTCCAGACAAGATGTTCTTCGCCCTTGCTTATGTAACCCTCGGGTTGCTGCATATAGATGTCTCTACCTTCTTCAAGGTAACCGTTTAGAAAAGCGGTTTTTACATCCATCTGCCAGATCTCGAGGTCCATATGCGCAGCTATGGCAAGGAGTATCCAGATGGATTTGAGCATGGCTACGGGTGAAAAGGTTTCGTCATAGTCAATGCCCTCTTTCTGACTATAACCCTTTGCCACCAGCCTGGCCTTGAAAGCCGTGACATTTCCATCCGCCCCTTTCTTTCTCTTGTATACCCATTTGCACCCTATGGTCCTAAAGCCATCCGGCAAACCAGTTTTCTGGTATACATCTATAGCAGTTATGGATTCTATTTCAGAATCCATGGCGACGCGCCATATGGCAACATCCTTGTCCTGCACTGCCTCTTCGTAAGTCAGTGGGTCAGAGTCCTCATGTCCGTCTTCCGGGCTTAAGTCCGAAGACTCACCCACGAACATGTACCTTTCCGGTTGGAAAATAACTCTCCCACTACGACGAGGCATCGGTGCCGTGTCAGTAGTAGGTGCAGTGACTTGTGATCCTGCGCCTTGCACTGAAGAACATGTCTGTGGTGCTGTACCTCTCACAGGAGCACCCACATCTACACGTTCCCCTTCCCTTGGAATTGCATTCTCGTTCTCAATTTCCTGAAGAACGATATCACTCCTTGACCTGTGATTACTCACATACTCGTCCTCCAAGAATCTAGCGTTGGTGCTAACAACGACTCTTTGACTCTCAGGACAGTAAAAGTAACCACCTTTCGTTTGCCTGGGATACCCTATGAACAACATTACTTTTGACCTGCTTTCTAACTTATCAGGTTCCTTCGACAGTACGTGTGCCAGACAGCCCCATACTCTGAACTTGCACAAACTAGGTTTGCGACCAAGGAAGAGCTCAGAAAGCGTCTTAGGAACTGATTTAGAAAGCACCACATTAAGCACGTAAGCTGCTGTTTCCAATGCGTAGCCCCAAAACAAAATTGGTAAGTTTGCATAACTCATCATTGATCTTACCATCTCTAGAAGAGTCCTATTTCTTCTCTTAGCCTTACCGTTTTGCTGGGGAGTACCCGGTGCAGTCCACTGGGATGTAATCCCATTTTTTGACAAATATTGCAGAAACTCGTTTCCGAGGTATTCGCCACCGCTGTCAGATCGCAGCGACTTGATAGTTTTCCCGACCTTCTTTTCTACCTCGGCCTTGAACTCTTTGAATTTCTCAAAGCATTCAGACTTGTAGCGAAGCAGGTAAACGTGTCTGTACCTTGAGTAATCGTCAATGAAAGTGACAAAATACTCGTACCCTCTACGAGCCTGCGTGGACATCGGTCCACACAAGTCAGAATGGATCAATTCCAACACTTCCTCTGCTCGAGACTGACTAGCCTTGAAAGGCCTAGTTGACATCTTGCCCTCGATGCAGGATTAGCAGACTTGATAAGGTACAGCCCGGACTAGGTCCAATGTACCGTCTTCGGCAAGTCTTTGAATCCGCTTCAAGCTAATGTGACCCTGTCTCAAGTGCCAGAGATATGTAAGATCCTCATCAGAAGAAGTAAGTTTTCTCTTCCTAAGATTATCAATTACGGATGAATTACATGCAATACTTGCAGAAGACTTATGATTACAGTTAACAACATAGAGAGAATTATTCAGCATTCCACGACAGATAACACCGTTATTACCAATGATAGAAACACCACTATAAAAAAATAACTGAATATCCATCAACAAAAAGTTTGGAAACTGAAATAAGATTCTGCCGAAAATCCGGCACATACAAAACATCTCTCAATGTTAAAACGGAATCATCAAATTACAAGGTGAAATCTCCAATGGCAGCTGCACTCACTTGTGCTGCGTTCACCATCGAGATGGTAACCTCGTCATTCTTCAGCACCCTCCTCGGTGTGAACCCCTGCAAAATGTAACAAACATGATCAGTAGCTCCAGTATCCACTGCCCACGAATGAGTAGAAACCGATGCTAAATATGTTTACGTTACAAATGCAAATGACGTACCTTGTCCCTTGCTTCCGCATGCCTTCTCACTTGAAGTGACACCAACCACGTCTCTTTCTCTAGACTTCCTTGCACACCTTTTCTGACCAACCAGTCTCCTGCATTGGTCATCGACCACATTTTTCAATGTGTTCAAACCATGCACCAGATCTGATACCTCAGAATGGTATGAAGGTATATAGGAATGTTCTGCCAAGAGATCAGTTAGCAACTCTTTAAAAGAATACTCACTTCTCCCAGCAACAGCCTTTTTAAAGTCATAGAAAGTAAGTGGCAATGAGTTCAGGATAATATCGATCTTGGCCCGATCGCTGATATTTCCACCTCTGCGTGTGAAACGATTCATGATGTTATCCATCATCATCACATGCAATGTCACCGAACTACCCTCAGTCATTCTCTTGCAAACAAGATCTTTCACAAGTTTACAACTTATAGTTCTTTCCACACTTTCATACGTACGCACCAAGTCCATCCAGATTCCTACAGAGCTAGCATAACCCATGTATTTCAGTTTCAATTCTCTAGACAGGTTATCTGAAATCAACCTATAGGTAAATTCCTCAGATACCATCCATCTATCATAGAATTCAATCTGATCTCTGGAACCACTACGGTCATACTCAGCAAGTGGCATCATAGTGAGAACAAACATGTGTTGTTTAGTCAGGAGAATATACTCAATGCAATATCTCCACTCATGGAAGTTCGGACTAGTTAGAGGATTGAGAGCAAGTATATGATCGACAGTAGACATAGACATATCTGAAACAATAAAGAATCTTAAATAAGAACATACATGTTGAACTTCGAAAACAAATGCATTGAAAATCTTTTAATAAATCAAATAAAAATGTTTCCACTAATTGCCCAAGAGTTCCCACCGCAAGCTACACTCGTAGACATTTACGATGTCACCCTCAACCAGAACTGCGGGTTTTAAGCCCCAATCCATTTAATTTCACTACCATGTCAGGAAGCTTTTGACACTAGAAATTAA
>JAPKLW010000362.1:118679-141973 GCA_026898455.1 Plectranthus barbatus
AATTGAATAACAACTCGTGTTGTTAGTCGTAGACTCAAACCCTACAATTGGCATCAGAGCGGGTTCCAGTTCTTAGGCTCTGTCCTTAATAAATTCAATTAAATGAATTTGTATGTTCATGGATGGATATGAATGTTTTTCTTTGTTCTCGTGGCCTTCTCGTTTTCTTTTGTTTTTGTTTTTCACCACGAGAAAATCCGTGGTTAGATTTGATAGGGAAATTCAATGTAATAGATTGTATAGATCTATTTTTTGTATTTTATTCAAATCTGTAAAAAGAGAAAAGAGGAAGACGAAGAACGGAGAACGAAGAACGAGGCATGTCTCCTAGGGTTTAACCCTAGACGACGGCGGCGGTGCTACGCAGGGATGGCGTCAGCGCGACGGCGGCGGCAGTGGCCGTGCAGGGCGGCGGCGATGGCTGGGGACGGCGGCGCACGCGCAAAACCCTAGGGTTTCGCGTTGTGCGCGGCTGGGCCGATCCCAGCGTGCGCTGCACGCTCTCCGGCGTGGCTGCAGGGCCGGCCAGCCGTCGATGGAGCTGCAGACGCGGCTGCAAGGGCCGGCAACGGCCTGCCCGCGCGGCTGCATGCCCGCGCGCCCTTCCCCGGCGGCACAGCAGGGCTCGCGCGGCTCTGCCCGGCGCGGTAGAGGCCGGCGAGGCCCTGGCCATGGCTGCGCAGGCGTCCCACCGGCGTAGCAGGCCGCGGCTGCGCCATCCCGGCTCATGCACGGCGGCCTGCACGCGTGGAATGGCCGACGGGCCCGGTGGTTCGCGCGGCAGCTCTTGCGGCTGGTTTGCGCGTCGCCGGCGGCTTCTCAGGCTAGCCGGCGATGAAGCCCGGGCGGAGAGGTGGCCGGCGAGCAGTGGGAGGACACCCTTGGCGGCGACGGCATGCAAGGTGGCTAGGGTTAGGGTTTCATGCAAACCCTAATCCTAGGCCCGATATGTTTGCCAGTTTTGCAGTTTTTCAGTGGGAGCCCAATTCTGAAGATCTGTATTATTCAAAAGCCTTGTAATAGATAGGATTTTATTTGTAATCGCATCTGAGGGGCCACGAGAAATATTTATTTGTTTATTTAATTGTTTTCTCGTATGATGTGATTTATTATGTGCGCACTAGTAAATAATAGGAAAGCATGCCTATCTGCTTTAATTATTTACTGTCATAAGCATGTTGTAATTTTTAAATTATTGAGCATGTCTTATGTGATTTATTTTATGTTTTAAGTTATGACTGCAAAATTCCAAGAATCATATTAATTTATGATGGAATTTTGGTGACATAATTTATAGCAACATAAAATAATGTGTGCGCATGAAACCTTTAGAACCAAAAATACTAAGCTGGATTTTGGTTCTTCTCTAACCAAGATCATTAGACCTCCACAAATACGACCTCTCATTGGAGGTTGGGTGTCTCGAAGCGTAAATGGTCTACTCGGGTAGCTTACGTTAGAGTTCCCTCATCAAGATCCAATGTGATGAGGTTTCCAAATAAAACACTTATTTTAATATGAGAAGTGGGAGCCTCTAAGCAAATGGTCTACTCGGGTAGCTTGCATTGAGACAACTTCCACTGGTCTCTAAGATTAATTTAAGTGGGATAACAAAGGATGTTGAGGGCATGCGGTATGGGTCCAGTACGTATGCTAAATCGCTCTGAACATCTAGAGTTAGGCTTGTGGTTACCTTGGCTTAGATGTTGCCTGGAGTATAACTCTTTTGAGATGTCCCTGCTCCGGATAGGTGAACATGGTCTTGAGATCTCCAATATTAATTTCTTTTGCTAGCGGATACCTGGCATGGAGAGAAATTAAAGGATCTTTATGGTCTGGTTGAGCGTTTTGTCGTAAATGGACTACTCGGGTAGCTTGCGATAAATTTGCTTGGGCAATTGGAGGAAACAAACTGCATTGTTTTATCTAAAGGTTCTATGCATTATTTGTTTCAATCGTTCTGTTGTATGTTCTTAATTTATTTCGTTATTCATTTTCAGATATGTCTATTGTTATTCTTCGTATCTTGGAGCAAAATCCCTTGATGGGTTCTAATTTCCTTGAATGGAAATGGCTCATGGAGCAGTGCATGGTCTCTACGCAGACCCTATTTGTGTTACTTACGCCTCGCCCGGCGGTACCACTTGACCAGTCCTCAGGCTACTCTAGGAGTGCCTATGAGAGATGGGTGGTGAGCAATGATCATCTGTTATCTATGTTCATGACATCCATGAGTGAGGAGCTCCAACTGAAGTATCAGTATAGTACTGATGCAGTTGATGTTTGGAGAGATCTCATCAGGACTTTTGGCAGAGTGGGACGATTTGCAAGAGCTGAGTTCATAAGGAGACTTGTGAACTGCAAGCTAGCACCGGGTGGAAATGTAAGAGAGCATGTGTTGTACATGGACTATCTCAAGGGTTTTTACGTCTTGGATGGTGGTTGTATGACTGATCGACTTTTCCTCGATGTTGTTTATGGCTCTCTTCCGGAATCTTTCAATGACTTCACTTCCTTAGTTGAAGATGTGATCTTCACTTTGGAGGATTTGATCGTTTTCTTGGAATCTGCCAAGACGATCAATGATTGTATGGCGACTGTTGTGCTTGAGCATCATTTCCCACTTCCTAGTGAAGAAGATGTGAGCACAGAGACGTCAGTAAGTGAAGTAAGCAAGGAAAGATTTGGAGGCAAGGTTTACAAGAGAAGGGTCTGTTCTGCATGCAAGAGGAAGGGTCACTGTGAAGTAACTTGTCCGGTGTCTGTCACCAAGGGACGAGGTACGTTATCTTCTGCGCTAGTCATTGAAACATGTTTAGCTACGGTTTCTATTCATTCGTGGATAGTGTATACTGGAGCTACTGACCATGTTTGTTACTCCTTGCAGGGGTTTGAGCTGACTAGGAGGCTTGAAGATGGCGAGATTACCATCTCCATGGGGAATGCTGCTAGAGTTTCGGCAGCAGCTGTTGGAGATGTTACTTTACGTTTTGAGAATAGTGTTTTGACATTGAGAGATGTTTTGTATGTGCCAAGTTTTCGGCGCAATTTAATTTCAGTTTCCAAACTCTTTTCTGATGGATTTTCTGTTATTTTTGGTAGAGATGTTTCTATCATAAGAAATAACGCTGTTATCTGTCGTGGGTTACTGAAAGATTCTCTTTATGTTATTACTTGCTCAAACGAACAAACAGTGAAAGAGGCATATAACCTCTCTAATCAAAATAAAAGAAAGTTTTCTTCAAGTGAGGATATAACATATCTTTGGCACTTGAGACTCGGTCATGTCAATCTTAAAAGAATCAAGAAACTCGTTGATTGTGGAATTATGGACCCAATCCAGGTAGTTCCACATAGGGTTTGTGAATCTTGTATTGAGGGGAAGATGACGACCAGGCCTTTCAAGGCAACGGAGTCTCGAGCTAGTGATGTGTTGGGCCTCATCCACTCTGATCTGTGTGGACCTATGTCAACACAGGCCCGTTCTGGGCACAGATACTTTGTCACCTTTATAGATGACTACTCCAGATATGGATATGTTTACTTACTTCACTATAAGTCTGAATGCCTTGAGAAATTCAAGGAATTCAAGGCTGAGGTAGAGAAGAAGTTGAACAAGTCCATAAAGGTACTACGATCTGATCGTGGTGGAGAATATCTCAGCAATGAGTTCTTGCAGTATCTGGCAGATCAGGGGATTACATCCCAGTGGACTGCACCTGGCACCCCTCAGCAGAACGGTGTAGCTGAGAGAAGAAACAGAACTCTTTTGGAAATGGTTAGATCGATGATGAGCTATGCCAGTTTACCAATTTCCTTCTGGGGATATGCACTAGAAACAGCTTCGTACTTACTTAACTTAGTTCCTTCCAAATCAGTTCCCAAGACTCCAGTTGAGCTCTGGTATGGGCACAAGCCCAATTTGCTCAAACTTAGAGTGTGGGGTTGTCCAGCATACGTGCTGAACAAGGAAGCTGACAAGTTGGAAGGAAGATCTAAGTTAATGCTGTTTGTAGGATATCCTAGGCAGACAAAAGGTGGTTTCTTTTATGATCCAGAGGATAAGAAAGTCGTTGTAAGTACCAACGCAAAATTTCTGGAAGATGAATTCGTAAGAAACCACAAGACCAAGAGCGAGATTGTACTTCAAGAAATTGAAGAGAACAATCCAAGTCCATCAGGAGAACCCCGTGGCACTCTGAGCATGCCTGTGTCAGGTATGGACTCAGGTGCACGACCGCCTGTGCAAGATGGTGAATCACAAGTGAATGCACCAAACACAGACACATTAAAGGGGCCTCGTCGTAGTGGGAGGTTGTCTAGACAACCAGAACGGTATATGTTCGTAGGAGAGTCGTCGGACTTGATACCTGAGGACGGACTAAATGATACCGACCCATGGACTTACGACGAAGCCATGAATGACAAGGATGCTGATCAATGGCGTAAGGCCATGGATTCTGAAATAGAATCTATCACAGCTATGGATGTATACCAGAAATCCTCGCTGCCAGAAGGCTTTCGAGCCATAGGCAGCAAGTGGGTATACAAGAGAAAGAGAGATTTAAATGGTAACATAACGGCATTTAAGGCCAGACTGGTGGCGAAAGGTTATAGTCAAAGAGAAGGCATTGACTATGATGAAACCTTCTCACCAGTTGCTATGTTGAAATCCATTCGAATACTTCTATCCATAGCGGCACATATGGATCTTGAGATCTGGCAAATGGATGTCAAAACCGCGTTCTTAAACGGGTACCTTGAAGAAGGTCGTGACATCTATATGGAACAGCCAGAAGGATATGTGCAGGCTGATCAGGAGCATCTTGTCTGGAAGCTAAAGAAGTCCTTGTACGGACTTAAACAAGCTTCAAGGTCATGGAACAAGCGTTTCGATGATGTGATCAAATCCTATGGATTTGCACAATGCGAAAACGAAAGTTGCGTGTACCGATTGTGTGTCAGTGGAAGCGTGGTCTTTCTTGCACTTTATGTGGATGACATTCTCCTATTTGGAGACAATGTGGAGGTGTTATCAGGCATAAAAGGTTGGTTATCCGAGCAGTTTCAGATGAAAGATCTGGGCAATGCTGGCTACATCCTAGGGATCAAAGTTCTGCGAAATCGCAAGAAAAGGATGTTGAGCTTGTCTCAGGGTACTTACATCGATACTGTGTTGGCTCGTTTCAGCATGGAGAATTCCAAGAAAGGGCTTCTGCCTTATTGTCCTGGAATTCGGCTCTCTAAGTCACAGTGTCCTGTGACGGATAAAGAGAAAGATGAGATGTCCAAAGTACCATATGCTTCGGCAGTGGGAAGTCTCATGTATGCCATGCTATGCACGAGGCCTGATATCTGCTATGCTGTGGGCATGGCAGCAAGATATCAGTCCAATCCTGGACAGGCGCATTGGTTTGCGGTAAAACACATTCTCAAGTATCTGAGGAGAACACGTGATTTGTGTTTGACTTATCAGAGTGAGAACTTGTGTCCTGTTGGGTATACGGACTCGGATTTCCAGGCGGATCAAGATGAGAAGCGATCAACCTCTGGTTATGTGTTTGCCTTGGGAGGAGGTGCTGTGTCTTGGAGGAGTGCGAAGCAGAAGTGCATCGCAGACTCCACCATGGAAGCTGAATATGTAGCAGCTTCAGAAGCATCAAAGGAAGCCGTATGGTTTCGGAACTTCCTACTTGAGCTGGATGTTATTCCAAGTTTGCCAAGAGCTATCACAGTTTATTGTGACAATGCTGGTGCAGTGGCAAACTCGAAGGAACCCAGAACTCACAAGGCGTCAAAACACATTGAGAGGAAATACCACATCATACGAGAGATTGTGGCAAGAGGTGATGTGCTCATTCAGAAGATTGATACGAAAGAAAATCTAGCTGATCCCTTTACAAAAGGATTGCCTCAGAAGATCTACGAGGAACACGTTCGTGCTCTTGGGCTGAAGATCTGAGGATTAGTCTTTTCTGTTCCTTTTGTAATAGCTAGATTGTTTAGACACACTTGATACTCTGTAAGAGCAATGGTATTATGCTTTGAGTATAAGTGGGAGATTGTTGGGATATGTATACTGAAAAGCATAATTGATCAAGCATTTGTATACTGGCTTTCATTATGTTGATACATTAAACAAATCTCGCTATCTGATAATGTGAACATACGACGAACTATAATATCCTCTTATCTCGTGGAAGGGGATGGCCATATGGTGTGTTGTAGATCACAAGAGGATCATATGGTTCGCTTGACCTAGCGAGATATAAAGAGTATCACAGCTGAGACGGTTCCTGGATAGACTGTCGGTTTAAGCTGCGGCACATCAGTTTATAAGTGGGCTTATCCTGGCTACTTGATGTGTCGGTACATTCTTATGTATTGATGGGATCAACAGTGGGATGCGCCGTTCTCATTGACATATGAACGAGCCAGATCCCAATATACTTTCTTTGATCTTAAACCTTACTGAAGGATAAGAAGCACACACAGGTTGACCGCACTTTGATTTACCATAGTGGCGGGTCTTACATGTACCCTTATACTCGTATTTTGGGTGTTGGCAGTTTGTGTGGGGTCTGCTTAGTCTGGATGTATCGTAACATATCCGTTTCAGGATGGTGACATTCCCTGATGAGCTCACAAGGTTCTTTATGCTAAGTCCTGCAGGCTGAATGATTTGTTCAAGCATAAGAGATAAAGGTTGAGTGGTATTATTCAGGAAATAAGATATTAATTAATTGTGGTTGATTGTCATATAAACCAAATTAATTAATGAATGTCTGAAACCTTAAATATGTGGATCAAGTTAGTTTGGTGCAACCCGTTCCTAATAACGTGGTAATAAAGGGGCGAGTCAGTATTGTTACCGTGGTGAAGGTTAAAACAATACTTTATTAATTAATCAATGTTCTGGGTTGGACATGTGAGAATTAATTAATAAAAGAGGGCCCACTTTATTATTTGCATCTGATCCCTGGTCTGGCCCACACACTGCTCAAGCCCATTAGGGTTAGGGTTTTTCATTAAACCCTAACACTATAAATAGCCAAACCCTAGATCAGAATTGTAAGTGATACACAATCTCAGTATACAGAGAGAGAGGGCGGCGGCTAGGGCATTCAGGAAGGAGGGATTTTCTCTGATCAAATCCTCCGGCTGAATCAACTTGGTAGAATAATCCTCACCAGATTTCCAAGGAGCAAGGGATACAGATCAGAAGATCAGATCTGTAGGAACAAAGAGAGAGAGCCATCGATTTCTTCAAAGGGAAGAAAGCCATCGTTTTGTTCGTATTCCGTCTCAGATCTGAACGTTTCTTCACCGTTATCATACTCCGATCTGTCCTGTAGATCAAACGGTGAAAAAGGTACAAACCCTAATCCATCCTTGTACAATTAATTTTGTAGGAGCATGCATAGTCTTTGCATGGTTTATTTAATTGGTTTTATTTTGATACCCTAAGAACGATCCTGCGAATTGAATAACAACTCGTGTTGTTAGTCGTAGACTCAAACCCTACAAGTTTCTCAGGAGGAGAGAGACAGACTGAAGAAGTTGTTTGAAAGGAGAGCATCCAAAGCTGTTGCCCAAGCAATGCTCACAAGAAGTGAAGTGCCAGATGTACCAGACCATGATGATGAGTCTGAGGATGAGAATGATGAGGAAGCACTTCTTGCTTTTATGACGGCAATCGATGGAGATTCTACCGACGAAGAAGACAGTGCTTCGAACTGCGAAATAGTGATAACGACCAATCTAACCTCATCTCTTGCATCTGCATATTTTGAAGAAATTCTGAATTCAGTCACTCAAATTCAGAAGATGCCTTTCCATCATGGCGTTCGTCTTTCTAGTGGGCAGTGTCCTCAGACACAGTGGGAGAAAGACGAGATGAGTCTTGTACTATACGCTTTAGCGGTGGGTATGCGATACTGTGTACCAGGCCTGATATTTGTTGTGCCGTTGGCATGGTAGCAAGATATCAGTCTAACCCTGGACAGGCGCACTGGACTGCTGTAAAGCACATCCTCAATTACTTGAAGAGAAATGGGAATTACTGCCTAGTTTATCAAAGTGAGGATTTGTGCCCTGTGGGTTATACATACTCGGATTTCCAAGGGGACCAGGATGAGAAGAAATCAACCTCGGGATATGTGTTTACCCTGGGAGGTGGAGCTGTATCTTGGAGGAGCTCAAAGCAGAAATGCATTGTTGACTCCACCATGGAGGCGGAATATGTCGCCGCCTCCGACACCTCGAAAGAGGGGGTATGGCTCAGGAACTACCTTTAAGAGTTGGGCATGATTCCGATTTTGCCGAGGAGCATCACAATTTATTGTGATAACTCTGGTGTAGTTGCAACTCAAAGGAACCGCGGTCTCAAAGGGCAAGCAAACACATAGAGAGAAAGTACCATATCATACGAGAAATCGTATCGAGGGGCGATGTGAAAATTAAGAAGATTGACATTGCTGACAATCTTGCTGATCCATTAAAAAAGAGCTAGTCACAGGAAGTTTACGAAATACATATTCGTGAGCTGAGTCTGAGGTGGATGCCGACCACTGATAGTGGTTAAAGAGACAGCAGACTAGATAGACGGACTGTATACTCTATAATAGCTTAGTCATGCTTTGAGTATAAGTTGGAGATTGATGGATTTTGTATACTGAAAGCATTTATTCTAATGAGCATAAAACGATTTAATTCTCCTATCTGTTAAACAAACTACATGTATGAACAACGGTATCCTCTTTTCTCATCGATAGGGACGATCATACGGCGTGTTGTAGATCGCAGAAGGCAGTATGATCACTTGACCTTGTGAGACATAAACCTAATCACAGTCGAGACAGCGTATGAGGATACGTCTGTCCGGATGGCTGCGGCATCGTCGGAATAAGTAGTCTGTCTTGGTTACTTGACATGCTGGTACGCAGAGGTGGCGTATTGATGGACCACAGTAAGATGTATTCGTCTGTCTGACATCAGCAAATACAAGATCTCGATATAATGATTGAGTCCAAACCCTAAAAATGGTTCAGGGGTTTGCACGGGTTGACTGTTGCTTTGACTTGCCATGGTGGAGAGCCTAAGTAACGTGCCCGTATATCTGCATCTTGGGTAACAACAATTCGTGTAGTACCGCCTGAGACTGATGTTTAGGTAGCCATATCCGAGTAATAGGATGGGGACATTCCCTGAGGAGCTCAATAACATTCATCGTGCCAAAGTCCTGCAGGCTTATTAAGTTCATGCACGAGTGATAAGGATTGAGTGGTACTACTCAGGAATTATAAGATATTAATTAATTGTAGTTAGAGCTTGTCAGAGGCTCCGATTAATTAATGAATGTTCGGTAACCTTAAATATGGGGATTCTCAATTAATGCAGCCCGTTCTCATGACTTGGTAATAAAGGGGTAGGTCAGTATTAATTATGTGGTGAAAAAGAATTAATATTAATTAATTATTTGTGTCCTGGGTTGTGGACATGAGAATTAATTAATTCATAGGCCCAGTTTATTATTTGCATTAGGTCCTAGGTCTGGCCCAAGTAAAGTGTGCTGAATTGAGCTTAGGAGCCCATTATGGTTTACAACCCTAGGTCTATAAATAGACAGCTCTCCCTCACAAGTTGTATAACAATTGAAAAATTGAAACCCTAGTGAGAGAGAGAGGTGGGCGCCGACTTCAAGGAGAGAGGAGGAGAATTTTCGAATTTTGGTCCTGCTCAAATACAGATCTGTGGAATCCTCACTAATAGCATATCTGAATGCATCGGGAAATAGATCTGAAGATCTAATCTGGAGAACAACTCCTAATTCTTTCTCTGTGTCTTTTTCAATCATTATTAAATCTAGAAATTAGATTTCTAATTTCTTGTTCCGCAGATTTAATTATATCGCGTGGTTGATTCTGGATATGGGAATACAAACACGAAAGATCGTTTCTAAGACTACGGAATTAAGGTAAATAATTCTTTATCCATGCATTAAATTCAATAAGAGCATGCTTAGGGTTTATGAATGTTTTATGAACAATAACCATAAACGGTCCGGTTCATTTGGTTTTGGTGATTCGGTTCACTGTAAAACCCTACAATACCTTCCGATCTTGGAAGCATCCATCAGTCATTTCTAAAAAGACCTGACTCCGACGGGCATTTTGCCAAAAATAGATAAGCTCAGGAGAAAACTCTAAAATCTCCCATCACTATCAGCGAAAGACAAGTTCTACGAAGGTGCCGTCCTTGACTTGACTGGAGGTGTTGCTGACTAAGGATTACGATGTAACGTAGGATAGTCTGTTGGGATTGTATACTGAAAGCATATATGATTAATTGTTTTGTATACTGGCCTTCATTTATGTGTTGCATCAACAATTCTCTCTATCTGATAAATGTGATCGTAGGACGAACTATAATATCCTTATATCTCGTGAATAGGGATGACCATTTGGTGTGTAGGAGATCACAGAGGATCATATGGTTCGCTTGACCTAGCGAGATATAAACAGTATCACAGCTGAAATAGTCCCTGGATAGGCTGTTGGTTTAAGCTGCGACACATCGGTTCATAAGTGGGCTTATCCTAGCTACTTGATGTGTCTGTACATGTTTATGTATTGATGGGATCAACAGTGGGATGTGCCATTCCCATTGACATATGAATGAGCCAGATCCCTAACATACTTTCTATGATCTTAAACCTTATTGAAGGATAAGGGACACACACGGATTGACCACACTTTGAACTGCTATGGTGGCGAGTTTTAAATGTACTCTTATATCTGCATTTTGGGTGTTGGCAATTTGTGTGGGGTCTGCTTAGGCTGGATGTATAGGTAAGCATATCCGTTTCAGGATGGTGACATTCCTTGATGAACTCACAAGGTTCTTTATGCTTAGTCCTGCAGGCTGAATGATTTGTTCAAGCATAAGAGAAAAGGAGTGAGTGGTATTAATTAGGAAATAAGATATTAATTAATTGTGGTTGATTGTCATAAGCCAAATTAATTAATGAATGTCTAAAACTTTAAATATGTGGATCATGTTAGTTTAATGCAACCCGTTCCTAATAACGTGGTAATAAAGGGGCGAGTCAGCATTGTTACCGTGATGAAGGTAAAAACAATGTTTTATTAATTAATTATGTTCTGGGTTGAACAAGGAAGGATTAATTAATAAAGAGGGCCCACTTTATTATTTGCATTTGATCCCTGGTCTGGCCCACAAACTGCTCAAGCCTATTAGGGTTAGGGTTTCTCAAAACCCTAACACTATAAAAAGGAATTCTCTCTTATATCAGTACTAGCCACCACAGTATACAATTTTAATATTCAAATCAAAATATTGGAAAGAGAGAGAGAGAGAAATCGGCGATCAGAAGGAGGGCTTTTCTGATCGAATCCTCCGGCTTTCTGATTCAACTTGGTAGATAATCCTCACCAGATTTCCAGGGAGCATGGGAACAGATCAGAAGATCAAATCTGTAGGAACAAAATCAAAGTAGGGTTCCATTCCGCTTCAGATTTAACTTCATCTTTCATCCTCCAATCTAGATCTGTAGATCAAACTATTGAAGATCAGGTATTCTCTTGAATCCACCCTGTGCAATTAATTATTGTAGAAGCATGAATAGGGTGGCATGGTTTATTTTATTGAATTTGTTTTTGATATCCTAAGAACGGTCCTGCAAATTAAATAACAACTCATTTTGTTAGTCGTAGACTCGAATCCTACATAGTCGTGGAGTGGCCGGCTCGAAAGTTCACCGCCTACTACACGTGAAAGGCGATTCCTTGTATTTCGTATACTTTCTTAGTGAATTCTTAGCGTTTCGGCTAAGGAGTGGACGTAGATCTATTTATCGAACCACTATAAATATTGTGTCTTGACTGTGTTCTTACTGTTTTATTGCTTGTTGATTGAGACTGTTTTGAAACCTAGCAACCAAGTTGCTAGTGTATATCTACAAGTAAATCTAAAGTCAAGGTTGAGCTAAAATATTTTTTAAAATAACATAAGTGCAAGTGATCGTATATTTATTCCGCTGCAATTCGTGGATGTTGTGAGTTTACACCACGACGACTCTGATAGTTAGGGACCAGCACTCATCTCTGATGGCTTTGTCCTCGTCTTCGAATATCTCTTCCCATTCTCAAGATCCAAGTGCTGGAATCCCTACCTTTCTTTCATTTCATTTATCCAATATCTTACACTAGGTGGTCATAGTTGTGGTTTTGAGAATCATTAGAGCCTATATCAAAGTAAGAAGTATAATGGCGGCCATCCAATTTTTCCGCTTTTAGACCGTACAAGAGTCTTCCTTGGGATCTGCCACTTCAGATTCGGACTCATGGTCAAATTTCGCAATCAGGGCCCTAAAGATACCAGCCTCTTGATCATGGGCCTATGGGCTATGTGGAGAATTTCTGAAGGTGGCGCGTTGTCGGCAAATGAGGGCAATTAATCTTCCAAATCAGATTCGTCAGCAGGAAATTGGGCTGAACAGTCCAGATAATTTGCACGGGCCCAATGCTTCCACTATGAAGGTAGGAGTTCCACAAGTCTTTGAAGTCCTTCAATTCTTGTCACCCCATGGTGCTTTGCATCCATCAAAATTAATAAAAATGAGTTAGGAAATGGTTGTGGGAGTCACCACGGCAGACATGGTAAGTTCTTATTTAGTTGTACTCGTAATTGTGTTTGTAAATTTATTTTTTTACTTTTAGATAATAATTTGATTGATATGGTTTAATATATTTCTTAAAATCAAGTATGATGTTATAAATACATTTTGTTTAAACAATACATATTAAAATGATATACACCTATAAATACAATTACAAGTATCGCTCAAAACACAATAACCCTGCACATTAGATCCTTGTTTGATATTTTGTTTGCACAGAATATCACAAATCTCTGTGCTACACTCTTGTCCTCCGGAAGGAATTTGTCTCATGCAAACTTTTTTATTTATGATATTCAAATCATCACCTACATCCATAAAATTAAGAATTATAGCTTAGTTGTGTAGTTACTCTATAATTATGGAATCAGATAAATTATACGTCAATCTAAAATAATAAAGAAATATGTTCCAATTAAATTCTTACTAGATGATACTTTTGTTTAAAAGATTAAACACTAATTTCATGAACTTTTATTTTTAAAAGTGGGACAAATATTGTGAATTATATTGCAATTTAAAAACAACATATCTTTGAAAAATATATATGCAAGAACTGTACATATTATACAAAATATTCACACATAATTTAATATTTATGTTAATTACCTCTGCAAAGTAGAACTAACAATAGAAGCATAACCACCCTAATTGAGATGTTCATGGTTTGAGCCATAATAACTATATAATTTCAGTTTTTTACTTTTCGATTGAGATAGGTTATGTTTATATTTGGTGAACATGGTGCAACTTATTTATAGATGTGAAAAAAGCAATGTATATAATTACACATTTATATTTTCAATGATAACAAATTTAATGTTATTTTACTAATAGTGCTAACTATACATTACTAAAACTAACTATAAAATATGCGGTTATTTGTTACATTAAAAAAAAATTATTGTATTGCTATTGTTTGTTATTATATACTCTTTCCAATGACGAGATTTTTTTTAGTTTGATGGATAAGGATACGTCTCATTCTTATAAAGAACAATTTAACTACCATAACAAATAATTATCGATCATCTCCCAATGGAATAATCTCATTGTTATAACTTCCCTACCTCCCTACCAACTATTACATCATTTGTTATAGAACTGGGCTCAAAGGAACGCCCATACCACTTCCACGAAGTGAAACACTACAATTACAATAATTAATTGATTACTTCTGGCTAGTACATATACATTAATAGGAGGGGTCAGTGATCAGAGTTCGTCGTCCAAGGTATCGAACATCCCATCACCTAAATAGTTAATCTCCTCAGAAGGGGTAACATCCATTTCATCGTCGTCTTGTTCATTGTATGCCTCTCCGACGTTCTAATCAGCATTACCCCATTCTTGTTCCCATTGGGGTGGCAAGTTTAAGCAATTCTATCAACAGCGATCCGGGCAATCTCATTCTGTGGGAGTAGTTCTTCTTCTTCCTCCGTAACTACTTGGTCACCATATTCTCTAAGCTCTTTATAATGTTGCTCAATCTCCTCGTCCTCCTCAACCTCATCTCCGATGGTTTTTTCCTCGTCTTTGATTGTCTCTTCCCCTTCTCGGGATCCAACTACTGGAATCCCTTCCTTTCTCTCATTTTTTTATCCATCGTGCTTGCACTAGGTGGTCATAGTTGAGGTTTTGAGAATCATTAGAGCCTTTATCAATGTAAGCAGTATAATGGCGGCCATAAAATTTTTCGTCATTTAGCCCGTACAAGAGGCTTCCTTGGGATCTACCACTTCAGATTTGGACACATGGTCAAATCTCGCAATTAGGTCCCTAAAGGTACCAATTTCTTGCTCATCGGCCTTTGGGCTAGGTGGATAATTTCTGAAGGTGGCGCGCTGTCGGCGAATAAGGGCAATTAACCTTCCAAATTAGATTAGTAAGTAGGGCAGTGGGCTAAAGAGTCCAGATAATTTGCACAGGCCCAATGCTTCTGCTAAGAAGGCAGGAGTTCAACAACTCTTTGAAGTCCTTCAAATTCTTGTCACCCCATACGGCTTTGCATCCATCAAAATTAATAAAAATAAGTTAGGAAACGGTTGTGGGAGTCAACATAGAAGACTAGGTATGTTCTGATATAGTTGACCTTTCTATCACCTGAAGCGTTGTGGGGCAAAGGTTTGTGATGAAGAAAAAACAACATGGCCATAAGCGACGATGTAAAGTCAAAGGAATTAGATCTATAAGTCAAAAAAACAGGTTGCACAAATAATTACTTAAATTGCAAGCTGGAACATAATTAAAATGGTAATAATTCTATGATCAACTATAGCACATAAGAATCCTATCTTAAATACATACTCATACTATGTCACATTAAGATAAGCTAAACTAGAAACATGCTTACTAAAAGCATCTTTAGTTTTTTGATTAGACCTCAATTGAATTGAAAGAACTCATAATGCATACAAAAAAGATTTTCATGAAATCATTTTAATTGAGGAAACTTTTATTTTCCAATAACTTTCTTTGATAACTTGAATGCAGCAATTTATGCCTTAAACCTTGACCATCAAAATGCAACAAATTATGCATTGATATATTTCTTTGAAAATATTTTTCTTAATGCGGCGCCGATTATGAGTCTAAATTGCTTATTTTTACCTCAAAATCATTTCGCCAATGATTCGCAGAAATATCCCCACATTGGTCGCCGGAAATGTATGAATGAAGGTAATGACCTTCTATTTATAGAAGTGAACCAATGGCGAACTTGTACATACACAAAAGTCTAAATGTTAAGGTGTTGGTCAACTGATTGTGCAATCAATGAATTTGACATCAACTCACAGCAAATCTACCTCACTTTTACGAAATATTATTATATTGTATTAATATACGATATTTATAAATCGATCTTATCACGATACGTACATGCCGGATAGCAGAAAAATTTATCAACTCTCGACTTAATTAAATATTTGATTAATAAATTTATTTCTTCAGATAAAAATATACTTAATAAATATGAAAACGGAATTAATTCTTTACTATAGGTTTCAAAATTGATCGATTTCTGAAAATCTCAAATTTAAATCTTATAACGAAATATTATTTCCAAAATTTTTATAAATACATTAAAATTCACAAGGGGTGATACTGGGAGGTCTCCCTCAGCTACCGTAATAGAAATATGTTAATGTATATCACCATTTATTGTGTGGACGAAGGGGAAGCCGCTTAGATGAGATTATTGTATTTGGCAAATGGGAAGCCCATGGCCATGATTTTGTTTGGAGCAATATCCGAATGCAAACAAAAATCATGGTTGGAATCATATATGAAACGAGTATCATTTTTTAGTTATATATTAAATCGTGTAGAGTCCATTGGAGTCTTATATTGAAAATTTAGTCACATCAAACGATGTCGAACAATCCATAGTTTTTGAAACCGAACTTTTTCTTTTTATTCAATTGTATAGCACCAATGCAAAATCTCTTTGATGTATTTTAGTGTCAGTTTTTAATTTGAACTTTCATTTCCTCTTCACATAATTCAACTAAAAAGTATGATTTCGAATAACTTTATGAGGGGTGCAAATTGTCATTTTCTGTTGATCTTATGTGCGTTGCGGCTCATCTGACACATGTCTTGAGTTCGTTGGTTGCATTAATTCAATGCGTCATGGACGACATTAGGTTTTTTGCTTTCTATAAGTATCTTCTTCTATTCAATTGTTTTTCACTTCTTCCAACATTTTTCTTATTCTCTTCATCGATGCTTTTCAAGTCGGTGGGTGTTTTTCTACCTTTCAATATAATTTTAAGGTTTTCGTGCTTCAATGAATAATATTTTACAAATTTAATAAGTATTAATTATTTAGGAATAGAAATAAATCTCAACAAATTATAATTATATGGAATACATCGCCAAAAATGATTTAATTAAATTACAAAGCTCGACTTTTATTTGATTATGAGTAGTTCTACTTGTATTAAATATTGACTTTTATTTAAAATTTAAGTCTAGTTTAATTCTGTATTTATAATTAATGACCAAAATCATCGTTGACATACTTTTTTAATGTTTGTACTTGTAATTATGTTTGTAGTGTTATTTTTCAATTTTTAGATGATAGTTTAATGTATACGGTTTAATATATTTCTTAAAATCAAGTAAGATGTTATAAATATATTTTGTTTAAACAATAACTATTTCAAAGATATACACCTATAAATACAATTACAAGTATCGCTCAGAACGCAATAACCCTGCACATTAGATCCTTGTTTGATATTTTGTTTGCACAAAATATCACAAATCTCTATGCTACACTCTTGTCCTCCAGAAAGAATTTGTTTCATGCAAACTTTCTTATTTATGATATTCAAATCATCACCTGCATCCATATCATTAAGAATTATAACTTAGTTGTGTAGTTACTCTATAATTGTGGAAACAGATAAATTATACGTCAATCTAAAATAATAAAGAGATATGTTCCAATTAAATTCTTACTAGATGATACTTTTGTTTAAAAGATTAAACACTAATTTCATGAACTTTTATTTTCAAAAGTGGGAAAAATATTGTGAATTATATTGCAAATTAAAAACAGCATATCATTGAAAAATATATATGCAAGAACTATACATATTAAACAAAATTTTCACACATAATTTAATATTCATGTGAATTGCCTCTGCAAAGTAGAACTAGCAATAGAAGCATAACCACCCTAACTGATATGTTCATGGTTTGAGCCACAATAGCAATATAATTTCAGTTTTTTACTTTTCGATTGAGGTAGGTTATGTTTATATTCGGTGAACATGATACAACTTATTTATAGATGTGAAAAAAACAATAATTATAATTACTCATTTATATTTTCAATGATAACAAATTTAATGTTATTTTCCGAATAGTGCTAACCATACATTACTAAAACTAACAAGTAAATCTATGGTTATTTATTGCTATTAAAAAATATTTATTGTCTTGCTATTGTTTGTTATTATATACTCTTTCTAATGACGAGATTTTTTTTAATTTGATGGATAAGGATACGTCTCATTCTTATAAAGGACAATTTAACTGCAATAATAAATCATTATCGGTCATCTCCCAATGGAATAATCTTACTATTATAACTTCCCTACCATCTATTACATCATTTGTTATAGAATTGGGCTCAAAGGAATGCCCTTACCACTTCCACGAAGTGAAACACTACCATTACAATAATTAACTGAATACTTGTGGAAAGTACATTTACATTAATAGGAGGGGTCGGTGATCAGAGTTCATCGTCCAAGGTATCGAACATTCCATCACCTGAATATTTAATCTCCTCAAAAAGGGTAACATCCCCTTCATCCTCGTCTTGTTCATTGTATGCCTCTCCGACGTGCTAATTAGCATTACCCCATTCTTGTCCCATTAGGGTGGCAAGTTCAAGATCCGGACAATCTCATTCTGCGGGGGTAGTTCTTCTTCTTCCTCCGGAACTACTTGGTCACCATGTTCTCCAAGCTCTTTATAATGTAACAGCTCATTCTCCTCGTCCTCCTCATCCTCACTGATGGCTTTGTCCTCTTCCCATTCTCGGGATCCAAGTACTGGAGTCTCTACCTTACTTTCCTTTCATTTATCCATGATGCTTGCACTAGGTGGTCATAGTTGAGGTTTTGAGAATCATTAGAGCCTCTATCCAAGTAAGCAGTATAATGGTGGCCATCCAATTTTTCCTCTTTTAGCCCGTACAAGAGTCTTCCCCTGGATCTATCACTTCAGATTCAGACTCATAGTGAAATCTCGCAATCGGGGCCGTAAAGGTATCTGGAGAATTTCTGAAGGTGGCGTGCTTTAGGCGAATGAGGGCAATTAATCTTCCAAATCAGAATCATCAGCAGGAAAATGGGCCATAAAGTCCTGATAATTTGCACGGGCCCAATGCTTCCAATATGAAGGCAGGATTTCCACAAGTCTTTGAAGTCCTTCAATTATTGTCATCCCATGCGACATTGCATCCATAAAAAATAATAAAAATGTGTTAGGAAATGGTTGTGGGAGTCACCACGGCAGACATGGTAAGTTCTTATATAGTTGACCTTCCTATCACCAGAAGCATTGTAGGGCAAAGGTTTGCGACGAAAAAAAAATAACATGGCCATCATCGACGATGTAAAGTCAAGGGAATTATATCTTTAAGTCAAAAAACAGGTTGCACAAATAAATACTTAAATAGCGAACTAGAATATAATTAAGTTAAGCTAAACTAGAAACACACTTACTAAAAGCATCTTAGATTTTTGATCAGTCCTCAATTGAATTTAAAGAACTCATAATGCATAAGAAAAATATTTTCATGAAATCATTTTAATTGAGGAAATTTTTATTTTCCAAGAACTTTCTTTGATAACTTGAATGCAGCAATTTATGCATTAAAACATGACCATCAAAATGCAACAATTTATGCATTGATATTTTTCATTGAAAAATATTTTTCTTAATGTGGTGCCAAGTACGAGTCTAAATTGCTTATTTTTACCTCAAAATCACTTCGCCAGTAATTCGCGGAAATATCCCCACAGTGGTCACCGGAGAAGTATGAATGAAGGTAATGACCTTCTTTCTATAGAAGTGAACCAATGGCGAACTTGTACATTCACAAAAGTCAAAATGCTAAGGTTTTGGTCAATTGGTTGTTCGATCAATGACTTTGACTTCAACTCACATAAAGTCTACGTCACTTATACGGAAAATTATTATATTGTATGTCACGCCCCCAAACTGGGCCTATACGACAGACCCACATGCGGACAATGCACGCTAAGGGTTTTAAAACAATTTAAAATGGTATGAAAATGACGAAGTTGAAATAGCTTAGAAATAATTTGAAATCAACATGGTTGATGAATTAAACGGCGGAAGCGACTTGAATGGAAATAATTCAATACGCTTTAAATATGCTTCATTGAATTTGAAATAAGTAAATCTTGAAATGAATAATGATTGAAGAATAACGGAATCAAAATAAATTTTTCAACAGTACACGTGGAAGACAATAAGACATGTACATGCTCAAAAGGGAAAAATTAACTAGCTTCAAATCACTACCTCCACGCGGGTCTTACGCCAGGTACAATTTGGAACAATATATATATATATATATATATACAAGATTGAAATGAGAAAAACAAGTTGGGTCTATGTATGAAGACATAGCCCGTAGCTCATGTACCGGACAATCAACAAGTTCACGTAGAGCATGCTAGGAATAAATATATATTCAGCTCAATAAAGACCCTAAGTTATCAAGAGAATAGGAAATGGAAGACAACACTCGACTTAGCTCAATAAATTTAAAAATGGTGAATTACAATTAAGACATGCCTTAAAATCCAAATTCCAATGACAATAAATAGTGAGTTCTCAAAGATAACCTTACATCTTCCAGTATGACTTTAAATTCATCTTCACGTCCATCCCCCTTCATCACAACGCCACCGCCACCTCGTCACCTGTTACTTGCATGTGGGGGAAAACACGCATAGGGGCTGAGTACTCCGCGTACGCTGTGTTAACGTTGTCCCGAAAACCGATTACATACATATATCATGATAACACCGCACGCTCATGCATAATACAAGTTTTGTTGAAATCATCATGTATATGCACAAAACATTTTTCCTCACATGGAAGCTTCCACTCGAATTAGGCACCACATAATCGTTCTCCATCAACATCATCAACATATCATATTCATTATTACATTTTATATTCATCATGATCCATATTAATAAATAGGGTAAGATAGGAGTGGCCACTCGCTATCTACCTGGTAAGGTTTCGTCCTCCTTACCCAACCGGTAGTCTTATTACTATCCGGGCTAATGAATTAAGCTGACAATACCACGGGGGTACCCACTCCCCGATCCAGCACATCTCCAAAGTGGATCGTCATTCATCAACCACGAATTCATACCACAACAATCAAACAATCATACGGTGCCAAAACATTTTTGCGGTGTATCATGCTTTCGTTAAAAACAAAACATTTATTCTCAAATTGTAAAACATTTTGAAAAGAAAACCAAAAGGAAAATACGATAAAATAGTGCCCACCTTAAATGGTTCGATGAGTTCAATTACTTAGTCCCGCTAGTCGATGCTTCCTTCTTTGCAATTAAAGTACCTAATTAAGGTTTTAAATTAAATTACTGTAATGTCTACAACTATAACAATTATCCAAATTATTTAATCAAATTAATTGAATTAATTACTCCATTACAAATTATGCAATTCAAATTATTATTAAATACGATTATGAAATTTTAGGTTTTGCTTATTAGATAAATATCAATTACTTAATTAACATATTAGTCTAGTGAATAAGTTCAATCTAAGTTACTATGTTAATTATTAATTAATGAAAAAGAATTTGTGATCTAATTAACACCTTGTTATTAATATAAAACGATTATTGATATATGCGTAAAATGACCTATATCTTGAGATGTGGATGTGCTTGTTTGTACCATTTTACTCTCATATCATATGTTTATGTTGTTCTTTTGTTGTGCTTTCGTGTTTTTGTGTTTTGAATGGTGTAGGTTGAGTTCTGAGCATAAAGCAACACTTTTGGCTAAGTTTTAGAGGCAAATCGCCCGAGCTAGGAGTCAAAAGAAGACAGGCTCGCCCGAGTGGAGCAGAGGAGGATGCAATCTGGAGTTCAGAGGCCCAGCTCGGTCGAGCTGTGCTTGGCTCGGTCGAGCAATGCTGGACAGAGGGCTCGCTCGACCGGTCCTGCAGTGCTCGGCCGAGCCATGGGCTTATGAGGGCTCTCTCGGTCGAGCCAAACCGGCTCGGCCGAGCTAGATCGAGATATTTTGGCGGGTTGGAAGTTTTTAACTTGGCTCGGGCGAGCCAAGGGTGGCTCGGACAAACCGAGGCCCTATTTGCTCGTTTATAAAAGGGGGATTTTCGAGTTTGAAGAGAACTTTTGCCCAAATTTCAAATAATCGTCTAAGAAATTCTCTCCTGATCCATCTTCCATTCACTTCCCATCCAAATTCAAGGAGATCAATGACACATTCCTCTACATTTGTTGAAGATCAAGGAAGACCAAGGGGTAGATTGAGTACAAGGAATACAATTGAGGAAGATCTACATTTGAACTTTCAATTTGTAATGGATTCTCTTACTCTTTTTATTGTGTTGAACAAATTAGAAGGTATGAGATAATAAACCTTTATGTGAGTGTTGTTTGGATGGATGATGTGTGAAATTTAGATTGAATGTTGATTGTTTACTTTCCTTTGAGAGCTTGAATTGCACTAGATCTTAATCCTTACCACCTAGGTGTAGGTAATAGCCAACGTAGGTGGTATTTGATGTGAACACTACAGCCAAGACGCGGGTGTAGTCGTCACGAATAGTGTAGATTCATATGATTCTAGATTCAATCCGTGTGCGGAGATATGTCATAGGGCAATAATCTACATTCTAGAAGGAGTGGTCTAGTATTCGATAACGTGATTGTTTGAGAGTTCTAGTATCAACCACTGTTAGCTCGCCGTGGCAAGGGGTTAACTAATTGAGGGTGGATTGCTCAATATCTTAGGAATTAAATAGGGTTTACAACATGATTTGATCTAACTAGAACACATTGGACATTCACTCAACACTCACTCTCTTCTCATTGTTGCACTTGATACTTTATCTACCTAATTTGAGAGAATTGTTTGATTTGATCATTGGATTTATATTTGATCATGATTGGAATTGTGCTTTATGTCATTAATGCTTAGTTTGGTTACGTTTTTGCCTAATTAATTGAACCACTCAACGACTAAAGTGTTGTCTAGCTATAAACTTCTATGTAAGTGAATGGAAGTCTATTGGGCGAATTAGAAGAACCTTGGATTGAAAATTTAACTTGATTAAGTGTTACTTTTAGACCGCATCATGTGTTTGGCGCCGTTGCCGGGGATTCTTTCGAGTAGGTCTACGTGTTTGTAAATATTTTTAGTAGAGAGTTGATTGTTAATTAGAATTTGTGTTTTTTTTGTTGTAGGTAGTGTAAAAATTGTACTTTGAGTTGGTTGGACTTTTTTAGGTGTTCAATGGAGAATCGTCGAGGAATTCACTAGGAAAGGCTTAAAAATCTCCAAAAGGAATCGGATGAGATGAGAGCAAAGATGATAGAGAGACAAAGAACACGGAGGACACTCCGATCGGTATTTGAAGAAATGTCGAATAGTAGCTACCCATGGATGGATGAGAGGAGACATGACCGCATTGTGAAGTCAAGATCAATGCGGGAATGGTGTTTTCCAAATCAACGTGTATCGTTCCCCATGTTATGGCTAGTCTACACATAGTGCATATGCAAGCCAAAAACCAATCTTGGAGTCCATCCATAACAAGAGTTCATTGTGATGAATGGGGTAGCCGTGATCATGAAAGAGCTAGAGAAGAGAGATTATCTCGGGAAGCTTTGGAGAGGAGATAGGATAAGCTCGAGGGAAACCTTTTGGAATTATGATAGCGTATTTTTCAACACGCTAAAACTGCAAGTGTACAGATCACTGCAGAGGCAAGTAATAAATTATTGAACTCAAGGATTGCAGGCTCGAAA
>JAPKLW010000362.1:156973-184793 GCA_026898455.1 Plectranthus barbatus
CTTGTGGAAATAACATGCAATGTTGTTTTTGATGAAGCTACTTTAGTGCGCAGGACATTACGACAACTGGCTGAAGATGTTCCTGAGGTCAATGAAGTCGTTGATCAGTTGGGCAGGAACTCTTCCAATGCTCAACCAACTGGTTTGACTAGACCTATGACTGGATCATCTTCACAACCAGTATCCTCGGTTGCCCATCAGCAATCCGGGAGGGTCGGTGATGCAAATGACCTTGCTGAGACCTTACACTCAATCTCCTTGAGTGGAACTGGCAATAATCCAGGGGGAACTCCGTCTGGAATTTTTGAACCAGAAATAGCTGATGAACCAGCTGGAGTGGATGCACCAGCTGACGGTGTAATTATCGCCGAAGGATCAGAAGATCAGTCAGAGAGTGAAGCTGACGAAGAGACTGTTCCGACTGGTGAAGGTCAACCACCAGTTGCAATTGCTACTCCGACTGGTGAAGTTCAGGAAGCACCAGTCATCAGGACAGAAGAACCAACGCCAGCAGATTCTCATCTTCCCAAATGGCTGAGAAATCACCCATCCGATGCTATTCTCGGTAATCCAGAAGGTTCTGTTCAGACTCGACACGGCAGTGCGCTCCTGACTTGTTTTATCTCTCAAATGGAACCTACTTCCATAGGAGTTGCGCTAGAATCCGCCGATTGGATTAATGCCATGCAAGAAGAGCTTGCGGAATTCACTCGCAACAATGTTTGGGACTTGGTAGAGAGACCATCACATCAGTCAGTAATTGGCACCAAGTGGGTTTTCAAGAACAAGCGAGATGAGAATGGCATTGTAATCAGAAACAAAGCTCATTTAGTCGCCAAAGGTTACAAGCAATGTGAAGGCATCGACTTCGACGAGACCTTCGCACCAGTTGCAAGAATGGAGGCGATACGGCTGTTCCTTGCATATGCAGCGTATCATGGTTTCACAGTATTCCAGATGGACGTGAAGAGCGCCTTCTTGAATGGCGAGCTAAAGGAGGAAGTATATGTCGAACAACCTCCAGGCTTTGAAATAGGCACCAAAGTGTACAAGCTAAGAAAGGCCCTGTATGGATTGAAACAGGCGCCCAGGGCTTGGTACGAGACGCTATCACAGTTCCTAATCAGTAATGGATTTCGGAAAGGGAAGATCGACAGGACTCTATTCATTATCAAGGATGCTGATGATATGCTAATGGTGCAGATATATGTCGATGACATTATATTCGGGTCAAAGAATATGTCTCTCTGTGAGAAGTTTTCTCAACTGATGCAGAACTCATTCCAGATGAGTATGATGGGCAAATTAACATACTTCCTAGGACTCCAGGTCCAGCAGTCAGCTGATGGGATTTTCATTAATCAGCGGAAGTATGCCAAGGACCTAATTCAGAAATATTGCCCAGAGAAGACTAAGGCTCTCAGAATACCGATGAGCACCAGTTGCCAGATCTTTCTTGATGAAGAAGGTGAATCGGTTGATCCTTCCAGCTACAGAGGTATTATTGGATCACTTCTCTATCTGACAGCCAGCAGACCCGACATTTCATACTCAGTCGGAGTGTGTGCCAGATTTCAAGCCAATCCAAAGAAGTCACACATGGAAGCTGCTAGGAGAATAGTGAAATACCTCAAAGGAACTGAATCACTTGGGTTATGGTACCCCAGGAATGATGAGCTTACACTCATTGGGTATTCAGATTCAGATTTTGCTGGATGCCGAATAGATAGAAAAAGTACCAGTGGTACGTGTCAGTTTCTAGGACACAAGCTAATCAGCTGGTTTAGCAAGAAGCAACACTCAGTTGCTACATCTACTACTGAGGCTGAATATGTTGCCGCTGCCAGTTGCTGTGCTCAAATTCTCTGGATCAAGCAACAACTGGAAGACTATGAAGTGGACACTGGTTGTGTACCCATCTATTGCGACAACAGCAGCGCTATGTGCATAACGAAGAATCCGGTTCATCACTCTAGGACCAAGCACATAGATATCCGACATCACTTCATACGTGATCATGTCGAGAAGAAGGATATCAGCGTAGAGTACATCAGAACTGAAGATCAACTGGCTGACATTTTCACCAAACCTTTGCCAGAAGCAAGATTCAAGGAGTTGTGCATCAAACTCGGTCTTATGGAGATTGATGCGTGCCCTAGTGTTGAGGAAGAATGAGTCCCAGCTCTCATTCCGTTCTTGATTTTCTGAGGGATGCTGATTAAGACTAAGTCCAAGCTCTTAGTCTTCCTGTTTTCTTTAGTGGTAGCTCAAAACCACAGATGGTATCTACTGGCAGAACTTATCCCATAAACACGAAGGAAATGAGTCCCAGCTCTCATTTCGAATTTGCCAGCGGTCATGCACCATCAGTCGAAGTAAAATTGGGTCCCAGCTCCCAATTCCAAGCAATGATGAAGAAGTGAAGAGAAGATTATGCGGAATGAATTGAGTCCAAGCTCTCAATTCTTTTAATCTTTCAAGTTGTCAGCAGACAACTGGTGATATATCAACAACTGGTGAAAATTGAGTCCTAGCTCTCAATTTGTCCAAGTACACGGGAACCAGTTGTGAGTATCAGTTGTCAACTGGTAAGAAGGCCATACTGGCAGGGGGAAATATTCGACTGATGTATACTACTGATGACCAAGTATACTGCTGATGACCAGTTGAGTCCCAGCTCTCAACTGACGGTCTCTTGAAGTCCAAGAGTCGTGCCAGCTGTCGCAGAAATAGCGGGAAATGTTTAAAATTGGTCTTGCGTATGCATATCTACGAATTTAATGCGGCATTTAATGCCACATTTATTGCGCACAGTGACTGCGCAGTCAAAGGCACTCTCGCGACCATTCAGCGTGTGCCATGTCAGCTACACGTACCATCCCACGTCAGCACGTCCACGCACGTCGCCACAGGGAATCGTGCCTGCTGATGACCGTCGATTCTCACTTTTGACGAATTCATCTCATCCATCCATCCCAGCATGGCACCAGTATAAATAGCTTTCATTCATGATCGGAAAAACTCTTACCATTCCTTCATATTTTTCGAACATATTTTCCGTTCATCTTCCTTAATCCTTCCAAACACTTATTCCCTGATATCATGGCATCTTCATCCAACCCCGCTGCTAATAAATCATCTTCTTCTACTGAGTCCTTAGACTTACCATTAGCCGAATCACATATGCCAACCTTCACTGGCATTGTAAAAGAAGAAGACATAGATTATACCTATCCATTCAGCAAGCTCGTTTCGCTGAATAAAGCAGCCACCCGACATCGCCTCTCTCACGCACAGATTCGCACAGCCCAAGTTCAGAAAGAGAAGATTCTGAACGACAAGTTAGCCGAGAAGCATTTCGGCGAGGAGCTGATGGAGATGATCGACCATGAGCAGCTCCGACCATACCTGACGGCAACCCCCAGGAACTTCCACCCACATCTGGTCGCCGAGTTCTATGATCGTGCGGTGATAGCTGACGACAGGAAGTCCTTCACCACGTCGGTGTTCGGACACCTGATCACTATTAACGTAGAGTACCTAGCCAACCTCTTTGGGCTGAGGAGTACTGGTGAGGAGGTGGCGACGTATTTCAAGGACGATACGGTGGAGTTCAGGCGGAGGTGGACTGAATGGAAGAAGGAGGGGGTGACTGTCTTCAAAACTGGCATGAAGAAGTCAGAGATGCAAGATTACTGGCAGATGGTGTGCGACATTGTTGTGCGCATGCTCCAGTGTGAGGTCGGCTCCTATGCCGAACTAAGCCTGAAGAAATTCTCCGTTATGTGCGCGCTGGAGGACGGCATATATGGCAACTGGGCCGAATTCATCTTCGGCCGGTTGTTGGAGAATGTGGAGAAGAACTGCACGGTCAAAACTGACGGCAGGTTCCTCCATGCAGTGTCTTTTGGCCTGCGCATCAGCCACATTCTGGAGGTGGAGATGGGAGACCGGATCGACCGAGGGGAGCAACTGGTTGGGTCCGATTTTATCCCAGTCACCAAGGTCAAACTCCCTGGCCCAGACTACAAGAAGCCACGCCGGCTGAAGGGGAAGACGGTTGTGGACCCCGATGAGTCTGTTTCTGAAGAAGATGCAGAACAGACAGGGGAGGAAGTACCAGCGGTGGCTCTCCCACTGCCAGCTACGGCCAAGGATGAGCTGAAAAGGAAGCTAGAGGTTGAATCCTTATTCGCCTCTATGGAAGAAGCAGTGGCTAAGGCAACCGGTATACATCCTCGGGCATCAGCACAAGAGCCAGCCCCCAGGCCCCCTTCAACAAAGAAACCCAAGACCCACCAGCGCCAGCAGCCCCAGCCAGCTGCTGCCTATGACTCTGCGTCAGGGAAGATCTCAATTCCAGTCAAGAAGTCCGTCCTTGGAATGACTGAGGAGGAGACCATCGAGAAGATGACCCGGAAGAGGAAGAGGGTCCAGACGAGAGCTCAGAAGCTGGTGGAGCAAGCCAAGAAGGAGCAAAATGCTTCTCTTGTGAGGAAGAAGCAGGCTCAGGCAAGGCTGAAGGCCTTGGCTGACCAGCGGAAAAGGGAGGCTGAGCTGGCAGCCCGCGATGAAGCCTTTGCAAAGATAAAGGCTGAGCATGATTCTCGACGTCAGGCGCAACTGGCGGAGCAAGTGCATCAGGTGGCAAAGGGAAAATGGGGTGTTGCCCAAACTTCAAGTGACATGCCACCAGCACCAGCTCCAGGCCAGATCCTCTCTGAAGAATCCTTCACGCGCCTGATGGTCATGGGAGCTGAGGAGGACGTACTATCTCTAGTAGATATGTACCAGCCTGAGGAGGATGTGCCTCAAGTCCCTCCACCCGCGCAAGGGGGTGGTGGAGGTGAATCTGAAGACCCACTGGCCGCGCAAGGGGGTGCCAGTGGAGGAGTTGTTGAGCGGGCGACCACCCCGGAAAAACTGGCGAGTTTCTCTGATGATGAAGAGATGCCAAGGGCTGAGGAGCCAGCTGCTCCAGCTGAGGAGGTGATACATCACTCCATGGTGCAGAGGATGGAGCCCAGGGATCTATTCCCTAATTTTGAAGACGTGGCTCGTCATCCTGCCAGTCGTCCAACTCCTTCAGAAGCTTCTACATCTTCTGGGCGACCAGCAGCATCCTCCCCAGCGCCAGCACGACATGTGCGAACTGAAAGGAGGCCATACATGCTCTGTATCCATGAGCACCAGCTGATAGATGAAGATACCTTCCGATCGCGAGTGACAGGGGTACACCGGTGGGAGCACCGCGGGGACATGGCGTTTCAAAATTCACGAGTGCCTGAGCCTTCAGCATTCAACATTATCCCCATCAGCGGACTCCCCCACCAGTCAGTCTACGCTTCCAGGATCTACGACTGGTGTCTGCCCCTGCACCCGATGGAGTATTACATCTACTCTCTCTATGAGTATGCCGAAACCATCACAGCGGAAGTGGAGAGCGCTGTAGATGAGGAGATGATAACCAGGTACAGAGACCTGTGGCGAATGAATGCGGAACTGCTTCTGGAGTTCCGAAGGTGGAGGATTTTCGACTGGTGCCAACGCCAGTTGACAGTGGAGAAGCGTGCCGTACTGTATGCCAGGCTCGGGCTTGGATACTGGAGATCTGAGGAGGCATGGGCAAATACATTCATGGATACTGATCCTGAAAGCCACCAGCAGCTGTCGAACAGGCGAATCAGGCGCCGATTGAGGAAGATTGCAGAATACCGACAGCTGACTGGAACCTCCGGCTTCCCTAGGCCCAAAATGGTTAAGTTGCCATTCCTCCAGTTCCAGTGCACCAGCCGAGGGTACCAGTTAATATACGCGCTCAGACGCTTGAAGGTAATCATCACTCTCCCCAGGATCCCTCCATATTTTGCTATTCTTTTTGACATGGCTGCCAGCGCTCTGCTGGTAGACCACATAGTAGAGGAGGATCCCTCGAGAGGTTGGTGGCTGACCACTGCCGTCCCATCTGTTCCTATGGTTTTGGGCGACCTTGTCCCTTATCATGAGGATTGGCAGCTGGTGGATTTCACAGCCCCACCTGTTTTTGAACAAGGCCCGCCAGCACCAGCCGAGGTGCTCGCGGAGGAGCCAGCAGCAGCTGACGTGCCCGCGGAGGAGCCTGCCCCAGTGCAGGTACCAGCTGCGTCTGCACCAGAGATGGCTGATACCGCACCTGATGTGCCTTCCACTTCCATGGAAGTATCAGCGCAGCCACTCTCCGAAATTCATCCTCCTGCGCAACTTCTTGCTTACATCGACGCCAGAATGGATCAACGCTTCGCCACTTTCCAAGCCGATGTAGCGCAGCAAATGGAGTCCGTCACTGCCGGTGTTGCCACCTTTTTGGCGCGGATCCAAGAGGGGGAAAGGGCGCGAGCACTGGCTGAAGAGGAGAGGGCCAGAATCGTTGAGGAGGAGAGACGCCTCGCAGCTGAAGAGAGACGAATTGCTGCAGAAGAGAGGCGGAAGAGAGATCAAGAAATGGCCGAACTTACTGCGATCCTGAGGTCTATCACAAGTGCTAGGACTCAGTCACCAGGATCATCTTCCAAGCCATAGTCTAGTCTCTTTATGCTTTTGTAAGTAAATCTGTTAGACTAGTCAGTTATCAGTCAGTTGATGAATTTACACATCCAGTGTAATCAGCACCAGCACTCATCTTGCATGTTAAATTTATTTACATGCTTATTTGCTCTGATCTTAATTTCCATATTTTTAAACGAGCAATATCTTTCCTTGGTTGAGGGGGAAGATTTCTTTTAGTTAGAGCTGATGTTGAGGAAGTAATTTCATGGGTTTAGATCTGATAGGTTTCACTTGTAAAACCCTGAAATCCTTTGTAACTTTCCTCATCAGCTGAGTGCTCGCTGGTTAGGCTTTGATCGCACCAAAAAGGGGGAAATTGTTGGGAAATCTGTCTAAGGTTTCCTTTCCCAGTAGTTTACTTGTTTAGATTATAGTTTTGGTGGATCAAATCCTAAGTCCTACCAGCGTCAGTTGGTAGGAGCTGACGCTGTTTAGGTCTTTTGAGTCGTAAGTCGGAGCTGATCAAGACTCATGCTGACACTGTTCACCAGCATGAGAAGTGCTTACCACTGGCTACTGTTCACCAGTTGGGAAAAGTTTCATCAGCAGGCGGCTGACAAAGACTCGTGCTGACACTGTTCACCAGCGGTATGAAGCACTTATGACTGGCTACTGTTCACCAGTTGGGAAGGGTTTCATCAGCAGGCGGCTGACAAACCTTACCAGGAGAATTAGTGTTCTTACACTATTCACCAGCGGTGATTTCACTAGTCAGGGGAGATTCCGAGAAGAATTAACATCCAGACTTTTGGTAGACTTTGATGATGCCAGGGCAAGTCACCAGCAGAGACTGCCAGCACAAGATCACCAGTATGATCTACCAGTCAGATGTTACCAGCAGAATTCCAGATTCTCTCTCCCCGCGTAGTAGAGACAAGAAGAAGATTCTCTGAGGAATCGACTGACAGAGGATGACTTTAAGGAAGGATAACTTAAAGTCTATCAGTCACAAGACGCCAGTCTTATTCCTCGGACTGACTAATAGAGCCATTCTGACACAAAGAGATCTGTGTCAGATAAAGTGGTCTTAGGTATGGCTCTTTTTCGAAAAGCATACCTGCCGCCGTCAGAAGGACATCCGAGGTCTGACAACTTTCCGGATGCGCCCAAACGGCTAGAAAGTTTGAATTGGTTCCTGCGGCTATAAATACGTCGCAACCACCAACATTCAAGCTCTCTCGCTAGATCTGCTAGAAGCTCGGTTGTTACATTGAATGATTCTACTCATCTGCTCAACCACCGAAAGAACTGAAATTATTGCAAGATTGCATAAAGTACTTTCGAGGCTTTTCTTAAGGCTTTCCGTGTGTTGATTTATCAAACACGAGACTTCAAGCTTCAAGCTTGTAAGTTAAAGATCTCACTTGGTGTTCTTTCTCCTTCGAGAGAGTTCACAGCAGCTCCTGTGCTCACCAGCACTCGAGTTATTACGGGCATTCTGCCGTAGAGTCTGTCACGTTCTTGGGAGAACTAAAACACCCAGCTAGCTGTGGAGGTTGAAGTGACGTGCTCGCACTCCATCAGCTGTGAAGAGTTGAAGAAGGATCCAGGACCGGGAGCGGTTGATCTAGTGAACTGGTGGACGAGGCATTCACCAGCTAGAGATAGATCGTAGGATACCTGTACCTGATTACTCTTAGTGGAATTTCCAGTGCTTCGACTGGAGAGTGGACGTAGATTGATTGATCGAACCACTATAAAATCCTTTGTTATTTATCAGCTTTCTGCATTTCATTCATATTTTAAACCCAGCACTCAAGTGCTGGAGTATATCCTGAAACTGATAAATAACTGTGCAAACAAGGCTAATATATTCTAAGTCTTGAATCACCAGCTGACCAGTTGTCAGCTGCGTACTGAGTAACCAGCACCAGCTGACCAGTTGCCAGTTGTCAGCTGAGTGTAAGTAGCGTGCAAGAAAACAATTAACATTATTTCCGTTGCGTATCGAAACATTTTATACTCTGAAAAACCGGGACCAACAGAGTGTTTATCAAATTAAAAATGCAATTATCCGAAATCTTGGAAAAGGTCAGTGAGAAGCCTCGAGTGGAAGAATATCCATTTGACACAGAAAAAGGTCTCAAAGGGAATAGTGAGGAGGTTGAAAAAAGTGAGGAAGATGAATGTGATAATGCGGTAATGGTGTTTTAGGAAGATGTTTTTATAAATCTGGAAGTGAATGAGATCCAAGGAGAAGAACTCAGGATTGAAAGTGAAGTGTTACCTTATGGCGATGATGAGGATAAAAGCACAGAGGAGTGGGTGCAAGTTATTGATGAATTTTAGGAGGATGAAATTGAGGTGCCTTCACTTAAGGAAATTCAACCAATTCCGTCTCTGGCACAATTCTTAGAAGAGGAAGCCTTACAATTATTATCCAAGCTTATGAAGATTTTCTAACCTCCTTAGAAGGACACGAGGGGAATAAGGAAGAGAGCATTGAACAAATTGCTTCCACGGAAGGTTCGATCGGTAGAGAAAGGTATTTTAAGAATACACAAGATTTTTGACAGTGGATGACATGGTAAGGTCGTCGAGCTATAGACGTTAAAAAGACGCTTGTTGGGAGGCAACCCAACGGTTTTACATCTTGTTAACTTTCATGTTTTGAATAAATGTTGGTTATTTGATTGTGTTAGTTTAATGTTTTGTGGTTTCGTTGAA
The DNA here is from genome assembly GCA_026898455.1 of Plectranthus barbatus. Taxonomy (NCBI): domain Eukaryota; kingdom Viridiplantae; phylum Streptophyta; class Magnoliopsida; order Lamiales; family Lamiaceae; genus Plectranthus; species Plectranthus barbatus. The sequence goes on from JAPKLW010000362.1 coordinate 166,226, forward strand.
GGATTCTTGATTGATAGTGTTCTACGGACTTATGTTGTGTTGTGATGAAAGATCGGAGAAGTGGGGAGGCAAAGAGCCCAGAATGGTGTATGAAAAGTGCAGCAAAATAGAGAAGAAGCTCGTCCAGGATCAATACAGATCGCCTGAGATAAAAAAAAGGCTGGAAATTTCAAATTTTGGTGGGTTGAAGGCTTTGCTCGGCCGAGCGAGGCAAGGCTCGGTCAAGCTCGACCGCGCCACTGCAGTGGCTCGGACAGAGCCGACGTTCAGTCGAGCCAACTGCCGCTCAACGGAGCGGCGCGCAAATTTTAACACAGTTTTGATACCCATTTTGCCCCATCTTCGTCTCGGTTGAGATTTCCTTAACAAATTTTATTTAACATATATTTGCTTTGATATGCGCATATCTCACCCTTTAATTCCATTGGTGGCTAGCAAACGTGCAAGGGGGGCTTCTTCTTCCTCAGTTAGTCGTCCTAAAGGATTTGATGACAAGGAATTCGCTAGATACAAGAGTATAGTGGAACGCCAAGTTGTGGGGACTAAGTATCTTTGCCGGGATACATTGAAGGCATTGAAATTGAAAAACAATGTGTGGAGTCTCCTTGAAGGCATAGGGTGGTCGAAGTTGCTTACGGCGTGTTGGCCCGGCTATATGGAATTGTCGAGGGAGTTCCTAGCCTCCGTGATAATCTTGAAAGGCGTGGGAGGTATACTTTGTCAATGAAATTCAAGATTAGAGGTAAGGAACACTTCTTCCAAAAGTCTAAGGTTGATGAGATTTATGGTTGTGATGCGTGTTCTTGCATGAGAATGTTAGTATGGGGGATTTTTGGGAGGAAATCACTGGAATTAAGTTTGGTAGGAGTTTTAATATAAAGAATTGTAGAGCTACATCTATTAGGAATCCGGTTATTTGTTACATCTATTACTCCTGAGTTGTATATGCTTTATGCTATGATGAATGGGATTAAATTTTCTTTGGGGGCTATGTTGATGGATGGATTGAGTCGGGTGGCCAATACTAAATCTTCTACTTTTAGTTGTGGAATGATCAATCCTATATTTGAGTATTTGGATGTTTCACTATCGGGTGTGTCTGCTCCTGCTGTGTATTTAGATACAAATTCTTTGTTGGCTCGATGGTTTTTGGTTCCTGGGCATTGCGGATATATATACTACAAATTTGGTAAATTTGCTTAAAAAATGCCTCGAAGTGAGTGGACAACGGTGCGAGATTTGAGTGATAAATCTAATTGGTTACTGGACATGGAGGATCCCAAGGATGTTGTTGGAGTGTTGTCCCCTAACGGGTACTTCACTATTCTCCATCATCTATCGGAAGAGGAGCAGGCTGGATTACAAGGCGTTGGCCCGAGCACCCGTGCACCTCCATAGACCCAGTAGGCCTCGATTGAGGAGTGGCAGCAGCAGATGTTATCTATGCTGCAGAGGACTATTGATACTGTTGATTCTCTGTCTTCCTCTATGCAGGGTCTTGATATGCGTATGACTGCTATATATGGTGATTTTTCTGCTTTCTGGGAGGGCTATATTGTTGATCAGGCTAGCATTGCTTCTCGGTTTGATGGCATCGACCGGATGATAGAAGCAGTTCAGGAGGATGTTCGAGAGATTCAACATCGGGTCTCCATTCTGTATCAGTCTCGCAGAGCCCGCCCTCACCACAGGATCAAGAGGAGTGTAGACGCACTGCCTACCTTTTTGACAAATTTACTCTCACTTGAATATGTTTGGGGGGAGTTGCCGGTAGTCGGTGTCTTGGTCCATTCTCCTCTTCTGTCTCTTTACTCTGCTTTCTAGATTAGTTTGTTTGAATTGAATTGATTTTCGATATGGTTGTATTATGATGATATTTGATTCGCCATGGATTTGAATGATGGATGTGGATTGGATGTTTGGTTTTCATTATTATATGATATGTTTTGATGGAATTATTAGCGAGCTTGCATGATTTAATGCTTTCTATTTGGCATGGTTTGTGGATTTGTTGAATGGTTTGGTTTGTATGGTGGAGCTAGTGGATATTGTCTCATCATTGTTGATTTTTGGTTTGTGGAAAGTATGGTGGAAATGAGAGCTTGATTGGTTTGTTTTATGCTCAATAGTTTGGTGGTGTTTGTGTTGATTTTGAGTAGGTACAAATAAGGCATGGGAGAATGGTTCGATCGTGGCTACCGATGGGTGACTCATTCTATCATTTCTCTTGCCAATTAGTTTCATTGCATATAGATTGTTTTTAGGATGTTGTGTGCTTGTGTGTGTGTGTGTTGAACCCAAATAATGCTTGAGATTTAATTATGATTTACTTAAGGAAGTTTGATGTTTACCTCAACCAATGATAGGGCAGAATCTAGTTTTCAAAGCATGTCTTAAGTTTAACTTTTGAATTGCCGAGTTTTGTGTTTAGTTAATGCATAGGACTTGACAAAAAGCCGTGAGTTTTGAGCTTTGATATTGTCATATCTATGTCACTTGTGAGAGGCAAGATTGAGAGTACGAAATCTAGGACTTGCATTCGTTCTCTATCTATTGCAATGAGTGTGTGACTAGAAAATGATATTAGGCCATCGATTCTTAGTTCGACGTTTCACACCGGGAGTATAAAGTGGTTGTCATCACTATTTTTCCTTTCATATCTTTGACCCCCGTGATTAAGCTTTATTGGTGAATTTTCTTTGATATGATTAGGTCCAAGTTTGGGGGGAAAGAGTGTATGAGGGTGAATACGGTGATGAGAGTTGGTTTGGGAATTGATAGGATTTGTGTTGTTGGAAATATTGAGGCATGAAAGGCAAGAAATAAAGGATTGATTTGAATCATAGAACACACAATGATTATAGTGGTTCGATCCAATAGATCTACGTCCACTCCTTAGCCGTATCGCTAAAAATTCCACTGAAAATATATGTGAAATACAATGATTCGCCAAACACTTGTAGCAGGCGGTGAACTTTCGAGCTGGCCACCACAAAGCTATCCTCCGTTACTTCACTTTATTAGCAGCAGCAGCTCCAGTCAAATCAAGGGCGCACCTTCGTAAAACTTGTCCTTCACTAAAATGGAGATTTTAGATTTTTCTCCAAACTCTGTCTGGTTTGCGGCTAAAGCCCGTCGGAGTCAATTCTTTCTAGAAATGACTTTTGGATGCTTCCTGATTTGGAAGATAACACAATGATTGAAGATTCTAGAGCTATGTCAAGGAATCTCTTCAGTGTAGTGTCAGATATTAAATGGGGACACTACGACGGTTGTTGAGAGCTTTGAATATTCTCAGATGTGAGCTCTCAACTTTATGACTACTCACTTTTGATAGTTAGTTTTTGTTTGTCGAATGAATCTATTGTTCGAGTGTTTGATCGAGCAGTAGTTCTTTTCACTCAGTTTGGACTTGTCTTTTGTATCTGGAGTTTCAAACTTTTAATCTCCATACCCGTTAGACACAACGGCTCCTTTGTCCAAGAGAGTAACTTGCTTTTTTCATCCTTTCCTGCGAATACAGTGCCTTTTTACCTACTTCGGGTAAGGCTTTCGTCCTTAGTTGTACTTTTTGTCTGAACGGGCATCTTTCGCAAGTTTCTACTAAGTATCTCCTGCTAGGCATTCTATCGGAAAATGCTTGGAGTACTCTTCTAAGCATTTGGATTGCTAGGCTCTTCTAGCAATCTTCTCTTCAATCCGTTGGCTCCTTCAGCATATGCGTCTTTAGCACTTAAGTCTTTATTTGCTGATTGCTAATGCTTCGCAATCTGCTAGAATGCTAGCGAATGCTTACTCCTTTAGCATTCTGCTTTAACTTGCTTCCGACTGCTGACCACTTGTCCTTAGCAGTCTCTTCCTTCAGCATGTGATTGCTAACTCCTTAGCAATCATTCTTCTTAGCGCTTAACCGCTAACGTCTCTAGCAGTCATTTTTGTCTGCTGATATCTCTAGCAGCTACCATTTACTGAGAATACCTCTAGCATTCGGAAGTTGCTTGAACTTGATATTCTTCGTTCTATCTACTGAATCCTTCAGTAGTCTTCTCAAGCACTTACTAATCTATTACAACTCGATATTTTTCCTAAACAGGACATTACATTGGAGTTGCTAGACTATGCTAGAATTCAGCAATGATCGACCAGCTAAATAAGCATTGATTCAACAAAACTCTTACAATATTGATCATAAGGGAGGAATTCGCAACTTATTCCCAACAAGAGGCACCCATGAAATGAAGGAATTATTGTTCTTGAATGAAGAAAACAAAACGAGATGAAAGAAAGAGGAAAAAAAGGGAAAAAAAAAGTGTGTTGAGAGATGAATAAGCCTTGGGTTTGAAGTGGTTCGAAGAGAACAAGTTTGGGGGATTTTGGGAAATTGAGAAGTTTAGTCACTTTGGCCCAAAACCACCCACCCATTTGCTAGCCACGTTACAACCCTCGGAAAGACCTTTTTGATTCTAGAAACTAACTCGTTGTAGTATAGTGGTGAGAATGGATGCAATCTTATGGAAATCAAGCTTGATATCTTCTGATTGGGTGAATCTCATCGTCCCTAAACACGTGAGCGAGTGCTTTCTTTTCTTTTATCCATTTTTGATGAGAGGTTTAAGTCTTTAGCATTAACTTTGTCAGAAAATTAGGTGATAATCTCGTTTTACTTGGACATGCTAAGATTATCGTGATGAGCTATGAGGTGTTGCATGACGTGGATTAATGGATTTACTTTGTTTTAATTGAGGATAATCAAAGGTTCAAGTTTGGGGGATTATGATATGTGCGTAAAATGACCATTATTTTGAGATGTGAATGTGCTTGTTTGTGGCCATTTTACTCTCATATCATATGTTTTTGTTGTTCTTTGGTTGTGTTTTTGTGTTTTAAATGGTGTAGGTTAAGGTTTGATCATAAAACAACACTTTTGGCTAAGTTTAGGAGGCAAATCGCCCGAGCTAGGAGTCAAATGAAAACAGGATCGCCTGAGCAGAGCAGGGGAGAAAACAATCTGGAGTTCAGAAGCCCAGCTCGGCCGAGCTGAGCATGGCTCGGTCGAGCAATGCTGCACAGAGGGCTCGTTCGGCCGGTCCTGCAGTGCTCGACTAAGCCATAGCCTTCAGAGGGCTCGCTTGGTCGAGCCAAACAGGCTTGGCCGAGCCAGATCGAGATATTTTGGCGGGTTGGCAGTTTTTAACTTGGCTCGGGCGAGCCATGAAGGGATTCGTGAACTGAATCACAAAGTCCGTTTGCCAAGGATCGTTAATTAGAATATCAAAAATAAATTGCTATGCCTATGATTAATCCTAGCATGCTCCGATTGAATATGCATAAGGGGATTTATGCGGAATACCTGGATTTTAGAAACCTGAAGAACGAGTGCATGGAGATTTGATCCTCGATCCTTTCCCACGCACCAAGATTAATTCCTAACAGATTGAGAAATTAAATCTAAGAAAATAAAATAATTATTTTTGAAAAGAAAGAGGAAGAGAAGAAAGAAGATCCTCCTGATCTGATCTTTTGATATGTATCCCAACTCCAATCTGAATATCTGGTGAAGATTCCCTTCGGATTCCTTGTCCGGTTGAGAAGCAAAATTTCCTCCTCATTCTCATATCTAGTCGATCACCACAGCTCCCAAATACTGGTTTGCTGTGTTGCAACTTATGATCTTGTGGTGTGTTGAGATCTGAGGAACTAAGACATATTTATAGGAAAATATTGGACTTCTATTGGGCCTGAGTTTCATGGGCCAAACCAACGACCAGAATGCAAATAGCAAATAAGGCCTATCTATTAATTAATTCCCATATTCAACCTAGAATATAATTAATTAATTAATATTGATTCATTCAACCAGAGAATCAATACTATCCTATATATTTGCTACCACATTTTGAGGTACGGGTTGCATGGGCATGGTTTATCCCCACATTTAAGGTTACAGACATTCGTTAATTAATTTAAGCTCTGCCAAGCTATTTAATTAATTAACATCTTATATTCCTGAGTCAATACACTCAAACCTTTTCACTTGTGCTTGAACTTAATCAGCCTGACAGTTTATCCATGAACTGTCTCAGCTGTGATAACTATTTATATCTCGCTAGGTGAAACGATTCATACGATCTCCCGTGATCTACTACACACTGTATGATCTCCCTATCGACGAGATAAGAGGATAATTGCGTTTGCGACACATGCTTGTTAATTCAGACAGGAGATGAACATACAACATTTATGATTCCCAGAATCTTAACCAATCGACCTTGTTCATAATATACCAATCATAATGCATTCAGTATATAAATCCATCAATCTCCTACTTATATTCAAAGCATTAAACAGGTGCTTTCTAGAGTATAACGCGTCTAAACTAATCTAGCTATTACATTAATCATTCTACGTGGCTGGCTTTACCCTCAGTACAAGGTTACGTACATGCATCTCGTAGACCTTCTTAGGCAGAGCTTTTGTAAATGGATCCGCTAGATTATCTTTTGTGTCAATATTCTCTACCAGCACATCACCCCTTGCTACGATTTCTCGTATAATATGGTACTTCCTTTCAATGTGTTTTGTTGCTCTGTGAGTTCGTGGTTCCTTTGAATTAGCCACAGCTCCCGAATTATCACAATATACCGAGATAGTCTTGGGCAGCTTAGGAATCACATCCAACTCCAGAAGGAAGTTTCGAAACCATACGGCTTCTTTCGAAGCTTCAGAAGCTGCCACATATTCTGCTTCCACGGTAGAATCAGCAATGCAGTTCTGCTTTGCACTCCTCCATGATATGGCCCCACCTCCAAATGTAAACACATAGCCAGAGGTGGACTTCTTTTCGTCTCGGTCTGCCTAGAAATCCAAATTAGTATAACACACAGGGCACAACTCCTCACACTGATAGAAGAGACAATAGTCTCTAGTTCTTTTCAAGTATTTGAGTATGTGCTTTACCGCGGTCCAATGCGGTTGTCCAGGGTTAGACTGGTATCTTGCTACCATGCGTACAGCAAAGGGCCTCGTACATAGCATTGCATACATGAGGCTCCCCATGGCCGATGCATACGGCATGTTGCTCATCTCATCTTTCTCTTTTCGTGTCACCGGACACTGATACTTGGAAAGATGTATGCCATGTCTGAAGGGTAACAGACCTTTCTTGGCAGTTTGCATGCTGAAATGGGCAATCACTGTATCCACATATGATCCTTGAGACAAGGTCAAAATCCTCTTATTGCGCTCCCGCAATACTTTTACCCCTAAGATGTATCCTGCCTCCCCAAGGTCCTTCATATGAAATTGTTTGGATAACCACCCCTTTATGCCCGACAATACTCCCACATTGTCACCAAATAGGAGAATATCATCTACATAAAGTGCAAGGAACACCACGCTTCCTCTGACACATAGACGGTACACGCAACTCTCGTTTGAACATTGTGAAAATCCACAGGATTTAATTACTTTATCAAAATGCAGATTCCATGACCGTGAAGCTTGTTTAAGTCCATACAACGACTTCTTTAGCTTCCAGACCAAATGTTCTTCGCCCTTCCGCACATAACCTTCTGGCTGTTGCATATAGATGTCCCTACCATCTTCAAGGTACCCATTTAGAAACGCAGTTTTGGCATCAATCTTCCAGATCTCTAGGTCCTTATGTGCTGCTATGGCTAGGAGTATACGAATGGACTTAAGCATGGCTACCAGTGAGAAGGTCTCGTCATAGTCTACACCTTCTTTCTAACTATGACCCTTCGCCACCAGCCTTCTTTTGAAAGCTATAATTTCACCATTCGCTCCTTTCTTTCTTTTGTATACCCATTTGCACCCTATGGCTCGATAGCCATCTGACAAATCAGTTTTTTGGTACATCCATAGCCATAATGGATTCTATTTCCGAATCCATGGCAATCAGATACCACCTCATCATATGTCCAGGGATCGGTATCATCTAGTCCATTTTCCGGGATCAAGTCAGAAGACTCTCCCACAAACATATACCTCTCGGGTTAGTGGACAACCCTACCACTGCAAAAAGGCATCTGAACCGTGTCAGTAGTTGGCAAAGTACCCGTTGGTCCCATGCCTTGCATTAGTGGTAGTGTTGGTATTGCCTCACCTATTACAGGTGGATTTACCACTACACTGGGCTTTCCCGATGGAATCGCTTCCTTATCCTCAAGCTCGTGGAGGATAACTTCACTCTTGGATCTGTGGTTTCTTAGATATTCTTCCTCCAAGAATCTTGCGTTGGTACTGACAACCACTTTCTGATTCTCAGGACAATAAAAGTAACTACTTTTCGTTTGCTTGGGATATCCTACAAACAACATCATCTTACACCTACTTTCTGAGTTATCAGGTTCCTTTGTCAGCAAATATGCTGGACAACCCCAAACCTTCACTCTGTTCAAACTTGGCTTTAGCCCATACTAGAGTTCCAGAGGCATTTTAGGAACTGATTTAGAAGGTACTAGGTTAAGCAAATCGGCCGCTGTCTCCAAGGCATATCCCCAAAATGAATTTGGCAAGCTTGCATAACTCATCATCGACCTGACCATTTCCAAGAGAGTTCTATTTCTTCTTTCCGCTACACCATTTTGTTGAGGAGTTCTCGGTGCAGTCCACTGGGATGTAATCCCGTTGTCTAACAAGTACTGCAAGAACTCGTTACTGAGGTATTCTCCACCACGATGTGATCGTAATGTCTTGATAGTCTTACTTAGCTTCTTTTCTACCTCAGTCCTAAATTCTTTAAATTTCTCAAAACATTAAGACTTATGGCAAAGCAAATAGACATATCCGAATCTTAAGTAATCGTCAATGAATGTGGCGAAATACTCATAATCTCCACGAGCTTGCGCGACATCGGTCCACATAAGTCACTGTGGATCAATTCCAACACATCCTTTGCTCGAGACTGACTTGCCTTAAAAGGCCTGGCCATCATCTTTCCCTCTATACAGGATTCACAGATTTGATGCGGTACCACATGAAAAGAATCCAAGAGCCCATCGCATGCTATCTTTTAATCCTCTTTAGATTGATGTGACCGAGTCTCAAGTGCCAGAGATATGTTTGATCCTCATCGGAAGATAACTTTCTCATTAAATGATTATTATTATTGGATGAGTTTGCAACATTCACGGAAGATTTATGCATACAATCAATGATATATAGAGAGTCAATCAGTTTGCCACGACAGATAACACCGTTATTACCAATGATAGAAACTCCACTATCAAAAATAACAGAATATCCATCACTAAATAACTTGGAAACTGAAATTAAATTTCGCCAAAAAACCGGCACATATAAAACATCTCTCAAAATCAAAACATTGTTTCTAAAGCATAACGTAAAATCTCCAATGGCTACTGTTGAGACTCGCTCTCCGCTGCCCATTGAGATGGTAATCTCGTCATGCTTCAGCTGCCTTGTCGGCTTGAACCCCTGCAAAGTATAAGAAGATGATCAGTAGCTCCAATATCCACTACCCAAGAATGGGTAGAAACCGATGCTAAACATGTTTTCGTTATAAATGCACATGACGCACCTTGTCCAGTCTTTCTGACTTGACAATCTTTCTTCCAGTGACCAGCCTTGCCACATCTGAAACTCTTGTCCCTTTTACCAGGCACGTCCGGTGTCCTTTTTGACTTCTTCACAGAAGTTGTACCTTTGACTTTCTTCTTAAACATTGCTTTGCACCTCTTGCCTACAAACGCAACAAGATGGTTTCCTGAAGTAGCCAAAGCAACCTTTTCTGGAAGCATCACTGACTCTGCTGCCATCAAGTCATTGAGTAACTCATTAAGAGTGTACTCTTTCTTGTTCATGACAGCATTCAGTCTAGAGTTCTCAAAGGACTTTGGTAGAGAGTTGAGGATGATATCAACCTGCGCTTCCGTATTGATACCACCTCCGTGCAGTGTAAGCTCATCCATGAGATGAGTCATGCTGACCATCCGCCATTTTCTTTCCTACGATTTCCCCCATGAGATTGAATCTGACAGCTCGGTCTGACTCACCATAGGTCGCTGTGAGGCTGTGCATTATGTCACTAGCATTATCATATGAATGATGTTGCTGTGCAAGTACTTTTGACATCGTAGTCAGCATATAGCACTTGACTACATTGTTTGACTTGAGCCACTTGTTATAGTAGGTCATTTCCTCATCAGTCGATGCATTAGTGGGAGTAGCCGGACGAGGCTTATCAAGGACAAACTTGTGTTCCTCTGCGACAAGGATGTAATCCAAGTTGCATTTCCATTCTTGGAAATTCGGACCGGTTAATTGGTTTTGTGCTAAGATATTGATCACATTTGGTAAAGACATGTTTGAAAATAATAAATTAAAGCAGAAATTAAAACACAGTCCCAAACTATTGAAACAATTAAATATTGAAACCTTATGATAAAACAATATTAATGTTTCCTCCAATTTGCCTAAGTATTGCTATTGCAAGCCACACATGTGGACGTTTACAACAAAACACTTAACCAGACTACATCTTTCAATTTCGGAATTAATAATTGGAGACTAACTTAAGACCATATTATCCTACTGAGCAGGGACATCACCAATGAGTTATACTCTGGATAACATCTAAGCTAGCTTACCACCAAAGCCAACCCTCCCATATAAGGATCCACAAGGACACACCTGATCCCTATAATAAGGTTGTATCATTTAATTCAATCCCTAGAGAACTTTTGAAAACTCAATAAGCAAGCTACACATATAGACGTTTACACATGAACTCCCACTTTTCACATGAAATAAATGCTTATTTTAAGAAATCCTATCTATTAGAACTTATGAATAATAAATTAAGTAAGCTACACATGTAGATGTTTACCTAATAAATTACCCACTTCCAATAAAGGATCGCTTTGTGGAGGTCTTACTAAATTTTGAGCTTAGTAATTTTAAATTCATAAGGTTCAATTGCACGGATTATTTAATGTAGCCATAATTATAACGTTGCTAAAATTCTATCATGCATGGCATGAACACCGAATTTATAGTTATAATTAATTACACAAAATAAATCACATAGCATGCTTTAAAGCTGTAAATAAAAGCAGTAAACGTGCTCCTATTATCTACAACATGCTTATATGTTGCACAATTAATTTAAACACATATATCATGCGAAGACAGATAATAAAATAGATAAAAAATGTCCTAGTGGCCCCATGATACAAAAATAATAATAATTCCAACTATTACATGTTGGAATTATTTTACAGATCTTCGACTGGGCTCCCTCTACTTGGACTTTGATCTGATAGATTTTCTGAAAAATTGGGCCTCCAAGATTTTATCCATCACAAAATAGGACAACTGGGAAAGTTAACCAATTCGTAGGCCTAGGCATACATTGCAAGCCCAATAGCCCGTGAGAACTCAGCCCGAAGAGCCATCACCGGCGAACCACCGCCGCCGGCGACTCGCCGCTGCTGTGAGGGCTCCCGGTATCGCGCAGCAGCGATGCACGTACGTGTATGGTTGCATCCCGCGATTCCGCCTTCTCCAGCCATCGCCCGCTTTGCATGCCACCGCCCCGGCTTGCCCCGACTATCGCCCGAACTGCCGTCATCTTTCTTTTCCACCGTCGCTCTCCGTAACTCACCGAAATCGTGATGGAGACGAGACCAGAGGCTCGCACGAACCGCGTACAAACCCTAGGGTTTGCCTTGCCACAGTTCGTGCCCAGCTCAGCCTCACACATCCCCAGCCCGCGACCCCACTGCCCGCACCTCTTTCGCCCTGTCGATGCCGTCTGAAGGAGGGAAGAGCGCCGCCGGCAATGCGCATGGGGCTGCATGGTCTGCCGCGCGCGCGTGCCTCTTGCCCCGGCCACGCTCGTCGCCGTCCCGACCTCCTCGCCCCAGTCCCTTGCATCGCCAGCCCAGGGCCGCCGCACCTGTGCTTGGCCGGCCTTGGCCGCGTGGTTGCTGCCCTCCGTGCACGCGCGTACCATGTTGAAATCCTAGGGTTTCGTACACCGCCACCACCGCCATGGGCCTACCGTGCACTGGTCGCCGCCGTGCCTACGTTCGCCAACCGCCGTGCATGGGGCGCTACCATGCCGGTGTTATCGTGCATTGTCGTGCGGTTCTTCATTCTTCATGTTCTTCATTCGTTCTTCGTGTTCTTCGTTTTCCATTTTATAGATTTAATTTAAAAAATTGAAAATTACATAGGATTTCATCCTAATACAAATTGGAAATTTAAATCTAACCACAGATTTATCTCGTGGGTGAAAAACAAATCCTTATTAAAGGGCAGATTATTCGAGAACCACGAGGACAAAAAAACACAAACATACAATCCATAAACCATTCATGCAATCATTCAATAATAATCATCATGCAAATCATAGGCAATTTTATTTTTTCTGATAGAGCCAATTAATGAACCTGACACTGATACCAATTGAAGGGATTTGTGAACTATATCACGAAGTCCGCTTGCCAAGGATCGTTAATTGGAATATCAAAAATAAATTGCTATGCCTATGATTAATCCTAGCATGCTCCTATTGAATATGCATAAGGGGGTTTATGCTAAATACCTGGATTCTAGAAACCTGAAGAACGATTTCGTAGAGATTTGATCCTCGATCCTTTCCCACGCACCAAGAATAATTCCTAACAGATTGAGGAATTAAATCTAAGAAAATAAAATAATTATTTTTGAAAACAAAGAGGAAGAGAAGAAAGAAGATCCTCCTGATCTGGTCTTCTGGTCTGTATCCCAACTTCAATCCGAATATCTGGTGAAGATTCCCTTCGGTTGAGAAGCAAAATTTCCTCATCGTTCTCAGATCTAGTCAATCACCACAGCTCCCAAATACTGGTTTGCTGTGTTGCAACTTATGATCTTGTGGTGTGTTTAGATCTGAGGAACTGAGGCCTATTTATAGGAAAATACTGGACTTCTATTGGGCCTGAGTTTCATGGGTCAGACCAGGGACCAGAATGCAAATAGCAAATAAGGCCTATCAATTAATTAATTCCCACATTCAACCTAGAATATAATTAATTAATTAATATTGATTCATTCCACTGGAGAATCAATACTATCCTTCCTATTTGCTACCACGTTTTGAGGTACGGGTTGCATGAGCTTGATTTATCCCCACATTTAAGGTTACAGACATTCGTTAATTAATTTAAGCTCTGACAAGCTATTTAATTAATTAACATCTTATATTTGAGTCAATCCACTCAAACCTTTTCACTTATGCTTGAAGTTAATCAGCCTGTAGGACTTTAGCATAATGAACCTTTTGAGCTGCTCAGGAAATGTCACCATCCTATACTGGATGTGGTTACCTAGTTCCAATACCAGACAGTCATACACAAACTACTATTACCCTAGATACAGATATACAAGCTCAACCAGAGCCTTTCACTGCAACTCAAAGTAATACACAATCTGCATATACTTATGTACCTTCATAGAAGCTTAAGATCTCATCAAGCCATAGAGATCTAGATTCTTTTAATGTCAGATAAAAGAATCGATCTCGACTTAAGTCCTTATCAATGTGTGCCCCACACCAACATACCAAGCCATCCAAGATAAGAAGCTTATTACTGCGTATGCTGCAGCCTACACCAACAATTTATCGTGGAGCTATCTTAGCTGTGATGACTATTTATATCTCGATAGGTCAAACGATCCACACGATCTTCCGTGATCTACTACACACCATATGATCTCCCTATCGACGAGATAAGAGGATACTAGCATTTGCGACACATGTTTGTTAATTCAGATAGGAGATGAACATACAACATTTATGATTCCCAATATATTAACCAATCGACCTTGTTCATAATATACCAGTCATAATGCTATCAGTATATAAATCCATCAAGCCAAGGGTGGCTCGGGCGATCCGAGGCCCTGTTTGCTCGTCTATAAAAGGGGGATTTTCGAGTTTGAAGAGAACTTTTGCCCAAATTTCAAATAACCGTCTGAGAAATTCTCTCTTAATCCATCTTCCATTCACTTCCCATCAACATTCAAGGAGATCAAGGACACTTTCCTCCACATTTGTTGAAGATCAAGGAAGACCAAGGGGTAGATTGAGTACAAGGAATACAATTGAGGAAGATCTACATTTGACCTTTCAAATTGTAATGGATTCTCTTACTCTTTCAATTGTATTGAACAAATTAGAAGGTATGAGGAACTAAAAATTTATGTGAGTGTTGTTTGGATGGATGATGTGTGAAATTTAGATTGAATGTTGATTGTTTACTTTCCTTTGAGAGCTTGAATTGCACTAGATCTTAATACTTACCACCTAGGTGTAGGTAATAGCCAACGTAGGTGGTATTTGATGTGAACACTGCAGCCAATATGCGGGTGGAATCGTCGCGAATAGTGTAGATTCATAAGATTCTAGATCCAATCCGTGTGTGGAGATAGGTCATAGGGCAATAATCTACGTTCTAGAAGGAGTGGTCTAGGATTCGATAACGTGATTGTTTGAGAGTTCTAGTATCATCAACGGTTAGCTCGCCGTGACAAGGGGTTAACTAATTGAGGGTGGATTGATCAATCTCTTAGGAATTAAATAGGGTTTACAACATCATTTGATCTAACTAGAACACATAGGAAATTCACATAACACTCACTCTCTTCTCATTGTTGCACTCGATACTTTATCTACCTAATTTTAGAGAATTGTTAGATTGGATCATTGGATTTATATTTGATCATGATTGGAATTGTGCTTTACGTTATTAATGCTTAGTTTGGTTACATTTTTGCCTAGTTAATAAAACCACTCAATGACTAAAGTGTTGCCTAGCTATAAACTTCTATGCAAGTAAATGGTAGTCTATAGGGCGAATTAGAAGAACTTTGGATTGAAAATTTAACTTGATTAAGTGTAACTTTTCCACCGCATCAAGTTTTTGGCGCCGTTGTCGGGGATTCTTTCTAGTAGGTCTATAGATATTGTTGAATGTTTGGAGAGTTGTATGCTAGGGTTTTGTAAAAGTTTAGCAGAGAGTTGATTCTTAATTAGAATTTGTGTTTTTTATTTGTTATAGGTAGTGTAAAAAAGGTACGTTGAGTTTGTTGGACTTTTTTAGGTTTTAAATGGTGAATCATCGAAGAATTGACTTGGAAAGGCTTAACAATCTCCAAAAGGAATTGGATGAGATGAGAGCAAAGATGATAGAGAAACAAAGACCATGGAGGCCACTCCGGTCGGTATTTGAAGAAATGTCGAATAGTAGCTACCCATGGATGGAAGAGAGGAGACATGACTGTTGGAATTGTATACATAAAAGCATTATGATTGGTTTATTGGGAAATGTTATGTTTGATATATTGGTAATCATTAATGACTTACAATAAACAACTCCTGTCTGAATTAACAATCATACGATTCGAACAAACACATCCAGTTATCTCGTCGATAGGGAGATCATACGGTGTGTAAGAGATCACAGAAGATCGTATAGATTGTTCGACCTAGCGAGATGTAAACAGTTATCACAGCTGAGACAGTTTCTGGTATGGTTGTCGGTTTAGGCTGCGGCACACAAGTCCATAAGTGGTTTATCTTGACTGCTTTGTGTGACTGGTACATCTCAATGTATTGATAGGATCAAATAGTGAGATGAACCATTCTATTTGACATATGAATGAGTAAAGATCTCGGTAACTTGGTCGGATCTAAAGTCTATTGAAAGCTGAGGGGCACACATGGGTTGAATGTCACTTTGACTTGCTATGGTGGAGAGTCTTACATCTACTCGTATATCTGCATCTTGGGTGATGGCAGTTTGTGTGGGGTTTCCTCAGGCTGGATTTAGATAACCATATTCGTTTCAAGATGGTGACATTCCCTGGGAAGCTCACGAGGTTCGTTATGCTATGTCCTGCAGGCTGAATCATTGATTCAAGCATAAGCGATAAGGGTTGAGTGGTACTACTCAGGAATAATAAGAGATTAATTACTTACAGGTAATTGTCATACGTTGAATTAATTAATGAAGGTCTGAAACCTTAAATATGGGGATTAACAAGGTCAATGCAACCCGTTCCTAATAATGTGGTAATAAAGGGATAGGTCAGCATTAATTCTCTGGTGGCATGAATTAATTTTTATTAATTAATTATGTTCTGGGTTGAACATGGAATTAATTAATAGGAGGCCCACTTTATTATTGGCATTTGATCCCTGGTCTGGCCCAACATTGCTCAGAGCCCATTAGGGTTTATTAAACCCTAATAGCCCATTCTCCAGATCTATATAAATAGATAAATCTCTCATTTTCCCACTTAAGTTTGAAGTTTCAAATCAGAAACCTTAGTGAGATTGAGAGAGAGTGGGCGGCTATAGATCTGGTAGCGTATCCTCACCAGATTTCCAGATCGAGCAAGGGAACAGATCAGAAGATCAGATCTGTTGGAACAAGTCTCCGTCATCGATCTAGATCTATAGATCATTTGCTGCAGTTCAGGTATTCCGTAGATCCATCCCTTTGCAATTAATTTTGTAGGAGCATGCTTAGGTTCACTTGATTTATTTAATTTATATTTATTTTCAATATCCTAAGAACGATCCTTGGCAAATTAAAGTGGCAATTCGCGTTGTCTATGGTAGACTAGAATCCTACAATGACCGCACTGTGAAGTTAAGTTGGGGATATGAAGATGTGGAGCTTAGAGAAGAAGGATATGGAGATCAATGCGGGAATGGTGATTTCAAAAACAGCGTGTACCGTTTCCCATGTTACGGCTATTTTACACATAGTGCATATGCAAGCCAAAACCAAACTTGGAGTCCATCCATAACAAGAGTTCATTGTGATGAATGGGGTAGCCGTGATCATGAAAGAGGTAGAGAAGCGCGATCATCTCGGGATGCTTTGGAGAGGAGACAGGATAAGCTCGAGGGAAACCTTTCGGAATTAAAAATGCAATTATCCAAAATCTTGAAAAAGGTGAGTGAGAAGCCTCGAGTGGAAGAATATCCATTTGTCACGGAAAAAGGTCTCGAAGGAAACAGTGAGGAGGTTGACGAAAGTGAGGAAGATGAATGTGAGTATGCGGTAATGGTGTTTAAGGAAGTTGTGTTTAAAAATCCGGAAGTGAATGAGATCCAAGGAGAAGAACTTAGGATTGAAAGTGAAGTGTTACCTTATGATGATGATGAGGATAAAATCACCAAGGAGTGGGTGCAAGTTTTTGATGAATTTAAGGAGGATGAAATTGAGGTGCCTTCACTGAAGGAAATTCAACCAATTCCGTCTCTGGCACAATTCTTAGAAGAGGAAGCCTTACAATTGTTATCCAAGCTTATGAAGATTCTCAAACCTTCTTAGAAGGACGTGAGGGGAATAAGGAAGAGTGTATTGAACAAATTGCTTCCACGGAAGGTTCGATCGGTAGAGAAAGGTATTTTAAGAATACACAAGATTTTTTACAATGGATGGCATAGTAAGGTCGTCGAGCTATCGATGTTAAAAAAGCGCTTGTTTGTAGGCAACCCAATGGTTTTACATCTTGTTAACTTTCATGTTTTGAATAAATGTTGGTTAGTTGATTGTGTTAGTTTAATGTTTTGTGGTTATGTTGAAGGATTCTTGATTGATAGTGTTCTGCGGACTTACATTGTGTTGAGATGAAAGATCGGAGAAGTGGGGAGGCGAAGAGCACGGAATGGTGTATGAAAAGTGCAGCAAAATAGAGAGGAAGCTCATCCGGGATCAATACAGATCGCCCGAGATTGAAAAAAGGCTGGAAATTTAAAATTTTTGTGGGTTGAAGGCTTCGCTCAGCCGAGCAATGTAAGGCTCGATTGAGCTCGACCGTGCTCCTGCAGAGGCTTGGACAGAGCCGACGCTTAGTCGAGCCATCTGCTGCTCGGCCGAGCGGCGCGCAAATTTAAACATGATTTTGATGCCCATTTGCCCCATCTTCGTCTCGGTCGAGATTTCCCTTCCCAAATTTTCTTTAACATATATTTGCTTTGATTTTTGCATATCTCACCTTTTAATTCCATTGATGGCTAGCAAACGTGCAAGGGGGGCTTCTTCTTCCTCAATTAGTCGTCCCAAAGGATTTGATGACGAAGAATTCGCTAGATACAAAAGTCTAGCAGAACGCAAAGTTGTGGGGATTAAGTATCATTGTCAGGAGACATTGAAGGCATTGAAATTGAAAGACGATTTGTGGAGTCTCCTTGAAGGCATAGGGTGGTCGAAGTTGCTTACAGTGTGTTGGCCCGACTATATGGAATTGTCAAGGGATTTCCTAGCCTCCATGACGATCATGAAAGGCGCGGGAGGTATACCATTGTCAATGAAATTCAAGATTAGAGGTAAGCAACACTTCTTCCAAAATTCTAAGGTTGATGAGATTTATGGTTGCTATGTTGATTCAGTGTTCTTGCATAGAGGAGCAGGCTGGATAACAATGTGTTGGGAAATCTGTCTAAGGTTTCCTTCCCCAGTAGCTTACTTGTTTACATTATAGTTTTGGTGGATCAAATCCTAAGTCCTACCAGCGTCAGTTG
>JAPKLW010000362.1:209793-236394 GCA_026898455.1 Plectranthus barbatus
TCTTGTCCTCCAGAAGGAATTTGTTTCATGCAAACTTTCTTATTTATAATATTCAAATCATCACCTGCATCCATATCAATAAGAATTATAGCTTATATGTCAATCTAAAATAACAAATAAATATGTTCCAATTAAATTCTTACTAGATAATACTTTTGTTTAAATTATTAAACACTAATTTCATGAACTTTTATTTTTAAAAGTGGGACAAATATTTTGAATTATATTGCAATTTAAAAACAACATATCTTTGAAAAATATATATGCAAGAACTGTACATATTAAATAAAATATTCACACATAATTTAATATTCATGTGAATTACCTCTGCAATGTAGAACTAACAATAGAAGCATAACCACCCTAACTGGGATGTTCATGGTTTGAGCCATAATAACAATATAATTTAAGTATTTTACTTTTTGATTGAGGTAGGTTATGTTTATATTCGGTGAACATGATGCAACTTATTTATAGATGTGAAAAAATCAATGATTATAATTACACAATTATATTTTCAATGATAATAAATTTAATGTTATTTTCCTGAAAGTGCTAACCATACATTACTAAAACAAGCTAGTAAATCTACAGTTATTTATTACTATTAAAAAAAATTATTGTATTGCTATTGTTTGTTATTATATACTCATTCTAATGACGAGATTTTTTTTTTTAATTTGATGGATAAGGATACATCTCATTCTTATAAAGAAAAATTTAACTACAATAACTAATCATTATCGAATTTCCCCCAATGGAATAATCTCATTGTTATAACTTCCCTACCAACTATTACATCATTTGTTATAGAACTTGGCTAAAAGTGACGCCCTTAGCCCCTTACCACTTCCACGAAGTGAAACACTACCATTACAATAATTAACTGATTACTTCTAGCTAGTACATATGCATTAATTGGAGGGGTCGGTGATCAGACTTCGTCATCCAAGGTATTGAACATCCCATCACCTAAATAGTTAATATCCTCAGAAGGTGTAATTTCCCTTTCATCCTCGTCTTGTTCATTGTATGCCTCTCCAACGTTCTAATCAGCATTACCCCATTCTTGTTCCCATTGGGATGGCAAGTTAAAGCAATTCTATCAACAACTATCTGGGCAATCTCATTCTACGGGAGTAGTTCTTCTTCTTCCTCCGGAACTACTTGGTCACCATGTTCTCCAAGTTCTTTATAATGATGCTCAATCATCTCGTTCTCCTCATCCTCATCTCCAATGGTTTTTTCCTCATCTTTGATTGTTTGTTCCCCTTCTCGGGATCCAAGTACTGGAATCCCTTCCTTTCTCTCATTTCTTTTATCCATGATGCTTGCACTAGGTGGTCATACTTGAGGTTTTGAGAATCATTAGAGCCTATATCAAAGTAAGAAGTATAATGGCGGCCATCCAATTTTTTGTCTTTTAGCCCGTACAAGAGTCTTCCTTGGGATCTAGCACTTCAGATTCAGACTCATGGTCAAATCTCGCAATCGGGTCCCTAAAGGTACCAGCTTCTTGATCATGGGCCTTTGAGCTAGGTGGAGAATTTCTGAAGGTGGCGCGCTGTCGGTGAATGAGGGCAATTAACCTTCCAAATCAGATTCATCAGCAGGGGAGTGGGCCAAAAAGTCCAGATAATTTGCACGGGGCCAATGCTTCCAGTAAGAAGGCCGAAGTTTAACAACTCTTTGAAGTCCCTCAATTTTAGTCACCCCATATGGCTTCGCGTCCATCAAAATTAATAAAAATAAGTTAAGAAATGGTTGTGGGAGTCACCACAACAGACATGCTAAGTTCTGATATAGTTGACATTTTTATCACCTGAAGTGTTGTGGGGCAAAGGTTTGCTACGAACAAAAAACAACATGGCCATCAGCGACGATGTAAAGTCAAATGAATTAGATCTATAAGTAAAACAACAGGTTGCACAAATAAATACTTAAATTGCAAGTTGGAATATAATTAAAATGGTAATAATTCTATGATCAACTACGACTCATAGGAATCCTATCTTAAATTCATACTCATACTATGTCACATTAAGATAAGCTAAACTAGAAACACTCTTACTAAAAGCGTCTTAGTTTTTTTATCAGTCCTGAATTGAATTTAAATAACTCATAACGCATAAGAAAAATATTTTGATGAAATCATTTTAATTGAGGAAACTTTTATTTTCCAACAACTTTCTTTATTAACTTGAATGCAACAATTTATGCATTAAAACTTGACCATCAGAATGGAACAATTTATGCATTGTTATCTTTGTTTATAAAATATTTTTCTTAATGCGGCGCCGAGTACTAGTCTAAATTGCTTATTTTTTACCTCAAAATCTCTTAGCTGATGATTCGCGGAAATATCCCCACAGTGGTTGCTTGAAAAGTATGAATAAAGGTAATTATCTTCTATTTATAAAAGTGAACCAATGGCGAACTTGTATATACACAAAAGTCAAAATGCCAATGTCACACCCCGATTTAAATAAAGGATATTTCATGAGACGTATCGGGGAGAAATACGTGACAGGTGTGTTTGGGAAAATGGATAGCATTATTATAAACAGAATAAGACATCCAAACACAAGGATAATCAAAAGGCGCCTCTCCGAAAAGGGATCGAGGCTCTTCGTACAACAAGATTCAGATTCAGATTCTCATCAAAAAGTAAGCAAAAGATATGAGTTTTGCTAGCAGCGGAAAGTTTAAAAAAGGAGAATACATATGAAGATACATTCTCTAAGTTCTATCTTTTACAAAAGAGGAGAGTCCTTGCCAGGAAAACTCGTTTGCCGTCATCACCACCATCAATCTGTATATTTTAGAAATAATATACAGGGCTGAGTACTTGAAGGTACCCAGTGGACACATGCTAAAAAATATAACAATTGGTTTTATGTCATGCCTTTATATTACGGCCACGCATGGGGTTTTACTTTTGAAAATTTCACCCATCATGCCAAAACCATTTACTTTTTTGATTGCGCAATCATTTTCAATTCACATGTTATAGTATCTGCAAACAAGTGTGATCCAGGAGGTGGCCACCTACACCGGTCACGATGCACATTAACTATAAGGCGCTACCTTAACGTGCCGGCATCACAGTGCACTAAACACTTGCATCTTTTTCACTACTAGGACACGATCGTTACAATTAAACATGCACACTATTGTGTCACATGTTCTTCCCTAAGTGGAGATCCTCCAATTTAGAAAACAGATAGATAAGCATAAAACATTTAGGCAATGACATAAGCTTTAAAATAATAACATGCTTTTCATTTCATGATTTGAGCTCGAAGCTCGAAATCAAACCGTTATTTGTTTTCATTTTATTGGAAAATAGTGCCCACCTTATTCAATAAATGCTCGACTCACTTTGTTCCACTAGTGGATGCCTTATATCCCAAATGAACAACACCTAGATTTTAACATTTAATTACTAGGTGTTAAATTCAAATCATACATCATAATCAACTAAACAATCTATTTAACTCATTTCATTTTATTAGCATGCTTGTATAAATGAAACTTGCTCATATTCATTGCTCTTATCAAGTTTGCAAACATGTAATTATGGAACTTCATACGGCTCAATCACTTAAATTCAAGTACAGAAAAGATTAATAGGCACTCATACCAGTTATAACATGTTTAATGATCCTACGATACATCATTAGATCATAGATGTATACTTAAGAAATAAATCCTCATACTTAGAAAATTTGCTAACTTTTAGCTTTGCACAGAGAGTAACCAAAAACCATAACTTAATGTTCATTGAGGTTCATTCTCCAATTGACGGATCTCTAAAATGTGTTACAGTTAGGTCGGGGAAGTTTTATCATTTATGGGGGTCTGAACGTGTTGAGAAAAAGGGTCTGAAATTTCACAGAGAAACTCCTAAGTGAGACTAATTTAAGAATATAATTTAAGCACACTGCCAAAGAATGATACTTGATTTTGTAAGGAATTTGAGTTAAACCAATTAGAAAATACTCTTAACATCTTAAAATGTGACATATTCAAAAATCAGCTTGATCTAAGTTCTTTTTCCCTGTCTTCCATGATCAAACTTTTCGGCTAGATTGAAGGGGATTTTAGCAATATGCATAATTATTCACAAAATGTACAAAAACGGGTTCTATCATGCTATGAGCTCATTTTACTGCATGGTAAGACCCTTAAATGGTTCATCATTATTCTATGGTCAGATATATACATGTATATCTTTCCAAATCATGCTTATCTAGCACATCTCATGCTCGATTTCAAAGATGGAAGAACTTAAACTCCTCAAGCAAAAGATTGAAGTTCTAGGTCACAAAAGGAACTCAGCCTTGAAGTCCTTTGATTTTATATCATTCCTTAGCTTCTTGATGTTATTTAACCTCTCAACTTGGTCCCTCTCCTTGGTTTATGGAGGAAAAACATGAGAAGAAGATGGTGAGTCTCCAATATATATATATATATATATATATACTCAAACTTTGAGAGCCTTACAAGGTTTCTACCACTCACCCACAACCGTAGATCATAATGACGAGTCTTGGTATCGTCGATCTTGCCGGAAATGGTGGATGGAAGCTCTAAGTCTTGAAGAACTTCAAGAAAAACTCACCCTCTTACTCTCTTTATCTCTCGACTTGAAGGAAAAGAAAAGGTGGAGAAAATGATCTATTTCCTCACTTATATGCTACAAGCTTGGTGGCCAAGTTTATTTTAAATAAATTAAATAAATAAATAAAAATAGGTAAATTAATATGTGGTAGGTAATTGCATTAATTACATGACTTGCTTTTTTGTGATGTGAACCCATCAGTCAATTGAATGTCGTCGACATTAATTCTATGAAAACACATTATACGATGTGACACCATCGATCATTTGATCATTAATGCTTTTCCGATATAACGGATAATATCTCAACATTCAAATATTCGTAGAATGTTAGCTAAAAATTAATGCGTTTGCATAGTTTTGCATGGATTGCATGGGATCGTGTACATTCTTATAATAAAGTTGATTACGCATCGAAAGAATAATTGATCGAATATCGATCATATTACAACGATAAATTCAGAAATTAAAATATGGTGCGTTACAGTTAAGGTGTTGGTCAATTGGTTGTCCAATCAATGACTTTGACATCATTTCACATCAAATCTACTTCACTTTTACAGAAAATTATTATACTCTATTAATTAACGATATTTATCAATCAATCTTATCTTGATACTTACATGCCAGATAGTAGAAAAATTTATCACCTCTCAACTTAATTAAATATCTAATTAATAAATTTATTTATTTAGATAAAAATATACTTAATAAAGATGAAAACGGAATTAATTCTCAACTATAGGTTTCAAAATTGATCGATTTCTAAGAATCCCAAATTAAAATCTATTAGAAAAATATTATTTAAAAAATTTTCGTAATTACATTAAAATTCACGAGGGGTGTTACTGGGAGGTCTCCGTTGGCTACCCAAATAGGAATATGTTAATGGATATCACCATTTATTGTGTCGACGAAGGGGAAGCCACTTATTTAAGATTATTGTATTTGGCAAATGGGAAGCCCATGGTCATGATTTTGTTTGGAGCAATATCCGACATGCAAACAGAAATCATGGTTGGAATCATATATGAAACGAGTATCATTTGCGAGTTATATATTGAGTCGTGTAGAGTCCATTGGAGTCTTATTTTGAAAATTTAGTCACATCAAGCGATATCGAACAATCCATAGTTTTTGTAACAAACCTTTTCCTTTTTATTCAATCGTATAGTACCTAGGAAAATTCTCTTTGATGTATTTTAGCATCAGTTTTTAATTTGAACGCTCATTTGCTTTTCACATAATTCAACTACAATGTATGATTTTGAATAACTCAATGAGGGGAGCGGCTTGTCATTTTGTGTTGATCTTATGTGTCTTGCGGCTCTTCTGACACATGTCTTTAGTTTGTTGGTTGCATTTATTCAATGCGTCATGGATGACATTTGTCATGCCCCGATTTCGAAACAAGGCATAAATAAGATAATTGAGGCACATCGGGTACGAGACTTGCACTTGGGATATCAATCAAAAATAAGAACTCAAGCGAATAAGATAGAAAGCATCACTCTTATCCCAAGTTAAGCAAAATATGATAAAAGGGTGCCTCCTCAAGAAGGGATCGTAGCTTCTTGAGTAAACCAAATATCAAAGTTTTAACAAGATCGAAAATAACAAAAGCCTAACAAAAGACATTGAGTCCAGCAGTGGAAAGTTATCAAGGAAGTATTTATATGAAGATACACACTTTCGCATCTAACTATTAAAAAAGAGAAGTCTTCAACTCCACTCCTCTGCTACCTCGTACTCTTGTTTCAAGTCTTCCTTTAACCTGCACATTTTAGAAATAATACGGGGGGCTAAGTACATATTGTACTTAGTGAAAACATGCCCGAAAACATACATATATAATTTTATCATGCCATTTTCATCGGGTCGCACATGGGGTTTTAACTTTGAAATCCTCCCATGGCCCCAAAACATTTTATGAATGAGCTAGCTCTTTTTACACAGTTAAACTATCTGCAAAATCATGTGACTGAGAGGTGGCCTCCTACCACAGTCACGATGCTAGTTCGAGTAGGGAGCGACACCCAACAAGTCAGCATCATAGTGCACTAACAAAGGGTATCTCTTTCACTACCTGGGTACGATCGATAAGACTCGCAATACGCAGAGTCAACATCCACATTGAATACGTTTGATGTTCTTCTCTAAGTGGGGTTCCCCCACAGAGAGGATAGATAGCAAACACAAAACAGTAGGCAATGACAAAACAGTTGAAAACAAAAAATTTCATTTCACGATTGATATGCTTTTGAAAAGAAAATATTTATTTTTTTATTTTTATTTTAGCCCACGATATAGGGGTAAAGAAAGCCCACCTTAGTTGGTGTGGTCATAATTGATTGCTCTAGTTGACAATCCGTTTCTTGCCATTTCCTATGACATAAGGAATACAAGTAAATTCTCGAGGGATACAAGTTGGAATATATATAATCTGACATAACACATAAATTCTAGACTCTTAATCTATCATGGACTTTTCCAATCTTGAGCCATCGGATAAGAGGATGTGAAAGAATCATCTGATCAATTTGGTTTGACGAACAAGGAGGTCAAACATAAATCATGAAGCTCGTGATTCAATATCGAGCATTTATTAAAGAACAAGGTTCGTAGTTCAATTTAGTTGAACAAACAAATGGCTTCGTCAAGTGGCTAAGCACTTTTTGTAGAATTTATGATTGAAAGAAGATTTACAATCAATTTGAATTGACGTACAATAGCTTGAGAGTAAAAGAACTCATCATGTAATTTCAAATAATGTCAAGAATACAATAGAAAGGACTTGAAAGTTCGAATACGAATTGAATTCCAATGTTTGAGGTTTAACGAGTTTAATAGAACTGAACAAGTGCGAGACGTCATCAAATGACTAAATATCTCTTCAAGGAATGCGATTGAAAGTAATTACATAATCAATAACGAATCAAAGTGTAATTGATCAAGATTATAAGAATTCATCAAATAGGTTTCAATGTTGTTTCTATAAATGTAATCGAGAAGATTTTAGATCTTGGATGCAGATCAAGTTTCAATAAGATCTCAAGGTCAAGGTTTAACAAGATTATTTAACAGTCGACTTCAAAAAAAAGTTTATGTTACAAGAGTTTGGGTCAACCAATCGAAGTTATGGTGAATCAATGGGGTTTTTAGAGAGAGCATGGGAGATAAGAATAACTCTCTACATTGATTAATATAGGGGATGTCGAACGATGCAAAAGATAAGTCGAATCGATTGAAGAAAAGAAACAAAAGTTTTCAAAATGTGCTCTATGTCGATCGACACAAGAGTGTGTCGATCAACATGCTCATGTCGAAAGAAATAAAGGTGTGTCGATTGATGTATAAGTGTGGACCGATATGCAACTCGTGTCGACCGATACAAATATTTTATTCCAAACAATTTCATGTCGATCGAAATAAGGTTGTCTTGGTCGACACACAATGTGTTGACCGACATAGAGTAATGTCGATCGAAATAGGAGATGCAAGGATCAAGACGGAGAAAACAAACTTGTGTCAATCAAAATAATTTTCTGTCAGTCGACACAATTCATGTTGACCGATATAGAGTTTGTGTCGACCGAAACAAGTGGTCGACTCTTTGGATTTCAAATGGAGCAGCTGTGTTGATCGACATGGGTGTGTGTCAATCGACATGCTCTGTGTCGATCGACACGCATGCATGTCGACCGAAACAGAGACAAAATTTGCTTTCAGCGGATAAAATGGTTTTTGGCTCAAAACGGTTATCCGGGCTCGTCCAATCGATTTCTAACAACACCAAATGGTTTCTAAACACGTATAACGAGTCTAAACAATATTCCAATCATCAAAACCATCAAAATTGAGATAGAATCGAAATATAAACTCAATATCCCAAAATAGAGCAAAAATACCAAAAATGCTCCAATAATAACCACAACTCGATTTCTAGGTTGACATATGGTTTCTAGGCTCAAAATGTAATATGCCAAGCATGCATACATACTCATAATCTCATAAACAAGCCTAGATCATAACATTTCCAACTAGGGCAAAAATGGTAAACATGCTCGAACTAGAGAAATAGCAAGAAATTGTCCGATCTATACCTCCTTGATGTTTTTGGGACCTCGTGGGCTTGATCTACACTCGATATGCTTGGTTTCCACTTCTAGAACATTGAGAATGAAGAAAAGAGTGTTGGAAATGGAAAGATCGAGGTAAGAGGATCCTAAAAATATATACCTTTACCCCAAAATACTTCACCGGAGCTTCGCCGGAGTCCCGTCGGAGTAGTCGGCAGAAAATATTTGGTGAGAGTTTTTGAGAGAGAGAGTGTAAGGGATGGAGTGTGAGGGAAGCCTTCTATTTATAGAAGTAGGTGGGTGGCATTATTGTAAATACCCAAAAGTCAAAAAGTTAAAGTGGTTGTCAATTGCTTTGCCCATCGGTCACAACGACATCAACTCACATCATCTTTACATCCCTTTGCATCATTACACGGGAGACCGTAATATTTTTCCCGGGTTATGAAATTTATCGATCGATAATATCCCGATTCAAAAATATCGGGTTTCTAAATAATTTATCAACTAAATTAAATCTATCAATATATCTAATTAAATATAAGATGACAAGGAATAAATGCCAAAGTACTAACTCCCAAATTAAATTGATTGCGAAACCTTGAATTAAATTCGATAACAAAATATAAATTTTTGGAATTTCGATAAATATATTTAAATTTAACGAGGGGTGTTACATCCTCCCCCACTACAAAAAAATTTCATCCCGAAATTTCGCAAGTTACAAGAAGAGTTATGGGTATTTCTCCTTCATCTTATCTTCTAGTTCTCACGTTGCTTTTTCAACGTTGTAATGCTTCCAAAGGGCTTTGACAAGGTTGATCTTTTTGTTTCGGAGCTCTTGAGTTTTGAAATTTGTGATTGCTTCAGGTCCTTTTTTGTAAGTCAAATCTGGCTGGAGCTGAACTTCATCTTGATGGATAATGTGTCGTGGATCGAAGATGTACTAATGCAATGGTAACACATGGAAAATGTTATGAACATTCCTAAAATTGGGTGGCAAAGCCAAACGATATGATACGGCTCCAATCTTTTCTAAAATCTCGTAAGAACCAATATATAAGGGTCTACGCTTGCATCTTGCTTCAAAACGAATGATTCCTTTATACGGCGATATATCCAAAAACACCTTGTCTCTGACTTTGAAAGTTAATTCAGTTTGTCTCTTGTCGATGTACGATTTCTGTCGATCTTGGGCTTATTTAATCCTAGCACGAATCTGTCGAACAATTTCTATCATTTCAGCGATTGAATCGGGTCCTAAGATTTTACGTTCTCCAAGTTCATCCCAATACAACGGGGATATGCACTTCCTTCCGTATAGTGCTTCATACGGGGCCATTCCAATTGTGGCTTGGAAATCGTTATTATATTCAAATTCAATTAATGGCAAAATTGCCTCCCATTTCACTCCTCTGTCAAGAACATGTTCTAAGCATATCTTCCAAGGTCTGTATGATCCTCTTTATTTGACCATATGTTTGAGGGTGAAATGCAGTACTAAAATTCAATCGGGTTCCAAGATATTTCTGCAGGCTAGTCCAAAATCGTGATGTGAACTTTGCATCACTGTCAAAGGTAATTGTCGTTGGCACTCCATGCAGTCGTATGATTTCTCTGACATAGAGCTGGGCTAACTTATCTGATCCATACGTAATCTGGATCAGCAGAAAATGTGCCATTTTGGTCAAACGGTCCACAATCACCCAAATGGTTATGTTCCCTCTTTGGGACTTAGGTAGACCAGTCACAAAGTCCATTGCTATTGCATCCTATTTCCACTCGGGAATGTCAAGCGGCTGTAACTTTCCATACGGCCTTTGATGCAATGTTTTTTCTTGTTGACATACTAAACATCGTTCTACGAAGAGGGCTATGTCTCGCTTCGTGCCTTCCCACCAAAATTTTGATTTCAAGTATTGGTACATCTTTGTACTTCCAGGGTGGGCAATGTACGGTGTTTCGTGTGCTTCTCTCATGATTTCTTCTTTCAAATCATCAACCTTCGGCACACACAATCTTCCGTCGTACATTATAGCATTATCGGAAGCTTATTGAAAGTTTGCAACTTTCTTCTCGCGGATCTGAAGTCGTATCTTCTACAAACCCTCATCATTTCTTTGTGCTTCCACAATTCTCGTCCTTAAATCAGGACTTGCCAATAAGGCTGCTATTCTCGTGCTCATCGTTTCCGGTGGTGGAATCACCTCAAGATTTAATCTTTCCAATTCCTTGATCAGTTCGTTCTTTTGCGTTATCACGGCACATGCTTTAGCTGGAGCTTTTCTGCTCAATGCATTAGCTACTGAATTAGCTTTACAAGGATGGCAATTTATGATTAGATCATAATCCTTCACTAGTTTCAACCATCTTCTCTGCCTCATATTTATATCTTTCTGTTCGAAGAAATACTTGAGGCTCTTGTGGTCAGTGAAGATTGCACATCTAGCTCCATAGAGATGATGTCTCCAAATCTTCAGTGCATGCACAATGGCTGCTAGTTATAGGTCATGGGTTGTTTAATTTAATTCGTGCGTCCTCAATTGACGTGATGCATACGCAATCACTTTGCCCTCTTGCATCAATACACAACCTACACCGTTCTTGGAGGCGTCAGTATACAGTTCGTAATCTTTAGCTGATTCTGGTACTGTTAAGACTGGGGCAGTGGTTAAGATCAGTTTATGGGTTGCGTCATTGGTCTGGCAATCTTGGAAAATCCTTCAATGAATCTGTGATAATATCCCGCCAGTACAAGTAAACTCCGAACTTCATTCGGTGTTTTAGGAGCTTCCCACTCCTTCACAACTTGAATTTTAGCTAGGTCTACTTTGATTCTTTCTGCGGATACAATATATACTAGGAACATCACTTCTTTCAGCCAAAATTTGCATTTACTGAATTTGGCATAAAGACTCTCCCTTCGTAGGGTTCTCAAGACTGTTCTCAAATGCTCTCGATGTTCCTCTTCACTCTTCGAGTAGACAAGAAAGTTATCTAAGGAGACTAGGAAAAAATTGTCTAGATATGGATGAAATACGCGATTCATAAGATCCAAAAATAGTGCTGGCGTGTTTGTCAATTCAAAGTCATCACTACAAACTCATAGTGGCCATACTTTGTTCGATAAGTGGTCTTCGGAATATCTTCCTAAAGGATTATGGTATCAAGATCTAAGATCAATCCTTGAAAAGACCTTTGCTCCCTCAAGCTGATCAAAGAGATCTTCAATTCCTGGGAGTGAATACTTATTCTTCACAGTGAGTTTGTTCAACTCTTGGTAATCAATGCACATACGCATAGATCCATCTTTCTTCTTTATAAACAAGACAAATGCTCCCCAAGGCAATACACTAGGTCGAATAAATCCCAGATCTAAAAACTCTTGTAACTGCACTTTTAACTCTTACAGTTGCTTAGGGGCCATTCTATATGGAGCTTTTGAGATAGGAGCTGCGCCCGGTTCAAGATCAATAACGAAATCCAATTGTCTATCTGGCAGCAATCTAGGTAGCTCATCGGGAAAATCATCTTTGAATTCCCTTACGACTTCTGATGGGTTTTGTATACTGAAAGCATTTATTATAATGAGTATACAATGGTTTATTTCTCCTATCTATTAACAATCTTACATGTATGAACGATGGTATCCTCTTGTCTCACCGATAGGGACGATCATACGGCGCGTTGTAGATCGTAGAAGACAGTATGATCACTTGACCTAGTGAGACATGAACCTGATCACAGTCGAGACAGCGTATAAGTATACGTATGTCCGGATGGCTGTAGCATTGTCGGAATAAGTAGTCTGTCCTGGTTACATGACATGCTGGTACGCAGGGGTGGCGTATTGATGGACCGCAGTGAGATATATTCATTTGTCTTACATCAGCGAATACAAGATCTCGTTATATTGACTGAGTCCAAACCCTAACGAAGGTTCAGGGGTTTGCACGGGTTGTCTGATGCTTTGACTTGCCATGGTGGAGAGCCTGAGTAACGTGCTCGTATATCCGCATCTTGGGTAACAGCAGTTCGTGTAGTACCGCCTGAGACTGGGTTTAAGTAACCATATGTGAGTAATAGGATGGGGACATTCCCTGCGGAGCTCAATAACATTCATCGTGCCAAAGTCCTGCAGGCTGATTAAGTTTAGGCCTGAGTGATAAGGATTGAGTGGTACTACGCGCGATGGCGGCGGCGGCGGTGGTGTCATCGTCGGTGGCTGTTGTCCCGTCACGGTGGCTCGTGATTTGGTGGTTTGTGCAATCCTGTGTAAACCCTAGGGTTTTTTATTAGGGTTAGGGCAAATCATCAGATCACAAAGGCCTAAATCCCAAAATATTTGGTGGATGAAGATTTGAAGGCCCTGGAAGATTGGAAAAGATTTGAATAGATTTGGACTTATCCAAATAGATTCAAAATTCAAATTGTAATAGATAGAATTTATTTTTCTTTTTTGTGGGGCCACGAGGAATTTTTTGTTTGTCTTAATTGTCCTTGTATGATATATGTGATTTATTTATGTGTGCAATTAAGCATGTGTAGATAATAGAAAAAGCATGTTTTATCGCTTTTATTATTTACAGCTTTCCTAGCATGCTTATGTGATTAATTTCTTTTGTTCGATTATATTTTGTAAATTTTTGGGCTTGTTTAATTACATGCAAAAAATTGGAAAATATAATAACAAAGAAATTATATGTGAGCATATAAGAAACCTTTTAAAAGAAAAATCTAAGCTGATTTTTTAATTAAAATCAATAGACCTCCACAAAGCGGCCATAGGCTGTAAGTGTATCTCTCGTTCTAGTAAAGGTCTACGAGTGTAGCTTGCTAGTTCCTAGAGGTGCATGGGTACGGTTGTTGGGATTTCTAGACAAATAATTTAAATCATGTGAATAGTGGGAGGGTTTTGCGTAAACGTCTACGAGTATAGCTTGCGTAGATCTCTCTCTCAAGTATTCTAGAATTGATTTAAATTATAGATAACAAAAGCTTTAAGGGCAGTGCGGTATGGTTACGTGCCATGCTAAACAGTCTCTTTTGGTCAGAGTTAAATTTGTTGTTAATGGCTTAGAAGCATCTTAAAAATATAATACAAAAATTGCATCCCTGTTCTTGACAGATGGCTTGGTCTAAGGTTTTCACTAATTATTAATTTCTAGTGTCAAAAGCATCCTGACATGGTAGTGAAATACATCTTGATTTTGGAAGAACACATGTTCGTTCTACAAGTACTTTGTCCTATAAGTGCCCACTATTGAATCCTCGCAAGAGAAAGTAGACTATTACAACGAGTGAGAGAGCACGTAGTTTCCATGACTCACCTCATGGATGAGCTAACTGTGCACAATGGAGGTATCGACGTTGAGGCTAAGGTCGATATCATACTTAACTCTCTACCAAAATCCTTTGAGAGTTTCAGATTGATTGCTGTCATGAACAAGGAGTATACTCTTAATGAGTTGCTCAATGACTTAATGGCAGCGGAATCGGTTATGAATCCTTAGAAGGTTGCCTTAGCTTCTTCTGGTAATCACTCTGTTGTATCGAAAGGCATGAAGTCGAAAAGAGCGATTAAGAAGAAAGCTGGAAAGGTAACTGCAAAGGACATGGGATCTATTAATAAGCCTATGGGGAAACTTCGAGGGACAAGTGTTTTCAGGTGTGGTTAGAAAAGACATAGGAGGAAAGATTGTCAGGCCCACAAGACCAGACAGGGTATGCCATTTGCATGTATAACTAAAGCATTATCAGAGTGCGGCGTTGCTCTTCCAAGAGCTGTAAGCGCTGACTTGTTGATCATGTTCTTGTACTTTGCAGGGGACCGTGCCGACAAGGCTGGTGAGTGATGGCAAGAAAATACCAAACTGGATGAAGGCAACGTTTTATGACGGAGCTTCATGGAGTTTACTTTTCTTTATGTTTTGATAAACTTAGTACATTTAAGAGTTTTGTTTTGTGGGCCGTGGTTTATCGGCAGGACAAATTTATCAACCATTTATGGATATTTGTTATTTATGATTTCAGTCATTGGTAATAACGATGGTATCCATTATAAGATGTTGATTTACTCTTTATGTTACTTCGATCAAATATGTCCTTTATATTGCATATAATTCATCGGTAATTGATAATCCTAGAAAGAGAAAACTTACTTCTTTTGATGAGGATCTTACATATCTCTGACTCTTGAGACTGGGTCACATCGCTTGAAGCGGATTCAGAGACTTGCAGATGACGGTACATTGGACTTAGTCCGGGCTGTACCTTATCAAGCTTGCGAATCCTGCATCGAGGGCAAGATGTCACCTAGGCCTTTAAGGCTAGTCAGTCTCGAGCAGAGGAAGTGTTGGAATTGATCCATTCTGACTTATGTGGACCGATGTCCACGCAGGCTCGTGAGTGTACGAGTACTTCGTCACTTTCATTGACGATTACTCATGGTACAGATACGTTTACCTGCTTTGCTAAAAGTTTGAATGCTTTGAGAAATTCAAAGAGTTCAAGGCTGAAGTAGAATAGTAGGTCGGGAAAACTATCAAGTCACTGCGATCTTACCGCGGTGTTGAATACCTCGATAACGAGTTCCTGCAGTATTTGTCAGAAAACGGGATTACATCCCAGTGGACTTCACCGGGTACTCCCCAGCAAAACGGTGTAGCTGAAAGAAGAAATAGGACTCTTCAAGAGATGGTAAGATCTACGATGAGTTATCCAAACTTACAAATTTCATTTTGGGCTACGCATTGGAAACAACAGCTTACGTGCTAAATGTGGTGCCTTCTAAATCAGTTCCCAAGACGCCTTCTGAGCTCTTCATCGCAAACTTAGTTTGTGCAAGTTTAGAGTATGGGGCTATCTGGCACACGCACTGTCGAAGGAACCTGATAAGTTAGAAAGCAGTTCAAAAGTAATGTTGTTCATAGAGTATCCTAGGCAAACGAAAGGTGGATACTTTTACTGTACCGAGAGTCAAAGAGTCGTTGTTAGCACCAACGCTAGATTCTTGGAGGACGAGTATGTGAGTAATCACAAGTCAAGGAGTGATATCGTTCTTCAAGAAATTGAGAACGAGATTGCAATTCCAAGGGAAGAGGAACGTGTAGATGTGGGTGCACCTGTGAGAGGTTCAACACCACAGACACGTTCTTCAGTGCAAGGTGCAGGACCACAAGTAGTAGCATCTACTACTGACACGGCACCGATGCCTCGTCGTAGTGGGAGAGTTATTTTCCAGCCCTAAAGGTACATGTTCGTGTGTGAGTCTTCGGACTTGAGCCCGAAAGACGGACATGAGGACTCTGACCCAGTGAAAACGAAGAGGCAATGCAGGACAAGGATGTTGCCAAATGGCGTGTCGCCATGGATACTGATATTGAATCCATAAATGCTATGGATGTATACCAGAAAACTGATTTGCCGGATTGCTTTAGGGCCATAGGGTGCAAATGGGTATACAAGAGAAAGAAATGAGCGGATCTAAAGATCACGACCTTTAAAGCCAGGCTGGTGGCAAAGGGTTATAGTCAGAAAGAGGGCATTGTTGGGAAACGAAAGTTGTGTTTACCGACTTTGTGTCAGTGGGAGCGTGGTTTTCCTTGCACTATACGTTGATGACATACTCCTATTTGGAAACAACGAGGGAGTGATGTCGGAAATCATGGCTTGGTTATCCATACAGTTCCAAATGAAGGATCTGGGAGAAGCTGGCTACATTTTTGGGATTAAGGTCTTACGAGATCGTAAGAGAAGAATGTTTAGCTTATCCCAGGCATCCTATGTGGATACTGTGATAGCCCGGTTCAGCATGCAACTCACCAAGAAATTCTTGCTACCTTTCAGACATGGCGCTCATCTTTCTAGTGGGCAGTGTCCTCAGACACAGCGGGAGAAAGATGAGATGAGTCTTGTACCATATGCTTCAGCGGTGGGTAGCCTCGTGTATGCGATGCTGTGTACCAGGCCAGATATCTATTATGCCGTTGGCATGGTAACAAGATATCAGTCTAACTCTGGACAGGCGCACTGGACTGCTGTAAAGCACATCCTCAAGTACTTGAAAAGAACTAGGAATTTCTGCCTAGTTTATCATAGTGAGGATTTGTGCCCTGTGAGTTTTACAGACTCGGATTTCCAAGGGGACCAGGATGAGAAGAAATCGACCTCAGGATATGTGTTTACCCTGGGAGGTGGAGCTGTATCTTGGAGGAGCTTTAAGCAGAAATGCATTGCTGACTCCACCATGGAGGTGGAATATGTCGCCGCCACGAAAGAGGGGGTATGGCTCAGGAACTATGTTTTAGAGTTGGGCATGATCCTGAGTTTGCCGAGGAGCATCACAATTTATTGTGATAACTCTGGTGCAGTGACAAACTCAAAGGAACCGCGGTCTCACAGGGCAAGCAAACACATAGAGAGAAAGTACTATATCATACGAGAAATCGTATCGAGAGGTGATGTGCTGATCAAGAAGATTGACACTAAGGACAACCTTGCTGATCCATTTACAAAGAGCTTGCCGCAGAAAGTTTATGAAAGACATATTCGTGAGCTGGGTCTGAGGTGGATGCCGACCACTGACAATGGTTAAAGAGATAGCAGGCTAGATAGACAGACTGTATACTCTGTAATAGCTTAGTTATGCTTTGAGTATAAGTGGGAGATTGATGCGTTTCGTATACTGAAAGCATTTATTATAATGAGTATACAACGGTTTATTTCTCATATCTGTTAAAAATCTTACATGTATGAACAATGGTATCCTATTGTCTCACCGATAGGGACGATCATACGGCGTGTTGTAGATCGCAGAAGCCAGTATGATAACTTGACCTAGTGAGACGTGAACCTGATCACAGCCGAGACAACGTATGAGGATACGTCTATCCGGATGGCTGCGGCATTGTCGAAATAAGTAGTCTGTCTTGGTTACTTGACATGCTGGTACGCAGGGGTGGCGTATTGATGGACCGCAGTGAGATATATTCGTCTGTCTGACATCAGCGAATACAAGATCTCGTTATATTGAATAAGTACAAACCCTAACGAAGGTTCAGGGGTTTGCACAGGTTGTCTATTGCTTTGACTTGCCATGGTGGAGAGCCTGAGTAACGTGCTCGTATATCCGCATCTTGGGTAACAGCAGTTCGTGTAGTACTGCCTGAGACTGGGTTTTGGTAACCATATCCGAGTAATAGGATGGGGACATTCCCAGAGGAGCTCAATAACATTCATCGTGCCAAAGTCCTGCAGGCTGATTAAGTTCAGGCACGAGTGATAAGGATTGAGTGGTACTACTCAGGAATAATAAGATATTAATTAATTGTAGTTAGAGCTTGTCAGAGGCTCCGATTAATTAATGAATGTCCGGTAACCTTAAATATGGGGATTCTCAATTAATGCAGCCCGTTCTCATAATGTGGTAATAAAGGGGTAGGTCAGTATTAATTCTGTGGTGAAAAAGAATTAATATTAATTAATTAATTATGTCCTGGGTTGTGGACATGGGAATTAATTAATTTATAGGCCCATTTTATTATTTGCATTAGGTCCCAGGTCTGGCCCAAATAAATATGTTGAATTGAGCCCAGTAGCCCATTAGGGATAAAACCCTGGGTCTATAAATAGACCATTCTCTCTGGAAACCCTAACCAATTTGTGTGATTATTCAAATCAGTGAAAAACCTAGGGCTGAGAGAGAGAGGGGCAACGGCTTATGTGCAGAGGAGGAGAATTTTGATTATGGCCTTGCACAACCTCAGATCTACGGAGTCTTCACCACTAGTGGATCTGAACAGCATTGGGATACAGATCTGAAGACCTGATCTGGAGAACAGAATTCCTTTTCTTCTCTTTCTAATTTTTCGATTTTTATCTAAGAAATTAGGGTTCTAATTTTTGTTTCCGCAGATAAAATCGTATTGCATGGTCAAATTAAAGTTGGAAATTCAAACGTAAATGATCGGATCAGACTCGATGGAATAACGGTAATCCCTCAATCCACAATTCTGAATATTAAATTCATAGGAGCATGATAGGTTTTATTGTAAATTTTATTGTACACAATATCCATAAATCAATCTAGTTCAATTGGTTTTGGTGATTCGGTTCACGGGAAAACCCTACAACTTCTACGTCGCTAACAACAATATCTTTCTTGTCATCCTCATCAGGTACACAAGGAAAGCTCGACTATCTTTTATGCTGGTGAAACAATAAGCTTGCATTGCGGAAATTATGGGAATCCTTGTCCCTTTTCGGGCTCTGTGCAAGTATACAGGTACTCTTCCAGACTATCGAAACGACACAATTCGATATTTGCATCGAATAGTAGCATGGTTCTCTTCTAACCAATCCATTCCTAGTATGACATCCACGTCTCTCATTTGCAGGACGCTCAAACCATTGGTTCTTAATATGCATGCTCCCAAAAGATACTTCTACGGTTCGAGAGAGCTGATCCTCTAGTCGGAGTCACTATTCACAAATTGTTCTTCTTTCTCTAGGTACTAAGCCCTAAATTCTAAACGCAGTCTTCAGATACAACCAAATGCTATGCACCAGTATCAAAAAACATAATAATGGGCAAATGATCGATCAGTCCCATACTTGTCGGGTTTCCCTAATCTTCTTTCCCTTTTGGTTGTTTCAGAGCATGGGCTGTTCCTTGGCGTGCTGACTGTTGTTGTTAATGATGCAGTTGTAGTTGTTGTTGAGGCATTTGCTGCATCTACTTTGCTTGAATAGTGCAGTCACGAGAATTTTGAGGCTGTTAATGGCCTTACAGTATGCACAGTTGAGTGTTGCTTGATTGATTTTGACGTTGGCTTCAGTAATTTGGCCGATTGATGCTTTGGCGACATTGTGACGAATAACGTTCCAATTGTCTGCAATTGAAGCAGTTGGCATGATAAGCAGTGCATTCTCCTTGATTGTCTCTTCCACAATGATCACGACGTTTGATGGCGAAGTTGCATTAGCAGTTGATTCCTTGATTATGGAAGTTCCTTTGATTTCTGGCTTGCTTGTTGTGGAAATTCTGATTACCTTGCCAATTTCTTTTATGTCCGGCTGTCAAAGTTTGCAGGACATCTTCTTGCTTTCTTTTCGTTCCTGTCTCAGCTGACGGCTCTGGCTTGTTGGACAAGCAAGTTGCTCGCAATCTATTCTTCAATGTTGCCTCAATGTTCAAAGCTCGCTGCAGTGCATCCTTATAATCCAATCCAGTTAGGCAAGCAATAGAGGCTTGAAGGTCTGTTCGCAGTCCAGACATAAACAAAAGTTTCTTCTTTTGTTTGGTGTTCACTGCGTCTGGAGCATATCTCAACAGACTGTTGAACATCCGATCATACTCAGTCACGGACATTTCTCCATGAACTAAGCTAGGGAATTTCTCTTGCTTCTGAACTCGATAAGTCAGAGGAATATACTTGGTATGGAATTCTTCTTTGAAATAGTCCCAATTTAGGGCATCTTCTTGCTCAGGGGTGAGCGTATTCAAATGGACATCCCACTAATGTTCAGCTTCATCAGTTAGCTGAAAAGTAATGCATTGGACCTTTACCTGGTTGGTGCAGTCGAGTATTACAAAAATTCTTTCCATGGACTTTATCCATGTTTCGTCTTTAGGCAGATCTTCGGTTCCATCCAATAATGGCAGGTTTTAACAGGAGGAGACTTCTCCAATTCCTCTAGGCTCAACAAGAGGCGCTTGATTGTGAGGATGGGCTTTATCTTCGTATGGCCCCTAGTTTGGTTTGTTTTGGGGTCCTTTACTTTTATCAGGGAGTGGTCCTTCCAGATTTATATGAGGTTGTCCTCTTCCACGGCCTCTACCTCTGCTTCTAGCAGGGCTTCTCTAGGTGGCATTATGCAAAACAAATAATGATTGAATGGGATATTCATGACCCAAGGTCCGCACAATGCGTAAAGACAATCCCTTTTCAAGGTCGCATGCAATACAATCATTTATGCTACGTTGATAAGGTAGGTTGTCCCACAATTTAGGGCTAACAACTTTTAAGGGGCAATACTCCCTTCAACCCTTGGCAACGGCCAAGTTTATTTTAATCGCTTTAATAATAGGGATAAAATAAAAAATTGATGCAAAAAGCTTAAACATAACAACAATATATATAAATATATATATATATATATATGAATGCTCGAAAAGTGCGCTGGTAGCCTTTCATCTATCAAAATTTTGGGACACCACGATTGGACAATTAGCGGCTCCCGCTACCGATCAACAAGTTCATCTCCTGCAGGAGGCATCCTAGCTATTATAGCTTTCTGACAACTATTACATCTGAGGTTAATCAAATGGGCCCAAAAAGGCGCCCTACAACAGCCACAAATTTAAATTCCACAATTACAGTCGACAATTAAATAGCTAATACGTATACATCGATAATGGATAGAGATAGTTGTCCAAGGATGTCACTAGATGATCCGAACACCCCGTCATTATAGTAGTTTATCTCCTCGAGAGGGGTAACTACCTCGTAATCCATCACCAGGTTCATATTATCGATATTCCATGCATCGTTGCCCTAATCTTGCTCCTATTGAGGTGGCCAGTTGCCGGCTATCCATTCATCACCGAGTGGTGCAACTTCATTTGGTAGGGGCGCATTCTGCTCTTCTTCGAGTGCCACCTGGTCATTTTCTTCATTATCCTCCATGCCGCTGGCACTGGGTGATCGTAATACGGGTTTTGAGAGCCCTCAGAATCATCATCCGAATAAGTGGGGTAGTGGCTAGAATCCAATTCTTCATCACTTCGCCCGTGCAAGAAGTCTTCTTCCAGGTGTTCTTTATTAGATTCTTGATCAAATGCATCAATGGAAACATGAGAAGTTCTAGCTTCGTGGTCGTGAGCTTATGGACGGGTGGAGAGTAGCTGAAGATAGCGCGCTATCTGTAGATAAGGAAAATAAACCCTTCCAAGTTGAACTCGTCAGAGGGGGAGTTATCCAGGAAGTACACGTAGTTTGCTTGAGCCCATGACTGCTCATGAGGGGACAATAGTTTCACGAGGCGGCGAAGTCCTTCAGTCTGAGTTACACCGTGAGGATGCACATCCGCCCAAAATTTGTAGATGTCAGATAGGAAGGGTTAAGAGTGTCATCGCAACAGATTTTGTACGTACAGAAGTAGCTAACTCTCTTTTCGCCGGACGCATTTCAGGGCAGAGATTTGCGATGTGTAAAGGATTTGGCCATCTTCGATGGGGTAAATTGAAAGATTCACGGTTAGACAAATGCTAGTCATAGTAGCGTGTTGCGCAATTACATACCTTAAGTAGCGAACTTAAACATAATAAAAGCAATAACTCTATGGTTAACCACGGTGCAAAAGAATCATATATTATTTATACGCTTATTCTAAGTCTCTGTAAATGTATCTAAAACATGCTTCCTAAAAGCATCTAAGTTCTCTAATAAGGCCTTTATATACTTAACACATTCATAATGCATATGAAAAGATTTTCATGAAAAATGCAAAAATTTATGCATTGAAAACTTAACACTTGAAATGCAACTATTTATCTATTAAATTTTTTTTATAATTGGAATGCAGTTTTGTGCATCAAATCTTCATGACCTTTGATAAAAGAGATGCAACAATGTATGCATCAAAATTGTTTATGATCTTTAAGAGATGCAACAATATATGCATCGAAACTTTAGAAAAAGAAAGGCTTGTGCCTTAATCTCAATGCAACAATTTATGTATTGAAATTTGAGGTGCAACTATTTATGCATTAAAAATTTTAATAATTGGAATGCAACTATGTATGCATTAAAACTTCATAACTTGCAACAATGTATGCATTATGACTCTTTAAAACTTATAAAATTTGCAACAATATATACATCAATATATCTCATTTCGAAAGGGAAAAGCGTATACCTTAAATTAAATGCAACGATTTATGCAAAATGTTTTCTCTTGATGCGGCGTCGAGTACGAGTGCAGGAGCTGGACCTGGTAAAGAAGTTTTCAATTTAATGAATAAATTGGAAGCCTCGAAACAATGAGGTCCTCGGTTCAGAGCAAAAGAGAAAAAGAATTAACCTGGCTCTGATACCACTTTGTCACACCCCGATTTCGAAAGAAGGCATAAATAAGAGAATTGACGCACATGGGGAATGAGACTTGCACTTGGGATATCAATAAAAAATAAGAACTCAAGCGAATAAGATAGTTAAGCAAAATATGATAAAAGGGTGCCTCCTAAAGAAGGGATCGTAGCTTCTTGAGTAAACCAAATATCAGAGTTATAACAAGATTGAAAATAAAAAAAGTCTAACAAAAGACATTGAGTCTAGCAGCGGAAAGTTATCAAGGAAGTATGTATATGAAGATGCACACTTCCGCATCTAACTATTACAAAAGATAAGTCTTTAGCTCCACTCCTCTTCTACCTTGTACTCTTGCTTCAAGTCTTCCTTTAACCTGCGCATTTTAGAAATGATGCGAGGGGCTAAGTACATATTGTACTAAGTGAACACATGACCGAAAATATAAATATATAATTTTGTCATGCCATTTTCATCGGGTCACACATGGGGTTTTAACTTTTAAATCCTCCCATGGCCCCAAAACATTTTATGAATGAGCTAGCTCTTTTTACACAGTTAAACTATCTGCAAAACCATGTGACTGGGAGGTGGCCTCCTACCACAGTCACGATGCTAGTTCGAGTAGGGCGCGACCCCTAACAAGTCAGCATCATAGTGCACTAACCCATGGTATCTCTTTCACTACCTGAGTACGATCGATAAGACTCGCAATACGCAGAGTCAACATCCACGTTGAATACGTTTGATGTTCTTCTCTAAGTGGGGTTCCCCACAAAGAGGACAAATAGCAAACACAAAACAGTAGGCAATGACAAAACTGTTGAAAACAAAACATTTCAATTCACGATTGATATGCTTTTGAAAAGAAAACATTTATTTTTTTATTTTTATTTTAGCCCACGATATAGGGGTAAAGAAAGCCCACCTTAGTTGGTGTGGTCAGAATTGATTGCTCTAGCTGACAATCCGTTTCTTGCCTTTTCCTATGACATAAGGAATACAAGTAAATACTCGAGGGATACAAGTTGGAATATATATATAATCTGACATAACACATAAATTCTAGACTTTTAACCTATCATGTACTTTTCCAATCTTGAGCCATAGGATAAGAGGCTGTTAAATAATCATCTGATCAATTTGGTTTGACGAACAAGGAGGTCAAACATAAATCATAAAGCTCGTGATTCAATATCGAGCATTTATTCAAGAACAAGGTTCGTAGTTCAATTTAGTTAAACAAACAAATGGCTTCGTCAAGTGGCTAAGCACTTTTTCTAGAATTTATGATTGAAAGAAGATTCACAATCAATTTGAATTGACGTACAATAGCTTAAGAGTAAAAGAACTCATCATGTAATTTTAAATCATTTTAAGAATACAATAAAAAGGACTTGAAAGTTCGAATACGAATTGAATTCCAATGTTTGAGGTTTAGCGAGTTTAATAGAACTGAACAAGTGCGAGACGTCATCAAATGACAAATTATCTCTTCATGGAACACGATTGAAAGAAATTACATAATAAATTATGAATCGAGGTGTAATTGATCAAGATTATATGAATTCATCAAATAGGTTTCAATGTTTTTTCTACAAATGTAATCAAGAAGATTTTAGATCTTGGATGCAGATCAAGTTTCAATAAGATCTCAAGGGTCAAGGTTTAACAGGTTGATTTAACAGTCAACTTCAAAAAAAGTTTATGTTACAAGAGTTTGGGTAAACCAATCGAAGTTATGGTGAATCGAAAGGGTTTTTAGAGAGAGCATGGGAGATAAGAATAGCTCTCTACATCGATTAACATAGGGGATGTCGAACGATACAAAAGATAAGTCAAATCGATTGAAAAAAAAAGAAACAAAAGTTTTCAAAATGTGCTCTGTGTCGATCGACACAAGAGTGTGTCGATCAACGTGCTCACGTCTACAAAAATAAAGGTGTGTCGATTGATGTATAAGTGTCGATCGATACGA
Organism: Plectranthus barbatus; assembly: GCA_026898455.1. NCBI lineage: Eukaryota > Viridiplantae > Streptophyta > Magnoliopsida > Lamiales > Lamiaceae > Plectranthus > Plectranthus barbatus. The sequence goes on from JAPKLW010000362.1 coordinate 234,564, forward strand.
ATATTTTAATCCAAACAATTTCATGTCGATCGAAATAAGGTTGTCTTGGTCGACACACAATGTGTCACCGACATAGAGTAATGTCGATCGAAATAGGAGATGCAAGGATCAACACGAAGAAAACAAACTTGTGTCAATCAAAATAATTTTGTGTCAGTAGACAATTCATGTTGACCGATATAGAGTTTGTGTCGACCAAAACAAGTGGTCGACTCTCTGGATTTCAAATTGAGCAGCTGTGTCGATCGACATGGGTGTGTGTCAATCGACATGCTCTGTGTCGATCGACACGCATGCATGTCGACCGAAATAGAGGCAAAATTTGCTGTCGGCGGAAAAAATGGTTTTTGGCTCAAAACGGTTATCCGGGCATGTCCAATCGATTTCTAACAACACCAAATGGTTTCTAAACACGTATAACGAGTCTAAAAAATATTCCAATCATTAAAACCATCAAAATTGAGATAGAATAAAAATATAAACTCAATATCCCAAAATAGAGCAAAAATACCAAAAATTCTCCAATAATAACCACAACTAGATTTCTAGGTTGACTTATGGTTTCTAGGCTCAAAATGTAATATGCCAAGCATGCATACATACTCATAATTTCATAAACAAGCCTAGATCATAACACTTCCAACTAGGGCAAAAATGGTAAACATGCTTGAACTAGAGAAATTGCTAGAGAGGGTCCGATCTATACCTCCTTGATGTTTTTGGGACCTCGTGGGCTTGATCTACACTCGATATGCTTGGTTTCCACTTCTGGAACATGGATAATGAAGAAAAGAGTGTTGGAAATAGAAAGATCGAGGTAAGAGGATCCTAAAATTATATATCTTTACCCCAAAATACTTCATCGGAGCTTCGCCGGAGTCCCGCCGGAGTAGTCGCCGGAAAATATTTGGTGAGAGTTTTTGAGAGAGAGAGTGAAAGTGATGGAGTGTGAGGGAAGCTTTCTATTTATAGAAGTAGGTGGGTGGCATTATTGTAAATACCCAAAAGTAAAAAAGTTAAAGTGGCTGTCAATTGCTTGTCCCATTGGTCATAACGACATCAACTCACATCATCTTTACATCCATTTGCATCATTACACGGGAGATCGTAATATTTTCCCCAGGTTACGAAATTTATCGATCGATAATATCCCGATTCAAAAATATCGGGTTACCAAATAATTTATCAACTAAATTAAATCTATCAATATAAGTAATTAAATATAAGATGGCAAGGAATAAATACCAAAGTACTAACTCCCAAATTAAATTGATTGCGAAACCTTGAATTAAATTCGATAACAAAATATAAATTTTTGGAATTCTGATAAATATATTTAAATTTAACGAGGGGCGTTACAACATTAGGTTATTTGCTTTCTATAAGTATCTTCTTCAATTAATTTGTTTTTCACTTCTTCCAACAATTTTCTTATTCTCTTCATCGATGCTTTTGAAGTCGTTGGGTGTTTGTCTACCTTTCAATATAATTTTAAGGTTTTCGTGTTTCAATAAATAATATTTAACAACTAAAATATATTTAATATGTATTAATCATTTAGGAATAGAAAATAAATCTCTAAATCTTATAGTTATATGGAATAAATTGCCAACAACGATTTAATTAAATCACAAAGCTCGAGTTTTATTTGATTTTGAATAGTTCTACTAGTATAAAATATTGACTTTTATCTAAAATTTAAGTCTAGTTTTCAAATCTAATTATTTATTTATAATTAATGACAAAAATCATCGTTGATTCACGTTTTTTAATGCTTGTGATCATAATTGTGTTTGTAGTGTTATTTTTTAATTTTTAGATAATAGTTTGA
>JAPKLW010000362.1:247266-342175 GCA_026898455.1 Plectranthus barbatus
TGTCCTTCTTCAACTCTGATCAGCTGGTGGAGTGCGAGCACGTCACTTCAACCTCCACAGCTTCACTGGGTGTTTAGTTCTCCCAAGAACGTGTCTTCTCAATACGGCAAAAAGCCCGTAATAACTCAAGTGCTGGCTAGCACAAGAGCTGCTGTGAAACTTCCTCGGAAGAGAAAGAACACCAACGAGATCTGTAACTTACAAGCTGGAAGCTTGAAGTCTCGTGTTTGAATAAATCAACACACGGAAAAGCTTTAAGTAAAGCCTCGAAAGATTTGCTTGCTTGCTTGAGCGTAATAAATTTTCAGTCTTTCGGTAGGTGAAGAGTATTGAATGTTGATGGATCCCAGGTATTTATAAACGCGGGATCCCATTCAAATTTCTAGCCGTTTGGACTCATCCGGAAAAGGTCTCTGTCCTCGCATGTCCTTCTGAAGGCGGCAGGTAGGAATTTCCGGAAAGCGCCATGCTTTTGTCCACTTTATCTGACATTGATCTCTTTATGTTAGAACGGCACTATTCGTCAGTACGAGGAATCGGAACTGGTGTCTTGAACTGATAGACTTTAAGGTATCCTCCCTTAAAAGTCATACGTTGTCAGTTTATTTCTCAGACGAATCTTCTTTTTGTCTCTAAGACTCTGGGAGAGCGAATCTTGAATTCTGCTGGTAACATCCGACTGGCAGAACATACTGGTGATCTTGTGCTGGCAGTCTCTGCTGGTGACTTTGCGCTGGCACAATCTAAGTCTACCAATCAGTCTGATGTTAACTCTTGGAATCTCCCATGACTGGTGGCTTCACCGCTGGTGAATAGTGTCAGTGAGAACACCTATTCTGCTGGTAAGGTTTGTCAGCCGCCTGCTGATGAAAACCTTCCCAACTGGTGAACAGTAGCCAGTCATTAGCTCTTCTCATGCTGATGAACAGTGTCAGCACGAATCTTGTCAGTCGCTTGCTGGTGAGACTTTTCTCAACTGGTAAGTACATCTCATGCTGGTGAACGGTAGCCAGCATGAGTCTTGATCAGCTGCGACTTACAACTCAAAAGACCTAAACAGGACTTTACATTTGAGAACTAGAGCTATCTAGAGACAACTGACGCTGGTAGGACTAAGGATTTGATCCACCAAAACACCAAACTAGAATCTAAACAAGTAGCTACTGGGGAGAGGAAACTCAGCCAAATTTCCCAACAATGATGCTTGCACTAGGTGGTGATAGTTGACACTTTGAGAATGATTAGAGCCTCTATCAAAGTAAGCAGTATAATGGCGGCCACACAATTTTTTGTCTTTTAGCCCGTACAAGAGTCTTCATTGTGATTTTCCACATCAGATTCGGACTCATGGTTTAATCTCGCAATCAGGTCCCTAAAGGTACTAGCTTCTTGATCATGGGCCTTTGGGCTAGGTGGAGAATTTCTGAAGGTGGCGCGCTGTTGGCGAATGAGGGCAATTAACCTTCAAAATCAGTTTCGTCAACAGGGGAGTGGGCAAAAAGTCCAAATAATTTGCACGGGCCCAATGTTTCCATTAAAAACGCAGGAGTTCCACAACTCTTTGAAGCCCTTCAATTCCTATCACCCCATGCGACTTTGAATCCATCAAAATTAATAAAAATAAGTTAGGAAACGGTTGTGGGAGTCACCACAGCAGACTTGGTATGTTCTGATATAGTTGACCTTTCTATCACCTGAAGCGTTGTAGGGCAAAGGTTTGCCACGAACAAAAAACAACATGGCCATCAGCGACGATGTAAAGTAAAAGAAATTAGATCTATAAGTCAAAACAACAGGTTGCACAAATAAATACTTAAATTGCAAGCTGGAACATAATTAAAAGGGTAATAATTCTATGATCAACTACGGCAAATAAGAATCCTATCTTAAATACATACTCATACTATGTCACATTAAGATAAGCTAAACTATAAACATGCTTCCTAAAATTGTTGGTCCCGAGATCAGAGTCGTCGTGGTGAATAACAAACAACACACACGAAATGCAGCGGAATATTAACGTTCACTTGCACTCTTAAGTTCTTCTTTGTTAAAGTAGTCTTACCTCAAGGTAGGATTAGTGTTTCTTACAATTATACATAATATTTATAGTTGTTCGATCAAATCGATCTACGTCCACTCCGTAGCCGAATTGCTAAGAATTTCACTAAAAAGATATACAAAATACAAGGATTCGCTGAACATTTGCTGTAGGCGGTGAGCTTTCGAGCCGGCCACAGCGAAGCTATCCTCTGTTACTTCGTTTTTCTCATTCCACAGCAATGGCCATGTCAAGGGCGGCACCTTCGTAAAACTTGCCCTTCGATGTAATGGAGTTTTTATAGTTTTCTCCAAACTCTGTATGATTGTGGCTAAAGCCCGTCGGAGTCAGATCATTCCAAAAATGGCTGCTGGATGCTTCTTGATTTGGAAGGTATCCCAATGATTGAAGATTCTTGAGCTGAGTCAAGCAATCTCTTCAATGAAGTGTCAGATATTCAATGGGGACACTTCGGTGGTTGAAAGTTTTGAATACTTTTTGAATGTTGGCTTTCAACTGACTGCTCTCTTTTCTTTTCGCTTTTGTTACACTTTCTCTCTCTGTTACACTTAACTTTTATATCTGGAGATTCAAACTTTGAATCTCTAGACCCGTTAGACACAACGGTCCTTTGTCCAAGAGAGGTTACTTGCTTTTTCCACCTTTCCGACTTTGTACAGTACTTTCCTACCTACTTTAGGAAAGCTTTCATTCTTGGTTGTACTTTCTATCAGAACGGGTGTCTTTCGCAAGTTTCTGCTGAGTATCTCCTTGCTAGACATTTTATCGAAAATGCTAGGAGTACTCTACTAGGCCATTTGATTGATAGCCTCTTCTTAGCAATCTGTTCCTTCAATCTGCTGACTCCTTTAGCAAATGTATCTATGCCACTTTAGTCTTCTGCTGATTGTTATTGCTTAGCAGTCTGCTTTGAATGCTAGCGGATGCTGACTCCTTTAGCATTCTGCTATCGCTTTGCTTTCAACTGCTGAGTAAAGCCTTTTATCAGTCTCTTTCTTGACATACGATTGCTAATGCCTTAGCAATCTCCTTCTTCGCACTTGACTGCTAACTCCTTTAGCAATCTTCTTCATCTGCTAGGAATACTTTTGGCAATCTAATCTATTACAACTCAATACTTAGTCTATAGGGGACATTACAAGAGAGTTGAAAGACTGAGCTAGAATTCAGCAATTGATCGACCAATACACTAAGATTTGATCCAACAAAATCTTTTACAATATGATGCTAAGGGAGATTTAGTAATAAATTCCCAACAATTTCCCCCTTTTTGGTGCGATCAAAGCTTACTATCACTTGCTGAATCTAAGAGGAAGAATATCTGAGTTTACAAGATCTTTTCTGAGTACAAATACAGAGCTATGCTAAACTAGCAGTCTAAATAAGAGTTTATCCATCTTAGTTTTAGCAGGATTGGCTTTTCATAATTCCCCCTCAACAGGTGCTGGGAATATTTCTCGATTAAAACTCAAGTAAAAAAATGCTACTTAGGAATGTGCTAGAATCTAGCACTTAAATAATCAGCAAGCATTTTAATTACTTAACCAATCACTCAGCAAGTGACTCAACATTCAAATGTAAATTCGCTGAATACACTCAAGGTGTATATCAACTCAGAGACACAACAAAAGCTTAAATATGGACAATGAGAGATTGTCTAAATCTGATCCATTTTCATTCATGTGATTTGTTCATTACATGAAAAATGAAAATGATAAGATAAAAAAGAATGCTAGAGAAGATATGCTAAGATAAGAAATTAGGATCAGGAATCGGGACCAGGCTTCTTTGATTTGTCAAGCTCATCAAATTTGCCAATGGCCATCTGCACGAACTTCTCCAGATACTCCTTGCCAGCTTCACGTTCGGCAGCCTCCATCTCAAGCTTCTTAGAAATCCTCTCGTTTTCATCGGCAACCTCTGCTTCATCGGCAAGTGCTTGCAAATACTCGTCCTCCTCTACTAGCCTCTCCTCTTCTTCCAGCATCCATGTCTTGAATGCGTTGTGCTAACCTCCAGACCTTTGCTTCTGCCTCAGTGAGTTCAGCAACCTCTGCTTCATCGGCAAGTGCTTGCAAATACTCGTCCTCCTCTACTAGCCTCTCCTCTTCTTCCAGCATCCAGGCCGTTGCTTGAGCCTCAACCGTCTTCTTGGCTTGATCAATTTCACGTTGAGCAACAGAGTATAGGATTTCCTCATTTATTATCCTCTGTGTTCCCTCCAAGATATGAACAGTCGCAACAGCTCTCTCTATCTCTTCTTGTATTGTATCAAGAATATTAACTTCCAGAAATGAGACAATCTTGCGATCTCTATCATCAAGCTCTGCGGCTTTTTGCTCAACTGCTTCCGTAGCCATCCGAGCCATCAATCTTTCTGTCTTAAGTTTCTCATATTCTGCTTGTCGTCGCCTGTACTCAGCAGCTGCTCGTGCCTCATGCTTTGATAGCTTGATTCTAGCATCGGAGATTCCATCTAGGGCAAAGGTTGATTTAGGCTAAGTCTGCACCTCAGAAATCAACCTATGAGCCTTAATTTCTTGGAGTCGGGCAAATACTTATTTATCTGCTAATTTTTTGGAACCAGCAACCTGGTCATTCCAATCATTCGCCCACGCTTCCTCTGTTCTCCAAAAGTTGAAGCCTCTGAATGTGATCACCAGCATTCTCTTCTCGAAGCTGAGCTGGTACATTATATAATCAAACCTTTTCCAATGCCTGAACTCATCAACAATTATCTTCCCTTCAGGCGTGGTCTCATCGACCTCAGTATAGAAGACGTTGGCAATATCTCGTTCAATTTCATCCAACACAAACTCTTCTATTTTCAAAACCATAGGAAAGTAATCGGAATTTACCTCCTCTGCTTGATTGACAGGTGCACACATCTGCGCCTCTCTCCTGAGTTTGAATCTTGGACCTGGGAGTCCTTTGAATGGAACTCGGAGTTTCTCATTATATGCAGTGGAGATCTTCCTTAGGGACTTGGCATCAAAAACATCAGCCGACTCTCCATCTGAATCAGATTCAAAGAATCAAGTGTTTAGGAAGCCTGGATCCTTCTCAGGATGTACTGGAGTCTGCTTTGGCTCACCAGTTGGAATCGTAGCGCTTTCCTCAGAAGCTCGAACCTCTATCTCCACATCAGCACCTCCAAATCTACTAGCAACTTGCTCAGCAGTTGTTCTTTCAGCACTCGCACCTCCAGTGCGGGAATTAGCATGCACACCTCCAAAGCCTCCAACAGTGACCACTTCCGGCTGAGCACTACTGCTTCAGTCAAGGGCGCTCCAGAGCGTCGAAGACTCCATCCTTGATTAAGTTGTTCTTTCTTGGTCACTTTTGTTGGCACCTCCTCTTTTGCTGTTACTTTCTTCTTTCCCTTCTTGATAGCAGTAGAGCTTCGCCTTCATCAAGCTCCTCGTCTGTGAAAATGGTCTCCAGGAACTTGCTGATCTTTAGTCCAAAATTGACATTGGATGTGAAGGTTCCTTCTCTTGGTTTGGTCTTCAAGTTCTTTTTGGCGTGGTCCAACCACCGCTCGAAAAAGGATTGAGCACAGTTGCCATTGATGCCATCCACCAGAGCCATTAACACCATACTTCTTGGCTGATAACTCCGAGTACGAGCCGGAATAACATTGAAACATTTTGATCACAAGCTTAGCAAGGAGCTTGTAATCTTCCTTGAACTGGTGTATTGGAGTGGCTACCTTCCATGGGTGCGCCGGTTCCTCCTGTACCTCCGGCTTCTTCCAATCACACCACCTCTCCTTCATTTCGTCGATTTGTACCAATATATAGGTGGAGACACAGTCGCCTGAATTCTTTAACCCAAACGTCGCTGCAAGGACGTCAGCGTTTAAGGTGATGATGATACCAAATACAAAAGTTGTATATGAATTATAATCATCGAAAACTGCCCTTGCGTAAAATTCAGAGACCATGTGAGGATGAAACCTCTTTGGCTCTGCAGATAAGTATTGAACCACTTGCGCGTGCACTAGGGTATCCATGACCCATTCGGGAAATTGTACAGCAGCGAGGGGTGTGTACATGACCCTGTCCTTTAATACATGCGCCGCGCGTTTCTGAGCATCCGAAAGCCCAGATTGTTCCTCCTTTCAGGCAAGAGTGACCAATCAAGAGTAGGGGAGTTTTTTATCAATATCATCTTTTGCTGCGATTTCTGTGAATTCGGGTTCATACCTTTTATCCAACCTTGTGCCTTCAGTGGGTTTGTAATAGAATGTTGGTACATTCTCAGACGTGTTGGAAGTTTCAGGGTTGGACATCTTTGAGAGGAATATCAGAGAATATTGAGAAAATAATATGAGAGTATTTGTAAAGCTCTGGGGTTCTAGGAATTTAAATTTGTTCAAAGTGTGGAAACGTTTGAACGATGAATGAGGTTATGTGTTTATACCTTCTGAATCAAGATCCAACGGCTGGGGAAATGCATTTTTCGGACTCAATCAATGGCTCAGAGTTAGCACGACCTTCCGTACGGTCACCCATGTCCCCAAAATGCTCGAGTGCTTTTGACATGTCGCCTCCTGGTTCGTCGCAACAAGTTGCACGCATTAAATGCACCACGTCGGGTCCCATCAATTCAAATTCAAAAACTTCTCGCTTTGACTTTCTGAGACTGCTGAGAGCTTGGACTAAGCAATCTGCTAGCATAGAAATCCTTAGTACTCAAATACACTGCTGAGAGCTTGAACTTAGCATTCACGTGCTAGCAACAAATATTCTAACATCCAAATATGTCAGCACTCTCATATTGTCTGCTGAGATTTTGAACTCAGCAAACATCTCCTAGCAACTGTCTGTCTCACTTGCTGAATATTTCACCACAGCATTCTGACGAATTGCTGAGAGCTTGGACTCAGCATTCGGCCTATAGCAAGCATCAGAATCACTTGTTGCGATTGCTTAGAAAATGAATGAGATGCTAAGAACTTGGACTCAGCAACCAAATGTTTAGTAACAAAGATTCAGCAATAAGATTCAGCAACAAAAACGTAAGCTAGGATAGGTTTCTCTCCGTCTTCTTCAAGAAATCCAGAAATCCAGAAAGAATGAAAATAACTACTCATTCATCCATAGCATCGTCTATCTCCATAAGGCCTAACTTGATGCATAATTTTTTAAATCTGGCCTCAGCTAGCGGTTTAGTGAATATATCCACAATCTGTTCTTCTATGCATATATATTGGACGTCGATATCCTTCTTCTCTTGATGATCTCTGATGAAGTGATGTCGGATATCAATATGCTTCGTCCTTAAGTGATGAACTGGATTCTTCGTTATGCACATTGCACTATTGTTGTCGTAGTAGATCGGCACGCATTCAGGAGGAATATCATAGTCTTGTAATTGCTGCCAAATCCACAAGATTTGAGCACAACAACTAGCAGCTGCTACATACTCCGCTTCTGTAGTAGTTGTATCCACTGAGTGTTGCTTCTTGCTAAACCAGCTAATGAGCTTGTGTCCAAGGAATTGGCATGTCCCGCTGGTGCTCTTCCTATCAATCTTGCACCCTCCAAAGTCTGAATCTGAGTAGCCACTCAATGCTAGACCATCTGACATTACATACCAAATTCCTAGACCTTTTGTGCATTTGAGATATCATACAATTCTCTTAGCAGTGTCCAGGTGCGACCTCTTGGGGTTTGTTTGGTATCTCGCACATAGACCAACAACATATGATAAATCTGGTCTGCTAGCAGTGAGATATAGCAGTGAACCGATAATACCTCGATAGAAGGTAGGATTCACATCATCTCCTTCTTTTTCAAGCGCAACTATACAGGTCGTGCTGATTGGAATCCTCAAGCTCTTCGTCTTCTCCAGACAATACTTAGCAATCTCTGATGAATGAATATCCCCTCGCTTTGACTTCTGGACTTGAAGTCGTACAAAATATGACATCTTTCCCATCATACTCATCTGGAAATTTCTTGTCATAAGCTTCGAAAACTTGTCGCACAGGTTTCAATTTCTCGATCCAAAAATAATGTCGTCGACATAAATCTGTACGAGCAAGATACTTCCTTCGTCCTTAAAATGAAAGAGAGTCTGATTTATTTTTCCTTTCTTAAATCCATTAGCTAGCAAGAACTTGCTCAAAGTTCCATACCATGCTCTTGGTGCCTGCTTCAAGCCTAAGGCTTTCCTTAGCCTATAAACTTGATTTTCCTGCTCGAAGCCTGTTGGTTGCTCAACTTAAACTTCCTCCTTGAGCTCACCATTAAGAAAGGTGCTCTTCACATCCATTTGCATCACAGAGAACTCATGATGTGCAGCATATGCTAGGAATAGACGAATAGCTTCCAGTCGCCTACTGGAGCAAATATCTCGTCATAGTGTATTCATTTGCATTGTCTGTAGCCCTTTGCAACTAGACGAGCTTTGTTTTGGTTGACCATTCTTGAATCATCTTTCTTGTTCTTGAACACCCACTTGGTTCTAATAACACTCTGATGCTTTGGTCTATCTACTAAATCCCACACATGATTGCGCATGAACTCTGCTAGCTCCTCCTGCATAGCATTCACCCAATCTGGACATCGTAGAGCATCTTCAACCTTCATAGGCTCCTCGTGCAAAATATAGAATGCTAGCATTGCATTGCCTTGTCGTGCAGAATTGGATCAATGATATCACCAAGGACATCATCCAAAGGATGATCACGTAGCAACTTTGGCTTTGGATTGCTAGATTCTGGAACATTAGCATCAGCCTCGCCTGCTGGATTGTTGTCTACTACAACATTTTCCTCAACAATCTATGGGGGTTCAGCATTCTGGATCTCAACATCCTGATTTTCAGCATCAGGAGTCTTAGCACCGGGCAACTTAGCATCTGGACCTTCAGCAACAGGGACTTCAACAGCTGGAACTTCAGCAACCTGACCCTCAGCATTCTCCAAATGCTCAGCAACGGCTTTGGCAGCATCATCAGTAGTGCCTACACCGTCTTCTGCACCTCTTGCTTGATCTGGAATCTCCTCATCGTCTCCATTAAGAGATCCCAAGATATCCAAATTATCATTTAGATAAATAGGATTGGTGGCCTCAGCATGATCATTAGCATCATTGGTCTGATCAATAGTCTGGTCACCTGCTGAGTGCTTCTGGATTGGACTGTAATCACTCATAGACTTAGTCAGGTCAATACGCATATTTTCGAAAGAATTAAAGATGGATTGACCATGGACATCATTAGTCTCATGATTACTAATCACTTTCTCTCTTATAACTTCGCACTAAGATAGACTCATCAAAAATAACATTGCATGCTATTTCCACCACTCCGGTCTTCTTGTTTAATACTCTATAGCCTTTGTGAGAAGGGTGGCCATATCCAAGGAACACACCTTCGTCAGACTTAGTTGAAAAAGTATTAAGCTTTAATTTCCCATTGTTATGAACATAACATGTCGAACCAAAAGCACGGAGATGAGTAATAGAAGGCTTACAAACATTGTACACTTCATAAGGAGTCTTATTGAATCTGCCATTGATTGCGCTCCTATTCTGTGTATAGCAGGCCATCATAACTGCTTCGCCCTAATACTTAGCAAACAGCTCGGAATCAACTAGCATAGACCTCACTGCTTCCTTCAACATTAGATTCCTTCTTTCTGCTAGACTGTTCTGCTGGGGGGTCCTAGCAATGGATTTCTCATGCCCGATACATGCTGGAGTAGTCATCAACAACCACAAGTGTATAAACCTTTTTACTTACAGTGGGTGGAGTGACTGGGCCAAATAGATCCATGTGTAGAAGCTCTAGGATCCTTTCTGAAGCGGCTTCTCCGGGTTGGTTCTGAATGATGCTTTAGTCTGCTTCCCTTGTTGACAAACTTTGCACACACCTTCCTTGTGGAAAGTCTCAACAGGCAGACCTACAACAAGCTAATTCTTGGCTTAATGGTTAATGGTTTTAAAATTCAGATGATTTAACCTCTTGTGCCATAGCCAAGTTGTCTCTTCCTTGCTCAATGCTACGAAGCATGAATGTTGTTGACTGCTTTGCCAATCAACAATATATAGGCCACCCTTGCGGATGCCTCTGAGCTTTACTTCACCTGTAGCATTGTCAGCAATAGAACATCCAGTATTAACGAAAGAGACAATGTACCCATTTTCGCATAGCTGGCTAATGCATAGCAGGTTGCACTTGAGATTGGATACTAGCGCAACATTGATAATCCTCAATCCATTTCGCTCTATGCATCCTCTCCCAACCACTCTGCCTTTGCTATTGTCACCGAATATGACTGTGGGACCATAAAATATTTGGATGTCAGAGAACAACTCAACACCCCCGTCATGTGGGCCGAACAACTGCTATCAAGGATCCATTCGTTTGACATACTTGATGTCTTAGCACAGGGATCCTGATCCTGCAAAACAATCAGCAAGTTGTTTTAGGTACCCGCCTAGCATCGGGTCCTGCGGGATTAGCATGGATCATGGTTCCTTTTGGAACCCACATCTTGGTGATCTTCAAGATTTTCTTCTTGATCTCACCCTTCACAACCTTCTTGACCTTAGGATAAGTATGCGTTGCATAATTAGATCTAGATGTGGTTGTGTGCTTAGCCTTACTGGTCCTTTGAAATGGAAATGGTTTGGACTCAAGCCTCACATAGGTGTTCCTCCTATGTGGTGTGTAAGAGTGATACTGTGGTCTTACAGCATGATAGTGATCCTGCCATTTTGGAAGGGAGGATATGCTTTCCTAGCATTTGGAACAAAATGCTCAGCATTTCTTCTCGACACTACTGGGAATGACTGGTTAGCATTCTGCTTAGCTTTGGCGTGTTGCATCCTCTGCTGAGGTCTAGCAGATGCCTGCTTAGCATGCGGTCTCTGATTCCACTGCTGAGGTTCAGCAGAACCGATCTGCTTACGCCTTCCCCCTTGCTTAGTATTGGAGGATTCAGCAGTCATCTTTCACTTAGTATCCTCTTTAGCATATAACTTTCCATCAGAGACGAATTGAATCTTTCTCTGCTTAGAGGTTTCTGCCTTATTAAATGCACCCTTCTTAGAGGATTTGTTAGAGGCTTCAATACAACTAAGGCCTAACCCAGATCTATTAGTATGAAATCTTGTTGGCTCACAATGGCATTTAGTACTGCCTTGCTAGTAGTATAAACGCAAATGCATTCCTTACTAGCCTTGTTTTTTAAAGCGTGATTCTCCTTTTCAAGATTTTGAAAACTTTCAGAGAGTTTGGAGAAATCATCATTGAGTTTTGAGAGTTCATCGATGTCAAACCTTAGTCTTTCGACTTCATTGGTCAAGGATGTGACTTTTAATTGTAGCGATGTATTCTCTCCTACTATAGCATCTTTCATTTCATACATCTTTAAAAACTCTTAAGATAGCTTAGTAAGGTAATCATACTCTGAGTCTAAATGAGCAGACTGCTTTATTTGATGCGTGATAGCTGGAAAAGAAATGCTCATTGAAATTTCCTCCTGAGCCTCGACTGCTACAGCCAATTCAGCAGGTTGCTCAGCATCCGCATCAGCATCTTCAACAATATTTGCCATTAGCACGAGCATGGCTTCCTCATCATCTTCTTCGGAGGAATAGTAATATTCCTCATCATTATCTTGAATATCAGGTACCTCAGTCCTTGTCAGCCATGCCCAGGTTATGGCTTTAACAGCACGTCTCTCAAATCTTTGCTTCAGGCGCTCTCTCCTCTTTGCTGACTTTCGGACACTCGTGCTTGAGATGATCTGGCGAATCACACTCGAAGCATGTCCTAGGCTTTCTCTCTGCTGAGTGGGTGGGTGATAAAGAAAGCATAGCTTCCTTTGCTTCTTTTTTGGCTTTAGCTTCCAGCATCAGCTTCTGAAGCTTCCTCATCTGCTCTTCCATCTCGCTGATCTTTACATCAACAGGTTGAGAACCTGAGGTTGAGACAACCTCCTTTGCTGGCGACGCTGGAGCAGATCTTTCACCACGGATAGGCTTCTTGAGTTTCCACTTGCTGGGGTCTCTCTAAGCAAAGAGTGCTAATTCTTCAGAGTTAGCGGCGGGTGTCGATTGAGCTTGTGCCACGCTGCTTCATTCTTCTTTGACTTCTTGATTATAAACTCGTGAGTTTTAAGTTGAGCAAATACCTGAGATGTTGACATGTTGTTGAGGTCCTTCTCGCTCAAACTTGTCATCTTCACGAATCAGTCTTCTCGTGGGAAGATTTTAGAAATGATTTTGTTGTTCATCTCCCTATTGTCATATGTCTTTCTCAGGTTGCGAAGCTCTCCAACAATACTGTTGAACCTTTCTTCCATTGCTTGAATAGATTCTCCTACATGCATATAGAAGGATTCATATTTGTCAACAACTACATGAAGCTTGTTGCGCTTCATTTGATCGGTATCCTAGGAGGATTCACAGACATAATCCCACATCTGCATGGCTATGTCAAAGTCCAAGGCTTTATCTGCCATCAACGGAGGTAATGAATCAAGAATAAGCTTCTTTGCTGGATGCTCCAGCTGAGCTCGCTTCTTATCCTCTATTGTATACTCCTTGAATGGCTTTGGGATCATTTGAGGTGGTGGTGGTTGTCCTTCAACAACCTGTCCTATAAAAGCATTAGCTTTCATAATTTTAATTGGACCTTTCTCAAGAACATCCGCCATTTCAGGATGAATGCTTTGAAGCTGTATGATGGCCATCTTCTGCCTTGATTTGAACTTCTCCATTGTGTACTTGGGCAAGGTATGGTTCATCTTGACAAACTTTGAACCTGAGCTAGACAAACAAAAGAAACAAAATACCAGCGCAAGGAAGAACTAGATCTAGTCTTAAAGTGACTCAAAAGCAGTCGGTCTTTTAACCTCCCGCTATGATACCACTTGTTGGTCCCGAGATCAGAGTCGTCGTGGTGAATAACAAACAACACACAAGAAACGCAGCGGAATATTAATGTTCACTTGCACTCTTAAGTTCTTCTTTATCAAAGTAGTCTTAGCTCAAGGTAGGATTAGGGTTTCTTACAGTTATACACTAGCAACTTGGTTGCTAGGTTTCAAATCAAGCACAAGAAATAGTAGACAATAAAATAGTAAACAGACACAATATTTATAGTGGTTTGATCAAATCGATCTACGTCCACCCCTTAGCCGAATTGCTAAGAATTTTCATAAAAAGATATTCAAAATACAAGGATTCACCGAACACTTGCTTTAGGTGGTGAGCTTTCGAGCCGGCCACAACAAAGCTATCCTCCGTTAATTCATTCTTCTCAGTCCACAGCTACGGCCAAGTCAAGGGCGGCACCTTCATAAAACTTACCCTTCGTTGTAATGGAGTTTTTATAGTTTTCTCCAAACTCTGTCTGATTGCGGCTAAAGCTCGTCGGAGTCAGATCTTTTCAGAAATGGTTGTTTGATGCTTCCTGATTTGGAAGGTATCCTAATGATTGAAGATTCTTGAGCTGAGTCAAGGAATCTCTTCAAAGAAGTGTCAGATATTCAATGGGGACACTTCAGTGGTTGAAAGCTTTGAATACTTTTCGAAAGTTAGCTTTCTACTGATTGCTCTCTTTTCTTTTCGCTTTTGTATGAGGAATCTCTTGCTCTAGAGTTAGTTTGTCGTATTTAATGAGCAGTTCTGCTTTCTCTCTTTTAGACTTCGTTTTTATATCTGGAGATTCAAAATTTGAATCTCCAGACCCATTAGACACAACGGTCCTTTGTCCAAGAGAGGTTACTTGCTTTTTCCACCTTTTCAGCTTCGTACAGTACTTTCCTACCTTCTTCGGGAAAGCTTTCATCCTTGGTTGTACTCTCTGTCAGAACGGGTGTCTTTCGCAAGTTTCTGCTGAGTATCTCCTTGCTAGGCATTTTATCGGAAATGCTAGGAGTACTCTACTAGGCCTTTTGATTGCTAGGATCTTCTTAGCAATCTGTTCCTTCAATCTGCTGACACCTTCAGCAGATGTATCTATACCACTTTAGTCTTCTGCTGATTGCTATTGCTTAGCAGTCTGCCTTGAATGCTAGCGGATGCTGACTTCTTCAGCATTCTGCTATCGCTTTGCTTTCGACTGCTGAGTAAAGCCTTCTAGCAGTCTCTTTCTTGACATACGATTGCTAATGACTTAGCAATCTCCTTCTTCGCACTTGACTGCTAACTCCTTTAGCAATCTTCTTCATCTGCTAGGAATACTTTTAGGAATCTAATCTATTACAACTCAATACTTAGTCTATACAGGACATTAGAAGAGAGTTGATAGACTATGCTAGAATTCAGCAATTGATCGACCAATCTACTAAGGTTTGATCCAACAAAACATTTTACAATATGATCCTAAGGGAGATTTAGGAATAAATTCCCAACAATTTCCCCCTTTTTGGTGCGATTGAAGCTTACTATCACTTGCTGAATCTAAGAAGAAGAATATCTGACTTTACAAGATTTTTTCTGAGTAAAATTACAGAGCTATGCTAAACTAGCAGTCTAACTCAGAGTTTATCCATCTTAGTTCTAGCAGGATTGGCTTTTCATAATTCCCCCTCAACAGGTGCTGGGAATATTTCTTGATTAAAACTCAAGTAAAAAAATGCTACTTAGCAATGTGCTAGAATCTAGCACTTAAATAATCAGCAAGCATTTTACTTAACCAATCACTAAGCAAGTGACTCAACATTCAAATGTAAATTCGTTGAATACACTCAAGGTGTATATCAACTTAGACAGGCAACAAAAACTCAAACATGGACAATGAGAGTTTGTCTAAATTTGATCCATTTTCATTCATGTGATTTTTTCATTACAGTACTATGAAAATGATAAGATCAAAAAGAATGCTAGAGAAGATATGCTAAGATAAGAAATTAGGATCAGGAATCGGGAGCAGGATTCTTTGATTTGTCAAGCACATCAAATTTGTCAATGGCCATCTGCACGAACTTCTCCAGATACTCCTTGCTAGCTTCACGTTCGACAGCCTCCATCTCAAGCTTCTTAGCAATCCTCTCATTTTCCATTTCTAGCATATTGATCTTCAGCTCCATTTCCTTGTTCTTCAACTCGTCTAGAGATTTTCTCTTCCCCTCCTTAGCAGCAGCCAGAGCCTCTTCTTCCTTCTTCCTCTGCTCGGCTTCAGCAAGTCTCCTAGATTCCCCCTCTTTGAGCGCAGCCATAAAGGTGGATGAGAAGGATTGAACAGTCTACGTTGTCTGCTGCTGGTGCTCTGCTACGTCGTCCTTCAATACTTCCATATTTGTCTTTACCTCAGCAACGTCGGTTTTCACCTCAGCACTTACAGCTCTTGGAAGAGTAACGCCGCACTCTAATCATGCTTCAGTTATACATGCAAATGGCATACCATGTCTAGCCTTGTCGGCCTGACAATCTTTCCTCCAATGTCCTTTCTTACCATACCTGAAAAACACTTGTCCCTCGAAGTTTCCGCCATAGGCTTATTAACAGCTCCCACGTCCTTCGCAGTTACCTTTCCAGCCTTCTTCTTAATCGCTCTTTTTTGCTTCATACCTTTTGATACAGCAGAGTGATTACCAGAAGTAGCTAAGGCAACCTTTTAAGGATTCATGACCGATTCCACTCCCATCAAGTCATTGAGCAACTCGTTAAGAGTATACTCCGTCTTGTTCATGACAACAATCAGTCTGAAACTCTCAAAGGATTTGGGTAGAGAGTTCAGTATGATATCGACCTTAGCCTCAGCATCAATACCTCCACTGTGCTCAGTTAGCTCATCCATGAGGTGAGTCATGGAAACTACGTGCTCTCTCACTCGTTGTAATAGTCTACTTCCTCTTGCGAGGATTCAGTAGTAGGCACTTATAGGACAAAGTACTTGTAGAACGAACATGTGTTCTTCCGCAGTCAGGATGTATTCAAGGTTGCATTTCCATTCTAGGAAGTTTGGACCTGTTAGAGAATTTCGTGCGAGAATATTGATAAAACTAGACATAGACATATCCGGAACAATAAAAATCTTAAATGAGAACATACATGTAGAACTTCGAAAACGAATACATTGAAAACCTTTTAATAAATCAAATACAAATATTTTCCACTAATTGCCCAAGATTCCCACCGCAAGCTACACTCGTAGACGTTTACGATGTCACCCTCAACCAGAACTACGGATTTTTAGCCCCAATTCATTTAATTTCACTACCATGTCAGGAACCTTTTGACACTAGAAATTAATAATTAGTGAAAACCTTAGACCAAGTCATCTCTCAAGAACAAGGATGCAATTCTTGCATTATATTCTAAGATGCTTCAAAGCCATTAACCAAAAATTTAACTCTGGCCAAAAGAGACAGTTTAGCAAGACACGTAACCATACCGCACAGCCCTTAATGCTTTTGTTATGTATAATTTAAATCAATCCTAGAATACATATGAGAGAGATCTACGCAAGCTACACTCATAGACATTTACGCAAAACCCTCCCACTATTCACATAATTTAAACTGTTTGTCTAGAAATCCCAGCAACCGTACTCATGCACCTCTAGGAACTAGCAAGCTACACTCGTAGACGTTTACTAGAATGAGAGATACACTTACAGCCTAGGACCGTTTTGTGGAGGTCTATTGATTTTAATTAAAAAATTAGCTTAGTATTTTTTTTTAAAAAGGTTTCTTATATGCGCACATATAATTTCTTTGTTATTATATTTTCCAAATTTTTTCATGTAATTAAACAAGCCCAAAAATTCCCAAAATATAATCCAACAAAAAAATTTATCACATAAGCATGCTTGGAAAAACTATAAATAATAAAAGCAGTAAATCATGCTTTTCCTATTATCTACACATGCTTAATTGCACACATAATAAATCACATATCATACGAGGACAATTAAGGTAAACAAAAAATTCCTCCTGGCCCCACAAAATAGGAAAAAATAAAACCCTATCTATTACAATTTGAATTTGAATTTAATTGGATAAATTCAAATCTTCTAGGGCCTCCAAATCTTCATCCACCAAATCTTTTGGGATTTACGATTTTATGATTTGATGATTGGCCCCAAACCCTAATGCAAACCTAGGGTTTATTCAGGATTATACCAACCACCAAAACATGAACCCCCGCGATAGGACAACGGTCACGGAGGACGACTCACGCCAACACCAGTGCCGCCGTGGGTGCACAACGCCGCGCGCACCGTGCCCTTGCGGCCGGTGGTCCGCACGCAGCCCGCGCATGCGCAGATAGGTTGAGCATGGTCTTAGTTTTATATCTGATTATTAATTTTATTTGCCGCCGAATACCAGGCATGGATTGTAATTAAAGGCTGGAATTTCAAAGAGCAGTGTGGTTAGGTGGTCTGCTATATACGTCTTCGAAAGGAGCTTGCAGTAGATGCACCTAGGCAATTGGGGGAAAAAATTGTATTAGTTTATCAAAAGGTTACAATGCATATTTGTTTAAAGGTTCTGCATGTATGATCTTACTTTAATCAATTATTGTTTTCAGATATGTCTATGAATAATGTCATAAATATCTTGACACAAAATCAATTAACTGGTCCGAATTTCCTCGAATGGAAGTGCAACTTGGATTATATCCTAGTTGCAGAGGAACATCTATATGTTCTTAACACTCCGTGTCCAGCTGTCCCCACTGCTGAGTCAACTGATGTGGAGCGGAACCTCTATGACAAGTGGGTCAAGTCCAATAATGTAGTCAAGTTCTACATGATGACCACTATGTCTAAGGTGCTCCAGCAACAACATCAACACTATGACAAAACAGCTGAGATTATGGATAGTCTCACAATTACTTATGGGGAATCGGATAGAGCTGTCAGATTTAATCTCATGAGAGAGATCGTGAGTTGTAAAATGACCGATGGTAGCTCAGTCAGGGAGCACGTTGTTTCCATGACTCACCTCATGGATAAACTGATGTTGCATGGAGGAGGTATTAACGGAGAAGCCCAGGTCGATATCATACTCAACTCACTTCGAAAGTCTTTTGAGAACTTTAGGCTGAATGTTGTCATGAGTAAAAAGGAGTACACTCTCATGAGTTACTTAGTGACCTCATGGCGGCTCAATCAGTCATGTAACCTGAAAAGACAGTCTTGATTTCTTCTGGCAATCACCCTGCTTCATCGAAAGGTGCTAAAGGGGTGATTGGAAAGAAATTTAAGAAGAAAGCCTTTGGAAGCAAAAGTTCTGGGAAAAAGAAGACTATGACACCGGGGAAGAAGGGCAAGTGTTTCCGTTGTGGCAAAACTAGTCACTGGAAGAAGGATTGTCTGACCAAGCGGGTTGGACAAGGTACGTCATTAGCATTTGTAAAAGAAACATGTTTAGCATCTGTTTCTACCCATTCGTGGGTAGTGGATACTAGAGCTACTGATCATGTTTGTTACACTTTGCAGGATTTCAGGCCGACAAGGCAGCTGAATGATGACGAGGTGACGATCTCCATGGGTAATGCTGCTCGTGTGTTTGCAGTAGCAGTTAGAGATGTTACATTATTCTTTCAAGAAAATATTCTGATTTTAAGAGACGTTTTGTATGTGCAAGATTTCCGGCGGAACCTTATTTTTGTTTCCTGTTTAATAAATTTTGGATTTTCAGTTATTTTTTATAGTCATGTTACTATCAATGGCAATAACGGTGTTATCTGTCGTGGGATACAGAAAGACTCTCTTCATATCATAACATGTTTGCATAAATCTTCCGTGAATGCTGCATATAACTCATTAAATCATAAGAAGAGAAAGTTTTCATCTTCTGATGAGGATCTTACATATCTATGGCATCTGAGACTAGGTCACATCAACCTAAAGAGGATCAAGAGACTCATGGATGATAGAACATTGGATTAAATCCAGGTAGTTCCACATCGAGTTTGTGAATCCTGTATAGAGGGAAAGATGACGACCAGACCTTTCAAGGCAAGTCAGTCTCGAGCAAGTGATGTGTTGGAACTGATCCACTCTGATTTATGTGGACCGATGTCTACGCAAGCTTGTGGAGGATTTAAGTATTTTGTCACTTTTATTGACGATTACTCGAGGTACGGGTATGTTTACTTACTTCACTATAAGTCTGAATGCTTTGAGAAATTCAAGGAATTCAAGGCGGAAGTAGAGAAGAAGTTAAACAAGACCATTAAGTCATTACGATCTGATCGTGGTGGTGAGTATCTCAGTGACAAGTTCTTGCAGTTTTTATCTAAGCCAGGGATTATATCCCAATGGACCGCACCGGGCACTCCTCAACAGAATGGTGTGGCGGAAAGAAGAAATATGACTCTTCTTGAAATGGTTAGATCTATGATGAGTTATGCGAACTTGCCTGATTCATTTTGGGGCCACGCATTACTAACAGCAACGTACCTGCTGAACCTGGTACCTTCTAAGTAAGTTCTTAAAACACCCTCGAAACTCTGGCATGGGCAAAAGCCCAGTGTGTCATAGATAAGAGTGTCGGGTTGTCCGATATATGTTTTGTCGAAGGAACCTGATAAGTTAGAAGGTAGGTCCAAGCTAATGTTGTTTGTGGGATACCCCAAACAAACGAAAGGTGGTTATTTCTACTATCCCGAAGATCAGAAGATCGTTGTTAGCACAAACTCAAGATTCTTGGAGGACGAGTTTGTGAAAAACCACAAATCCAAAATAGATATCAGTCTCCAAGAAATTGGAGACGATGATGCGCTTCCATTGGGAAAACCCCGTGGCAGATTGAGTGTACCTCTCAAAGGTATGGAACCAATTGCACGGTCGCCAGTGCTAGGATTTGAGCCACAAGTAACTGCACCAACTGCTGATGCAGTACCAGTGTTCCGTCGTAGTGGGAGCGTACCTCACCAACCCGAGCGGTATATGTTCGTGGGAGAGTCTTCGGACTTGATCCTGGAAGACGGACTAGATGATACTGACCCATGGACATACGATGAAGCAGTAAATGACAAAGATGTGGAAAAATGACATAAAGCCATGGATTCAGAAATTGAATCAATTACCTCTATGGATATTTACCAGAAGTCTGCGCTACCAGATGGCTTTCGGGCCATAGGATGCAAATGGGTATACAAACAGAAGCAAGGTTCGAAAGGAGAAAAAATGGCTTTTAAAGCTAGGTTGGTGGCGAGGGGTTATAGTCAAAAGGTGGGCATTGGCTATGACGAGACCTTCTCACCGGTAGCCATACTCAAATCTATTCGAATTCATCTATCCAAAGCAGCACATATGGACCAAGAGATCTGGGAGATGGATGTCAAAACCGCATTTTTAATTGGGTACCTTACGGAAGGTCGTGACATCTATATGCAGCATCCAGAGGGTTATGTGAAGGATGGTGAAGAGCATCTTGTCTGGAAGCTAAAGAAGTCCTTGTATGGACTTAAACAAGCTTCACGGTCATGGAACAAATGTTTCGATGATGTGATTAAATCCTATGGATTTTCACAGTGCGAAACAATACTTTGTGTGTACCGATTATATGTCAGCGGAAGCGTGATATTCCTTGCACTTTATGTAGATGAAATTCTTCTATTCGGCAACGATGTGAAGGTGTTGTCAGACATAAAGAGATGGTTATCTGAACAGTTTCAAATTAAGGACCTAGGAGATGCTGGATACATCCTTAGGATTAAAGTCTTGCGTAATCGCAAGAAGAAGATGTTAAGCTTGTCTCAGGCCACTTATATTGATACTGTAATTGCTCGTTTTAGCATGCAAAATGCCAAGAAAGGATTGCTACCTTCAGACATGATGTTCTTTTGTCTATGGCACAATGCCCTGCAACAGAAGAGGAGAAGGATGTGATGGCTAAAGTACTATATGCTTCGGCAGTGGGAAGTCTCATGTATGCGATGCTATGTACGAGGCCAGATATCGGTTATGTTGTGGGCATGGTGGCCAGATATCAGTCTAACCCTGGACATGTGCACTGGACTGCTGTCAAACATATTCTCAAGTATCTGAAAAGAACTCGAGACTATTGTCTTGTTTATCAGTGTGAGAATTTGTGCCCTGTGGGTTATACGGATTCGGATTTCAAGGAGGATCAGGATGAGAAAGATCAACCTCGGGCTATGTGTTTACCTTGGGAGGTGGAGTTGTATCATGGAGGAGTGTGAAACAGAAATGTATCGCGGACTCCACCATGGAAGCTGAGTATGAGGCAGCTTCAGAAGCTTCTAAAGAAGCCGTATGGCTCCGGAACAACTTCCAAGAGTTAGATATTGTTTTGAGTTTGCCCAAGACTATTACGGTATATTGTGATAATGCTGGTGCAGTAGCAAACTCTAAGGAACCATGAACTCACAAGGCGTCAAAGCACATAGAGAGAAAGTACCACATCATACGAGAAATCGTAGCGAGGGGCGATGTGCTAATAAAGAAGATTAACACGAAGGATAATCTAGTGGATCCATTTACAAAGGGCTTACCACAGAAGGCATACGAGGGTCACGTTCGTAGCCTAGGACTGAGGTAGATGCCGGCCACCTGGTGACCAAATATAATAGCTAGATTAGAATAGACACATGTTATACTCTGGAGAGTAATGGTATAATGCTTTGAGTATAAGTGGGAGATTATTGAAATTATATACATAAAAGCATTATGATTGGTATATTGGGAAACGTTATGTTTGATATACTAGTAATCATTAATGACTTGCAATAAACAACTACTGTCTGAATTAACAATCGTACGATGCAAACAAACACATCCAGTTATCTCGTCGATAGGGAGATCATACGGTGTGTAAGAGATCACAGAAGATCGTATAGATCGTTCGACCTAGTGAGATATAAACAGTTATCAAAGCTGAGACAGTTTCTGGTTTTGCTTTCGATTTAGGCTGCGACACACAAATCCATAAGTGGTTTATCTTGACATCTTTGTGTGACCGGTACATCTCAATGTATTGATAGGATCAACAGTGAGATGAACCATTCTACTTGACATATGAATGAGTAAAGATCTCGGTAACTTGGTCGGATCTAAAGTCTATTGAAAGCTGCGGGGCACACATTGGTTGACTGTTACTTTGACTTGCTATGGTGGAGAGTCTTACAAGTATTCGTATATCTGCATCTTGGGTGATGGCAGTTTGTGTGGGGTTTCCTCAGGCTGGATTTAGATAACCATATTCGTTTCAGGATGGTGACATTCCCTGGGAAGTTCACGAGGTTCGTTATGCTAAGTCCTGCAGGCTGAATCATTGGTTCAAGCATAAGCAATAAGGGTTGAGTGGTACTACTCAGGAATAATAAGAGATTAATTAATTACAGCTAATTGTCATACGTTGAATTAATAAATAAATGTCTGAAACCTTGAATATGGGGATTAACAAGGTCAATGCAACCCGTTCCTAATAACGTGGTAATAAAGGGGTAGGTCAGCATTAATTCTCTGGTGGCATGAATTAATTTTTATTAATTAATTATGTTCTGGGTTGAACATGGAATTAATTAATCGGAGGCCCACTTTATTATTTGCATTTGATCTCTGGTCTGGCCCAACATTGCTCAGAGCCCATTAGGGTTTATTAAACCCTAATAGCCCATTCTTCAGATCTTTATAAATAGATAAATCTCTCATTTTCCCACATAAGTTTGAAGTTTCAAATCAGAAACCCTAGAAAGATTGAGAGAGAGTGGGCAGCTATAGATCCGGTAGCGTATCCTCACCAGATTTCCAGATCGAGCAAGGGAACAGATCAGAAGATCAGATCTGTTGGAATAAGTCTCCGTCATCGATCTAGATCTGTAGATCATTCGCTGGAGTTCAGGTATTCCGTAGATCCATCCCTTTGCAATTAATTTTGTAGGAGCATGCTTAGGTTTGCCTGATTTATTTAATTTATATTTATTTTCAATATCCTAAGAATGATCCTTGGCAAATTAAAGTGGCAATTCGCGTTGTCTATGGTAGACTCGAATCCTACAATGACCGCACTGTGAAGTCAAGTTGGGGATATGAAGATGTGGAGCTTAGAGATGAAGGATATGGGGATCAATGCAGGAATGGTGATTTCAAAAATAGCGTGTACCATTCCCCATGTTATGGCTATTTTACACATAGTGCATATGCAAGCCAAAACCAAACTTGGACTCCATTCATAACAAGAGTTCATTGTGATGAATGGGGTAACCATGATCATGAAAGAGCTAGAGAAGCGCGATCATCTCGGGAAGCTTTGGAGAGGAACAGGATAAGCTCGAGGGAAACCTTTTTGAATTAAAAAATGCAATTATCCAAAATCTTGAAAAAGGTGAGTGAGAAGCCTCGAGTGGAAGAATATCCATTTTTCGCAGGAAAAAGTCTCGAAGGAAATAGTGAGAAGGTTGACGAAAGTGAGGAAGAAGAATGTGAGGATGCGGTAATGGTGTTTAAGAAAGTTATGTTTAAAAATCCAGAAGTGAATGAGATCCAAGGAGAAGAACTCAGGATTGAAAGTGAAGTGTTACCTTATGATGATTATGAGGATAAAATCACCAAGGAGTGGGTGCAAGTTTTTGATGAATTTAAGGAGGATGAAATTGTGGTGCCTTCACTTAAGGAAATTCAACCAATTCCGTCTCTGGCACAATTCTTAGAAGAGGAAGCTTACAATTGTTATCCAAGCTTATGAAGATTCTCAAACCTCCTCAGAAGGACGTGAGGGGAATAAGGAAGAGTGTATTGAACAAATTGCTTCCATGGAAGGTTCGATCGGTAGAGAAAGGTATTTTAAGAATACACAAGATTTTTGACAATGGATGACATGGTAAGGTCATCGAGCTGTCGACGTTAAAAAAGCGCTTGTTGGGAGGCAACCCAACGGTTTCACATCTTCTTAACTTTCTTGTTTTGAATAAATGTTGGTTAGTTTAATATTTTGTGGTTTCGTTGAAGGATTCTTGATTGATAGTGTTCTGCGGACTTACATTGTGTTGTGATGAAAGATTGGAGAAGTGGGGAGGCGAAGAGCACGGAATGGTGTATGAAAAGTGCAGCAAAATAGAGAGGAAGCTCATTCAGGATCAATACGGATCGCCCGAGATTGAAAAAAGGTTGGAAATTTCAAATTTTGGTGGGTTGAAGGCTTCGCTCGGCCGAGCGAGACGAGGCTCGATCGAGCTTGACCGTGCCCCTGCAGTGGCTCGGACAGAGCCGACGCTCAGTCGAGCCATCTACCGCTCGGCCGAGCGGCGAGGAAATTTATACACGGTTTCAATGCCCATTTTGCCCCATCTTTGTCTCGGTCGAGATTTCCCTTCCCAAATTTTCTTTAACATATATTTTCTTTGATTTGTGCATATCTCACCCTTTAATTCCATTGATGGCTAGCAAACGTGCTAGCGGGCTTCTTCTTTCTCAATTAGTCGTCCCAAAGGATTTGATGACGAAGAATTCGCTAGATACAAAAGTCTAGCGGAACGCCAAGTTGTGGGGACTAAGTATCTTTGTCGGTAGACATTGAAGGCATTGAAATTGAAAGACGATGTGTGGAGTCTCCTTGAAGGCATAGGGTGGTCGAAATTGCTTACGGTGTGTTGGCCTGACTATATGGAATTGTCGAGGGAGTTCCTAGCCTCCGTGACGATCATGAAAGGCACGAGAGGTACACTTTTTTCAATGAAATTCAAGATTTGAGGTAATGAACACTTTTTCCAAAAATCTAAGGTTGGTGTGATTTATGGTTGCGATGTTGATTCAGTGTTCTTGCATGAGAATGTTAGTATGGGGGATTTTTGGGAGGAAATCACCGGAATTAAGTCTAGTAAGAGTTTTAATATAAAGAATTGTAGAGCCACATCTATTAGAAATCTGGTTATTTGTTACATTCAAAAGTTTTTGGGTGGTTCTCTGTGTGGTAGATACAAATCAAGCAATGTGAATACTCTTGAGTTGTATATGCTTTATGCTATGATGAATGGGATTAAATTTTCTTTGGGGGCTATATTGATGGATGGATGGAGTCGGGTGGCCAATACTAAATCTTCTACTTTTAGTTATGGAATGATCACTCCTATCTTTGAGTATTTGGAGGTGTCACTTTCGGGTGTGTCTGCTCCTGCTGTGTATTTAGATACAAATTCTTTGTTGGCTGGAAGGTTTTTGGTTCTTGGGCATAGCAAATATATATACTACAAATTTGGAAATTTTGCTTTAAAAATTCCCCAAAGTGAGTGGACAACGGTGTCGGATTTGAGTGATAGATCTAATTGGTTGCTGGACACGGAGGATCACAAGGATGTTGTTTGAGTGTTGTCCCCTGACGGGTTCTTCACTATTCTCCGTCATCTATCAGAAGAGGAGCAGGCTAGAATACAGGGCGTTGGCCCGAGCACCCGTGCACCTCCACATACCCAGCAGGCCCCGGTTGAGGAGTGGTAGCAGCAGATGTTATATATGCTACAGAGGACTACTTATACTGTTTATTCTCTGTCTTCCTCTATGCAGGGTCTTGATATGCCTATGACTGCTCTACATGGTGATTTTTCTACATTCCGGGAGGGCTATATTGTTCATCAGGCTTCCATTGCTTCTTAGTTTGATGGCATCGACCAGAGGGTAGAAGCAATTCAGAAGGATGTTCGAGAGATTCAATGCCGGGTCCCCATTCCGTATCAGTCCCGCAGAGCCCGCCCACCACCACAGGATCAGGAGGAGTGTTGACGCGCCTACCTTTTTCACAAACTTAGTCTCACTTGACTAAGTTTGGGGGGAGTTGCCGGTAGTCGGTGTCTTGGTCCATTCTCCTCCTCTATCTCTTTACTCTGCTTTCTAGATTAGTTTGTTTGAATTGAATTGATTTTCGATATGGTTATATTATGATGATCTTTGATTCGACATGGATTTGAATGATGGATGTGGATTGGATGTTTGGATTTTATGATTATATGATATGATTGGATGGAATTATTAGCGAGCTTGCATGATTTAATACTTTCTATTTGGCATGGTTTGTGGATTTTTTGAATGGTTTGGTTTGTATGGTGGAGCTAGTGGATATTGTCTCATCATTGTTGATTTTTGGTTCGTGGAAAGTATGGTTGAAATTAGAGCTTAATTGGTTTGTTTTATGCTCTATAGTTTGGTTGTGTTTGTGTTGATTTTGAGTAGGTACAAATAAGGCATGGGAGAACGGTTCGATCGTGGCTACCGATGGGTAACGCATTCTATCGTTTCTCTTGCCAATTAGTTTCATTGCATATAGATTGTTTTTAGGATGTTGTGTGCTTTTGTGTGTGTGTGTGTGTTGAACCCAAATTAGGCTTGAGATTTAATTATGATTTACTTAGTGAAGTTTGATGTTTACCTCAACCAATGATAGAGCAGAATCTAGTTTTCAAAGCATATCTTAAGTTTTAACTTTTGAATTGCCGAGTTTTGTGTTTAGTTAATGCATAGGACTTGACAAAAAGCCTTAAGTTTTGAGCTTTGATATTGTCATATCTATGTCGCTTGTGAGAGGCAAGATTGAGTGTGAAATCTAGAACTTGCATCTGTTCTCTATCTATTGGGATGATGTGTGACTAGAAAATGATATTAGGCCATCAATTCTTAGTTCTACCTTTCACACCGGGAGTATAAGGTGGTTGTTATCACTATTTTGCCTTTCATATCTTTGACCCCTGTGATTGAGCTTTATTGGTAAATTTTCTTTGATATGATTAGGTCCAAGTTTGGGGGAAAGAGTGTATAAGGGTGAATTGGTGATGAGAGTTGGGTTGGGAATTGATTGGATTTGTGTTGTTGGAAATATTGAGGCGTGAAAGGCATGAAATAAATGAATGATATGAATCCTAGAAAATTGGGGCACCAACAAATTTTTGGTGCAAGTGTTTGAAAAGAAAGAGAGGTGTTGGTCCCTGATCAGAGTCGTCGTGGTGAGTAGAACAACAAACACACACGAATGCAGCGGAAGTCTAAATATTATCTTGCACTTAAGTTCTTGTTAAATGTTCAAGCTCGGAACTGTACTTAGGGTTTTCTTCAAGTATACTCTAGCAACTTGGGTTGCTAGGTTTCAAATCAATGAACAGAACCCAATAAAACAGTAAAGAACACGTAATGTTTATAATGGTTCAATCCAATACATCTACGTCCACTCCTTAGCCGTATCGCTATGAATTCCACTAAAAAGATATGTGAAATACAAGGATTCGCCGAACACTTGTAGCAGGCGGTGAACTTTCGAGCCGGCCACCACAAAGCTATCGTCCGTTACTTCATTCTCTTAGCAGCAACAACTCCGGCCATGTCAAGGGCGCACCTTCGTAAAACTTGTCCTTCGCTGGAATGGAGATTATATAGTTTTCTCCAAACTCTATCTAGTTTGCGGCTAAAGCCCGTCGGAGTCAATTCTTTCCAGAAATGACTGTTGGATGCTTCCTAATTTGGAAGGTATCCCAATGATTGAAGATTCTTGAGCTAAGTCAAGGAATCTCTTCAATGTAGTGTCAGATATTGAATGGGGACACTACGGCGGTTGTTGAGAGCTTTCAATATTCTCATATGTGAGCTCTCAACTTTATGACTACTCTCTTTTAATAGTTAGCTTTTGTTTGTCGAATGAATCACTTGTTCGGTGTTTGATCGAGCAATAGTTCTTTTCTCTCTGTTTGGACTTGTCTTTTATATCTGGAGATTCAAACATTAAATCTCCATACCCGTTAGACACAACGGCTCCTTTGTCCAAGAGAGTAACTTGCTTTTTTTGTCCTTTCCGGTGTGTACAGTGCCTTTTTACCTACTTCGGGTAAGGCTTTCGTCCTTGGTTGTACTTTTTGTCAGAACGGGCGTCTTTCGCATGTTTCTGTTGAGTATCTCCTGCTAGGCATTCTATCGAAAAATGATGGGAGTACTCTGCTAAGCATTTTGATTGCTAGGCTCTTCTAGCAATCTGCTCTTCAATCTGCTGACTCCTTCAGCATATGCGTCTTTAGCGCTTAAGTCTTTATCTGCTGA
This sequence comes from Plectranthus barbatus, assembly GCA_026898455.1. NCBI lineage: Eukaryota > Viridiplantae > Streptophyta > Magnoliopsida > Lamiales > Lamiaceae > Plectranthus > Plectranthus barbatus. The sequence goes on from JAPKLW010000362.1 coordinate 275,288, forward strand.
TTGCTAATGCTTAGCAATCTGCTAGAATGCTAGCGAATGTTGACTCCTTCAGCATTCAACTTTAACTTGCTTCCGAATGCTGACCACTTGTCTTTAGCAGTCTCTTCCTTCAGCATGTGATTGCTAATGCTTTAGCAATCATTATTCTTAGCACTTTACCGCTAACGTCTCTAGCAGTCATTTTCGTCTGCTGATATCTCTAGCAGCTACCATCTGTTGAGAATACTTCTAGAATTTTGAAGTTGCTTGAACTTAATATTCTTCATTCCATCTGATGAATCCTTCAACAGTCTTCGCAAGCACTTCCTAATCTATTACAACTCGATATTTTTCCTAAACAGGACATTACATTGGAGTTACTAGACTATACTAGAATTCAGCAATGATCGACCAAGTAAATAAGCTTTGATTCAATAAAACTTTTACAATATTGATCCTAAGGGTGGAATTCGCAATTAATTACCAACAAGAGGCACCCATGAAATGAAGGAATTATGGTGCTTGAATGAAGAAAACAAAAAGAGATGAAAAAAAGAAGAAAAAAAGGAAAAAAATAGTGTGTTGAGAGATGAATAAGCCTCGGGTTTGAAGTGGTTCGAAGAGAACAAGTTTGGGGGATTTTGGGAAATTGAGAAGTTTAGTCAATTTGGTCCAAAACCACTCACCTATTAGCTAGCCACGTTACAACCCTCGGAACGACCTTTTTGTTTCTAGAAACTAACTCGTTGTAGTATAGTGGAGAGAATGGATGCAATCTTATGGAAATCAAGCTCGATATCTTGTGATTGAGTGAATCTCATCGTCCCTAAACACGTGAGGGAGTGCTTTCCTTTATTGTATCCATTTTTTATGAGAGGTTCAAGTCTTTAGCATTAACTTTGTCACAATATTAGGTGTTAATCTCATTTTACTTGGACATGCTAAGATTATCGAGATGAGCTATGAGGTGTTGCATGAGGTGGATTAATGACTTTACTTTGTTTTGATTGAGGACAATCAAAGGTTCAAGTTTGGGGGATTATGATATGTGCGTAAAATGACCTATATTTCGAGATGTGAATATGCTTGTTTGTGGCCATTTTACTCTCATATCATAAGTTTTTGTTGTTCTTTTGTTGTGTTTTCGTGTTTTTGTGTTTTGAATGGTGTAGGTATAGTTTTGAGCTTAAAACAACACTTTTGGCTAAGTTTTGGAGGCAAATCGCCCGAGCTAGGAATCAAAGGAAGACAGGCTCGCCGAGCGGAGCAGAGGAGGAAGCAATCTAGAGTTCAGAGGCCCGGCTCGGCCGAGTTGAGCCTGGCTCGGTCGAGCAATGCTGGACAAAGGGCTCGCTCGGCCGGTCTTGCAGTGCTCGGCCAAGCTATAGACTTTAGAGGGCTCGCTCGGTCGAGCCAAACCGGCTCGGTGAGCCAGATCGCGATATTTAGGCGGGTTGGTAGTTTTTAACTTGGCTCGGGCAAGCTAAGGGTGGCTCGGGCGATCCGAGGCCTTGTTTGCTCGTCTATAAAAGGGGGATTTTTGAGTTGGAAGAGAACTTTTGCCCAAATTTCAAATAATCGTCTGAGAAATTCTTTCCTAATCCATCTTCCATTCACTTCCCATCCACATTCAAGGAGATGAAGGACACATTTCTCCACATTTGTTGAAGATCAAGGAAGACCAAGGGGTAGGTTGAGTACAAGGAATACAAATGAGGAAGATCTACATTTGACCTTTCAATTTGTAATGGATTCTCTTACTCTTTCTATTTTATTGAACAAATTAGAAGATATGAGGAACTAAACCTTTATGTGAGTGTTGTTTGGATGGATGATGTGTGAAATTTAGATTGTATGTTGATTGTTTACTTTCATTTGAGAGCTTGAATTGCACTAGATCTTAATCCTTACCACCTAGGTGTAGGTAATAGCCAACGTAGGTGGTATTTGATGTGAACACTGCAGCCAATACGCGGGTGGAATCATCGCGAATAGTGTATATTCATATGATTCTAGATCCAATCCCTGTGCGAACATAGGTCATAGGGCAATAATCTATGTTCTGGAAGGAGTGGTCTAGGATTCGATAACGTGATTGTTTGAGAGTTCTAGTATCATCAAAGGTTAGCTCACCGTGACAAGGGGTTAACTAATTGAGGGTGGATTGCTCAATCTCTTAGAAATTAAATAGGGTTTACAACATGATTTGATCTAACTAGAACACATTGGAAATTCACACAACACTCATTCTCTTCTCATTGTTGGACTTGATACTTTATCTACCTAATTTGAGAGAATTGTTTGATTGGATCGTTGGATTTATATTTGACCATGATTGTAATTGTGCTTTATGTCATTAATGCTTAGTTTGGTTACGCTTTGCCTAGTTAATTGAACCACTCAATGACTAAATTGTTGCCTAGCTATAAACTTCTATGCAAGTAAATGGTAGTCTATAGGGCGAATTAGAAGAACTTTTGATTGAAAATTTAACTTTATTATGTGTTACTTTTACACCGCATCAATTATCTTCAGTTATCTGGGTGAACCAATTATGCATTTAGGCCTTAGAGATTTTTAGTGAAATCTGAAAATTAACCCAAATTATTCTAAGTCTCAAAATGTGAGTTTTGCCTAGTTAATTAGTCCAATTTCAAGTTAACATCAAAAATAATCTAGACATCTAGTGAGGCTGATTTATTTTTATAAAAAACTAGATTTTAACATGCACGTGCTTGAAGTGATGGTTTGTTAAAACGAATTTCCATTTTAAAATGGTGAAGCTTAACATTAAGCAATTCCTAATTACTTCCAGCATTTTACAAATTTCAATGATCAACTTCACGAATTTTTAATAATTTATCTACTAAGTGAAATGACATGATTTTCATATAGATTACCAAATAACATGTCTAGAATGCATTTTTTAAATATTAAAGTTTTCTAAGATGTCTAAATGCAGTTTCAAAAACCATTTTTAAAATGCAACACAGATCGGCACCTAATTTTACAGAGGGCATAACTTTCGAACCACTTAACATTTTAATATGTAACCAAAGCCAAAACCTTTATAATATTTTAAAATAAAATATATTTAAATTTCGGATTAATTGGAAATCATTTGACAGACTTAAAACACAAAGGAAAACCGGGGTGTTGTTTTGCAAATTTTTCCAAGTATCAGATTTTATCAAAACCAAAGCGTGTCTTCCCCTATTTTTCATTTATTCATCGGTTTAGATACAGGGAGGAAACATTGCATAAATAATCAACACAATTTCTAGAAATTTTCTAAATTTTATTAGAATTATTTCTACAAGAGTTATGTATTTTTACTAAACACCTACATCTATACTGCCACAGATTTCCAACACCAAAATGCAGGGGACATAACTTTTTAAGAAATTCCAATTCTCACAAGACCCTAACTCATCATAGTATATCATATTAAAAAATGAGCACAATCCACAATCGTTTACTTGGTCTTCCGTGCCCCAACAGTTTGGGCAGAGAATCAGATTTTCACATCTTTGCATCAAAACTATTCCTCAACTCATTTTAAGTTATTTCATAGTCAAGGGAGTTTCAAAACATATCATCGCAGCATAACATCAACCCAACAGATAAGAGCATGATTCATCCATTTTCAAATGACAACTTAACAAAAATTGCATCTCTAGCCTATTGATCATACATGCAATTTAATATTCGTGTTTAGGAGATTAAGAAAGGTAGGAAAGATCCCACTTGAAAGGGGAAGATTTCAGTTTTGAAGTTCCTCTTTGGAATCGACATTCTTGAGCTCTCCTCGATCAAATATTCGCGTTTCCGGGCTCCTCTTTACCAAGTAGACTTCGATTACCCTCAATTCGTGTATCCTCCTTTCGATTCCCAGCTAGGTCGAAAACTTGGATGCGAGAAATTGATGGGGCTTTTGGTATCAAAACGGAGAGGAAGGTGAGGGGATTCCAAATATGTGATTATTAAGGCTAATCGTGCAATTTGGGGTGGGGTATCGGTATAGAGAAGGGCTGCACCTTCAATGGTGTTTTGGAGAAGAAGAGTATCGAAGAAGGAGGGGAGGGAGAGAGAAAGTCGAAAGAGGGAGGAAGAGATCGAGGGAGAGATAAAAATAAAAGGGGAGAAAGAATTTTTGTAAAATAAAATAGGGTTAGGGATTTTATTCTAATTATTTTATTTAATTTGATGTTTACTAATTTGTCCTCCCTTAAAATATAATTCATGCCCTTCATAAATTCCAGGATGATAATTTCCTCTTTTCCTAGACACTTTAATTTATTTATTTCCTACCTAGGGTAATAATTCCCAATTTAATTAAATAATTCCATTCCAATTTAATCAATTAAATTTATAACAATTCCAAGCCAAATAAATAAAAGGGGGGCAAAAATTAAATAATTATCGGAGCCAAGAAATTCATTCCGGCATTTCCATCGGAGTTAACTCATCGATGATTGGTTGCAACATCTCCACAATATATATTTATATTCCCAAAACTCTTCCCTATTAAATAATTACCCAAAATTGAGAATTTGAATCCCAATATATTATTTAAATAATTAAATGACTGAAAATAGTGAGGAGACGATTTAATTTTCTTCTCGATAAATCATTTGTAATCGCATGCGATTTAATAGTAATTAATTAAATAGGATATCTCCTCTTGTCTTTGCTATTGTGATTTTATTCTTGCTAAAAAGGGTCGGATTTTTGCGGGTGTTATAGTATTAATTTACGATATTTATCTAGCAATCTTATCCCGATACGTACATGCCAGATAGCAGAAAAATATATCACCTCTTGACTTAATTAAATATCTGATTAATAAATTTATTTCTTTAGATAAAAATATACTTAATAAAGATGATAGGTTTCAAAATTGATTGATTTCTCAAAATCTCAAATTAAAATCTAATAACAAAATATTATTTCCAAAATTTAGATAATTACATTAAAATTCACTAGGGGTGTAACTAGGAGGTCTCTGTTGAATGTCCCACATTGGCCATGAACCTTGGAGTATACCACTATATAATAGTGGAGGTCCCCTCTCCTTACAAGCCGGTTTTGTAGGGAGAAGTGGGGATCTTTACATGGTATCAGAGCCAGGTTCGGTTCGATGTGGGACCCGATTTGTCCTATGATAGGACTTGATGTATCCCGATAATGGGACCTGACTTATCCCGATGATGGGATCCCCGTGAAGCTCCACGCTGTGCGTGAGGGGGGTGTGTTGAATGTCCCACATTGGCCATGAACCTTGGAGTATACCACTATATAATAGTAGAGGTCCCCTCTCCTTACAAGCCGGTTTTGTAGGGAGAAGTGGGGATCTTTACAGTCTTCCTCGGCTCCCATAATAGCAATATGTTAATGGATATCACCATTTATTGTGTCGACGAAGGGGAAGCCGCTAAAATGAGATAATTGTATTTGGCAAATGGGAAACCCATGATCATGATTTTGTTTGGAGCAATATCCGACATGCAAACAGAAATTGTGGTTGGAATCATATATGAAACGAGTATAATTTGTGAGTTATATATTGAGTCGTGTAGAGTCCATTGGAGTCTTATTTTGGAAATTTAGTCACATCAAACGATATGGAACAATCCGTAGTTTTTATAACAGTATTTTTCCTTATTATTCAATTGTATAGTACCTACGCGTCAGTTTTTAATTTGAACGTTCATTTCCTCTTCTCATAATTCAACTACAATGTATGATTTTGAATAACTTTATGAAGGGTCTGGCTTGTCATTGTTTGTTGATCTTATGTGTGTTGCGGCTCTTCTGACACATGTCTTGAGTTCGTTGGTTGCATTTATTCAATGCGTCATGGACGACATTAGGTTTTTTGCTTTCTTTAAGTATCTTCTTCTATTAATTTGTTTTTCACTTCTTCCAACATTTTTATTATTCTCTTCATCGATGCTATTCAAGCCATTGGGAGTTTGTCTACCTTTCAATATAATTTTAAGGTTTTTGTGTTTCAATAAATAATATTTAACAACTTAAATATATATATATATATATATATATATATATATATATCTTTATATATTTATTATGTATTAATCATTTAGGAATACAAACAAATCTCAGAATCTTATAATTGTATGGAATACATCGCCAACAACGATTTATTTAAATCACAAAGCTCGAATTTTATTTGATTTTGAATAGTTCTACTTGTATTAAATATCAACTTTTATCTAAAATTTAAATCTAATTTTCAAATCTAATCCTCTATTTATAATTAATGACCAAAATCATCGTTGACTTAGTTTTTTTAATGCTTGTACTCGTAATTGTGTTTGTACTGTTAATTTTTTTTTTTTTTTTTGATAGTAGTTTGATGTATATGGTTTAATATATTTCTTAGAATGAAGTATGATGTTATAAATATATTTTGTTTAAACAATAACTACTACAATGATATACACCTATAAATACAATTACAAGTATCGCTCAGAACGCAATAACCTTTCACATTAGATCCTTGTTTGATATTTTGTTTGCACAGAATATCACAAATCTCTGTGCTACACTCTTGTCCTCCGGAAGGAATTTCTTTCATGCAAACTTTCTTATTTATGATATTTAAATCATCACCTGCATCCATATCAATAAGAATTATAGTTTAGTTGTGTAGTTACATTATAATTGTGGAAATAGATAAATTATATGTCAATCTAAAATAATAAAGAAATATGTTCCAATTAAATTCTTACTAGATAATACTTTTCTTTAAAAGATTAAACCCTAATTTCATGAACTTTTATTTTTCAAAGTGGGACAAATATTTTGAATTATATTGCAATTTTAAAACAACATATCTTTGAAAAATATATATGCAAGAACTGTACATACTAAATAAAATATTCACACATAATTTAATATTCATCTGAATTACCTCTGCAATGTAAAACTAACAATAGAAGCATAATCACCCTAACTGGGATGTTCATGGTTTGAGCCATAATAACAATATAATTTAAGTATTTTACTTTTTGATTGAGGTAGGTTATGTTTATATTCGGTGAACATGATACAACTTATTTATAGATGTGAAAAAATCAATGATTATAATTACACTATTATATTTTCAATGATAATAAATTTAATGTTATTTTCCTAATAGTGCTAACCATACATTACTAAAACTAGCTAGTAAATCTACGGTTATTTATTACTATTTAAAAAAAATATTGTATTGCTATTGTTTGTTATTATATACTCATTCTAATGACGAGATTTTTTCTTTTAATTTGATTGATAAGGATACATCTCATTCTTATAAAGAACAATTTAACTACATTAACTAATCATTATCGAATTTCTCCCAATGGAATAATCTCATCGTTATAATTCCCTACCAACTATTACATCATTTGTTATAGAACTGGGCTCAAAGTGACGCCCTTACCACTTCCACGAAGTGAAACACTACCATTACAATAATTAACTGATTACTTCTTGCTAGTATATATGCATTAATTGGAGGGGTCGGTGATCAGAGTTCGTCATCCAAGGTATCGAACATCCCATCACCTAAATAGTTAATCTCCTCAGAAGGGGTAACATCCCTTTCATCCTCGTCTTGTTCAGTGTATGCCTCTCCAACGTTCTAATCAGCATTACCCAATTCTTGTTCCCATTGGGATGGCAAGTTTAAGCAATTCTATCAACAGCTATTCGGGCAATCTCATTCTGCGGGAGTAGTTCTTCTTCTTCCTCCGGAACTACATGGTCACCATGTTCTCCAAGTTCTTTATAATGATGCTCAATTATCTCTTCCTCCTCATCCTCATCACCAATGGTTTTTTCCTCGTCTTTGATTGTCTGTTCCCTTTCTCGGGATCCAAGTACTGGAATCCCTTCCTATCTCTCATTTCTTTTATCCATGATGCTTGCACTAGGTGGTCATAGTTGAGGTTTTAAGAATCATTGGAGCCTAAATCAGAGTAAGAAGTATTATGGCGGCCATCCAATTTTTCGTCTTTTAGCCCATACAAGAGTCTTCCTTGGGATCTAGCACTTCAGATTCGGACTCATGGTCAAATCTCGCAATCGGGTCCCTAAAGGTACCAACTTCTTGATCATGGGCCTTTGGGCTAGGTCGAGAATTTCTGAAGGTGGTGCGCTGTCGGTGAATGAGGACAATTAACCTTCCAAATCAGATTAATCAGCAGGGGAGTGGGCCAAAAAGTCCAGATAATTTGCACGGGCCCAATGCTTCCAGTAAGAAGGCCGAAGTTTAACAACTCTTTGAAGTCCTTCAATTTTTGTCACCCCATGCGGCTTTGCGTCCATCAGAATTAATAAAAATAAGTTAGAAACTGTATTGGGAGTCACCATAGCAGACATGCTAAGTTCTGATATAGTTGACCATTTTATCACAGAAAGCGTTGAGGGGCAAAGGTTTTCTACGAACAAAAAACAACATGGCCATCAGCTACGATGTAAAGTCAAAGGAATTAGATAAGTAAAAAAACAGGTTGCACAAATAAATACTTAAATTAAAAGTTGGAATATAATTAAAATGGTAATAATTCTATGATCAACTACGACTCATAAAAATCCTTTCTTAAATACATACTCATACTATGTCACATTAAGATAAGCTAAACAAGAAACACTCTTACTAAAAGCATCTTAGTTTTTTGATTAGTCCTGAATTGAATTTAAATAACTCATAACGCATATGAAAAAGATTTTTATGAAATAATTTTAATTGAGGAAACTTTTATTTTCCAACAACTTTCTTTGATAACTTGAATGCAACAATTTATGCATTAAAACTTGACCATCAGAATGGAACAATTTATGCATTGTTATCTTTGTTTGTAAAATATTTTTCTTAATGCGGCGTCGAGTACTAGTCTAAATTGCTTATTTTTACCTCAAAATCACTTCGTTGATGATTCACGGAAATATCCCCACAGTGGTTGCTGGAAAAGTATGAATAAAGGTAATTATCTTCTATTTATAGAAGTGAACCAATGGCGAACTTGTATATACACAAAAGTCAAAATGTTAATGTCACACCCCGATTTAAATAAAGGATATTTCATGAGGCTCATCAGGGAGAAATACATGGCAGGTGTGTTTGGGAAAATGGATAGCATTATTATAAACAGAATAAGACATCCTAACACAAGGATAATCAAAAGGCGTCTCTCTAAAAAGGGATCGAGGCTCTTCAGACAACAAGATTCAGATTCAGATTCAGATTCTCATCAAAAAGTAAGCAAAAGATAAGAGTTTCGCTAGCAGCGGAAAGTTTAAAAAAGGAGAATACATATGAAGATGCATTCTCTAAGTTCTATCTTTTACAAAAGAGGAGAGTCCTTGCCAAGAAAACTCTTTTGTCGTCGTCACCACCATCAATCTGTATATTTAATAAATAATATACAGGGCTGATTACTTGAAGGTACCCAGTGGACACATGCTAAAAAATATAACAATTGATTTTATGTCATGCCTTTATATTTCGGTCACGCATGGGGTTTTACTTTTGAAAATTTCACCCATCGTGCCAAAACAATTTATTTTTCCGATTGCGCAATCATTTTCAATTCACATGTTATAGTATCTACAAACAAGTGTGATCCAGGAGGTGGCCACCTACACCGGTCATGATGCACGTTCACGATAAGGCGCTACCTTAACGTGCCGGCATCACAGTGCACTAATCACTGACATTTTTTTCACTACTAGGACACGATCGTTACAATTAAACATGCACACTACTGTGTCACATGTTCTTCCTTAAGTGGAGATCCTCCAACTTAGAGGACAAATAGATAAGCATAAAACATTTAAGCAATGACATAAGCTTTAAAATAAAAACATGCTTTTCATTTCATCATTTGAGCTCGAAGCTTGAAATCAAACATTTATTTGTTTTCATTTTATTGGAAAATAGTGCCCACCTTATTCGATAAATGCTCGACTCACTTTGTTCCACTAGTGGCTGCCTTATATCCCAAATGAACAACACCTAGATTTTAACATTTAATTACTAGGTGTTCAATTCAAATCATACATCATAATCAACTAAACAATCTATTTATCTCATTTCATTTTATTAGCATGCTTGTATAAATGAAACTTGCTCATATTCATTGCTCTTATCAAGTTTGCAAACATGTAATTATGCAACTTCATACGGCTCAATCACTTAAATTCAAGTATAGAAAAGATTAATAGGCACTCATACCAGTTATAACATGTTTAATGATCCTATGATGCCTCATTAGATCATAGATGCATACTTAAGAAATAAATCCTCATACTTAGAAAATTTGCTAACTTTTAGCTTTGCACGGAGAGCAACCAAAAACCATAACTTAATGTTCATTAATCTTATCATGCTTATACTCTATATTGTCATAGTATACTCATTGAGGTTCATTCTCCAATTGACGGATCTCTAAAATGTGTTACAGTTGAGTTGGGGAAGTTTAATCATTTATGGGGGTCTGAACGTGTTGAGAAAAAGGGTCTGATTTGAAAAATTCACCACGACCTCAATACAAGGTATTTTGATATGAAATTTCACAGAAAAACTCCTAAGTGAGACTACTTTAAGCATATAAATTTTCAATTGCAAAAGATGATTACATTTTTCTGCACAACACCAACAAGGCAGACTGCCACATAATGATACTTGATTTTGTAAGGCATTTGAGTGAAACCAATTGAAAAATACTCTTAACATCTTAAAGTGTGACATATACAAAAATCAGCTTGGTCTAAGTTCTTTTTCCCTGTCTTCCATGATCAAACTTTTCGGCCAGATTGAAGGGGATTTTAGCAACATGCATAATTATTCACAAAGTGTACAAAAACGGGTTCTAGCATGCTATGAGCTTATTTTACTTCATGGTCAGACCCTTAAATGGTTCATCATTATTCTATGGTCACATATATACATGTATATCTTTCCAAATCATGCTTATCTAGCACATCTCATGCTCGATTTCAAAGATGGACTTAAAATCCGCAAGCAAAAGATTGAAGTTCTAGGTCACAAAAGGAACTCACCCTTGAAGTCCTTTGATTTTATATCATTCCTTAGCTTCTTGATGGTATTTAACCTTTCAGCTTGGTCCCTCTCCTTGGTTTATGGAGGAAAAACAAGAGAAGAAGATGGTGAGTCTCCAATATATATATATATATATATATATATATATATATATATATACTCAAACTTTGAGAGTCTTACAAGGTTTCTACCACTCACCCACAACCGTAGATCATAATGACGAGTCTTGGTATCATCGATCTTGCCAGAAATGGTGGATGGAAGCTCCAAGTCTTGAAAAACTTCAAGAAAAACACACACTCTTACTCTCTTTATCTCTCGACTTGAAGGAAAAGAAAAGGAGGGGAAAATGATCTATTTCCTCACTTATATGCTACAAGCTTGGTGGCCAAGTTTATTATAAATAAATAAATTAAATAAATAAATAAAAATAGGTAAATTAATATGTGGTAGGTAATTGCATTAATTACATGACTTGCTTTTTCGTGATGTGAACCTATCGGTCAATTGAATGTCATCAATATTAAATTCTACAAAAATACATTATATGATGTGACACCATCAGTCATTCGATCATTAAAGCTTTTCCGATATAACGGATAATATCTCCACATTCAAATATTTGTAGAATGTTAGCTCAAAAATTAATGCGTTTGCATAGTTTTGCATGGGATCGTGTACATTCTTATAACAAAGTTGATTACGCATCGATAGAATAATTGATCGAAAATCGATCATATTACAATGATAAATTCAAAAATTAAAATATGGGGCGTTACAGTTAAGGTGTTGGTCAATTGGTTGTCCAATCAATGACTTTGACATCATTTCGCATCAAATCTACTTCACTTTTACAGAAAATTATTATACTGTATTAATTAACGATATTTATCAATCAATCTTATCTTGATACGCATCCAAGTCTTGAAAAAGTTTTTCGCATCCAAGTCTTGAAAAACTTCAAGAAAAACACACCCTCTTAATCTCTTTATCTCTCGACTTGAAGGAAAAGAAAAGGTGGGGAAAAATGATCTATTTCCTCACTTATATGCTACAAGCTTGGTGGCCAAGTTTATTATAAAAGAATATATTAAATAAATATAGGTAAATTAATATGTGGTAGGTAATTGCATTAATTACATGACTTGCTTTTTCGTGATGTGAACCCATCGGTCAATCGAATGTCATCGACATTAAATTCTACGAAAATAAATTATATGATGTGACACCATCGGTCATTCGATCATTAAAGCTTTTCCAATCGAACGGATAATATCTCGACATTCAAATATTTGTAGAATGTTAGCTCAAAAATTAATGCGTTTGCATAGTTTTGCATGGATTGCATGAGATCGTGTACATTCTTATAATAAAGTTGATTACGAATCGATAGAATAATTGATCGAAAATCAATCATATTACAATGATAAATTCAGAAATTAAAATATGGGGCGTTACAGTTAAGGTGTTGGTCAATTGGTTCTCCAATCAATGACTTTGACATCATTTCGCATCAAATCTACTTCACTTTTACAGAAAATTATTATACTGTATTAATTAACGATATTTATCAATCAATCTTATCTTGATACGTACATGTCAGATAGCAGAAAAATTTATCACCTCTCAACTTAATTAAATATCTGATTAATAAATTTATTTATTTAGATAAAAATATATTTAATAAAGATGAAAAGGGAATTAATTCTTAACTATAGGTTTCGAAATTGATCAATTTCTAAGAATCCCAAATTAAAATCTATTAGAAAATTATTATTTCAAAAATTTTCATAATTACATTAAAATTCACGAGGGGTGTTACTGGGAGGTCCCCGTCGGATACCCGAATAAGAATATGTTAATGGATATCACCATTTATTGTGCCGACGAAGGGGAAGCCACTTACATAAGATTATTGTATTTGGCAAATGGGAAGCCCATGGTCATAATTTTGTTTGGAGCAATATCCGACATGCAAACATGAATCATGGTTGGAATTATATATGAAACGAGTATCATTTGTGAGTTATATATTGAGTCGTGTAGAGTCCATTGCAGTCTTATTTTGAAAATTTAGTCACATCAAGTGATATCAATCAATCCATAGTTTTTGTAGCAAACCTTTTTCCTTTTTATTCAATCGTATAGTACCTAGGAAAATTCTCTTTGATGTATTTTAGCATTAGTTTTTAATTTAAACGTTCATTTGCTTTTCACATAATTCAACTACAATGTATGATTTTGAATAACTTTATGAGGGGAGCGGCATGTCATTTTGTGTTGATCTTATGTGTCTTGCGGCTCTTCTGAGAGTCCTCAGAATCATAAACCCTAAACCCTAAGAGTCCTTAGAATCATCATCCAAATAAGTGCGGTTGTGGCTAGAATCCAATTCTTCATCACTTAGCCCGTGCAAGAGGTCTTCTTCCGGGTGTTCTTTATCAGATTCTTGATCAAATGCATCAATGGAAACATGAGAAGTTCCAGCTTCGTGGTCGTGAGCTTGTGGACGGGCAGAGAGTTGCTGAAGATAGCGCGCTGTCTGTAGATAAGGAAAATAAACCCTTCCAAGATGAACTCGTCAGAGGGGGAGTTATCCAGGAAGTACACGTAGTTTGCTTGAGCCCATGACTGCTCATGAGGGGACAATAGTTCCATGAGGCGGTGAAGTCCTTCAGTCCGAGTTACACCGTGAGGATGCACATCCGCCCAAAATTTGTAGATGTCAGATAGGAACGGTTAAGAGGGTCATTGCAACAGATTTTGAACGTACGAAAGTAGCTAACTCTCTTTTCGCCGGATGCATTTCAGGGCAGAGATTTGCGATGTGCAAAGGATTTGGCCATCTTCGATGGGGTAAATCGAAAGATTCACGGTTAGACAAAATGCCAGTTATAGTAGCGGGTTGCGTAATTACATACCTTAAGTAGCGAACTTAAACATAATAAAAGCAATAACTCTATGGTCAACCACGGTGCAAAAGAATCATATATTATTTATACGCTTATTCTAAGTCTCTGTAAAGGTATCTAAAACATGCTTCTTGAAAGAATCTAAGTTCTCTAATAAGACCTTTATATACTTAACACATTCATAATGCATATGAAAAGATTTTCATGAAAAATGCAACAATTTATGCATTGAAAACTTAACACTTGAAATGCAACGATTTATCTAATAATTTTTTTTATAATTGGAATGCAACTATTTGTGCATCAAAATCTTCATGACCTTTGATAAAAGATATGCAACAATGTATGCATCAAAACTGTTTATGATCTTTAAGAGATGCAACAATATATGCATCGAAACTTCAGCAAAAGAAAGGCTTGTGCCTTAATCTCAATGCAACAATTTATGTATTGAAATTTGAGGTGCAACTATTTATGCATTAAAAATTTTAATAATTGGAATGCAACTATGTATGCATTAAAACTTCATAACTTGCAACAATGTATGCATTATGACTCTTTAAAACTTATAAAAGTCGCAACAATATATGCATCAAAATTTCTCATTTCTAAAGGGAAAAGCGCATGCCTTAAATTAAATGCAACGATTTATGCAAAATATTTTCTCTTGATGCGGCGTCGAGTACGAGTGCAAGAGCTGGAGCTAGTAAAGAAGTTTTCAACTTATTGAATAAATTAGAAGCCTCGAAACAATGAGGTCCTCGGTTCAGAGCAAAAGAGAAAAAGAATAAACCTAGCTCTGATACCACATCGTCACGCCCAGATTTCGAAACAAGGCATAAATAAGAGAATTGAGGAACATCGGGTACGAGACTTGCACTTTGGATATCAATCAAAAATAAGAACTCATGCGAATACGATAGAAAGCATCACACTTATCCCAAGTTAAGCAAAATATGATTAAAGGTTGCCTCCTCAAGAAGGGATCGTAGCTTCCTGAGTAAACCAAATATCAGAGTTTTAACAAGATTGAGTCCAGCAGCGGAAAGTTATCAAGGAAGTATGTATATGAAGATACACACTTTCGCATCTATCTATTACAAAAGATAAGTCTTCAGCTCCACTCCTCTGCTACCTCGTACTCTTGTTTCAAGTCTTCCTATAACCTGCACATTTTAGAAATAAAGCGAGGGGCTAAGTACATATTGTACTTAGTAAACACATGCCCGAAAACATACATATATAATTTTGTCATGCCATTTTCATCAGGTCTCACATGGGGTTTTAACTTTGAAATCCTCCCATGGCCCCAAAACATTTTATGAATGAGCTAGCTCTTTTTACACAGTTAAACTATCTGCAATACCATGTGAGTGGGAGGTGGCCTCCTACCACAGTCACGATGCTAGTTTGAGTAGGGCGCGACCCAGAACAAGTCAGCATCATAGTGCACTAACCCATGGAATCTCTTTCACTACCTGGGTACGATCGATAAGACTCGCAATATGCAGAGTCAACATCCACGTTGAATACGTTTGATGTTCTTCTCTAAGTGGGGTTCCCCCACAGAGAGGATAGATAGCAAACACAAAACAGTAGGCAATGACAAAATTGTTGAAAACAAAACATTTCTTGCCCACGATATAGGGGTAAAGAAAGCCCACCTTAGTTGGTGTGGTCACAATTGATTGCTCTAGCTGACAATCCGTTTCTTGCCATTTCCTTTGACATAAGGAATACAAGTAAATTCTCGAGGGATACAAGTTGGAATATATATATAATCTGACATAACACATAAATTCTAGACTCTTAATCTATCATGGACTTTTCTAATCTTGAGCCATCGGATAAGAGGATGTGAAACAATCATCTAATCAATTTGGTTTGACGAACAAGGAGGTCAAACATAAATCATAAAGCTCGTGATTCAATATCGAGCATTTATTCAAGAACAAGGTTCATAGTTCAATTTAGTTGAACAAAGAAATGACTTCTTCAAGTGGCTAAGCACTTTTTCTAGAATTTATGTTTGAAAGAAGATTCACATTCAATTTGAATTGACGTACAATAGCTTGAGAGTAAAAGAACTCATCATGTAATTTCAAGTCATGTCAAGAATACAATAGAAAGGACTTGAAAGTTCGAATACGAATTGAATTCCAATGTTTGAGGTTTAGCGACTTTAATAGAACTGAACAAGTGAAAGACATCATCAAATGACTAAATATCTCTTCACGGAACGCGATTGAAAGAAGTTACATAATCAATTACGAATCGAGGTGTAATTGATCAACATTATAAGAATTCATCAAATAGGTTTCAATGTTGTTTCTACAAATGTAATCGAGATGATTTTAGATTGTGGATGCAGATCAAGTTTCAATAAGATCTCAAGGGTCAAGGTTTAACAAGTTGATTTAACAGTCGACTTCAAAAAAATTTATGTTACAAGAGTTTGGGTCAACCAATCGAAGTTATGGTGAATCGAAAGGGTTTTTAGAGAGAGCATGGGAGATAAGAATAGCTCTCTACATCGACTAATATAGGGGATGTCGAACGATACAAAAGATAAGTCAAATCGATTGAAAAAAAAGAAACAAAAGTTTTCAAAATGTGCTCTGTGTCGATCGACACAAGAGTGTGTCGATCAACATGCTCACGTCGACAAAAATAAAGGTGTGTCGATTGATGTATAAGTGTCGACCGATATGCAACTTGTGTCGACCGATACGAATATTTATTCCAAACAATTTCATGTCGATCGAAATTAGGTTGTCTTGGTCGACACACAATGTGTTGACCGACATAGAGTAATGTCGATCGAAATAAGAGATGCAAGGATCGAAACAAGTGGTCGATTTTGTCAATCAAAATAATTTTTTGTCAATCAAAACAAACTTGTGTCAATCAAAATAATTTTTTGTCAATCGACACAATTCATGTTGACCGATATAGAGTTTGTGTCGATCGAAACAAGTGGTCGATTCTCTGGATTTCAAATCGAGCAGCTGTGTCGATCGACATGGGTTTGTGTCGATCGACATGCTCTGTGTCGATCGACACGCATGCATGTCGACCGAAACACATGCAAAATTTGCCTTCGGCGGAAAAAATGGTTTTTTGCTCAAAACTGTTATCCGGGCTCGTCTAATCGATTTCTAACAACACCAAATGGTTTCTAAACATGTATAACGAGTCTAAACAATATTCCAATCATCAAAACCATCAAAATTGAGATAGAATCGAAATATAAACTCAATATCCCAAAATAGAGCAAAAATACCAAAAATACTCCAATAATAACCACAACTCGATTTCTAGGTTGACATATGGTTTCTAGGCTCAAAATGTAATATGCCAAGCATGCATACATACTCATAATCTCATAAACAAGCCTAGATCATAACATTTCCAACTAGGGCAAAAATAGTAAACATGCTCGAACTAGAGAAATAGTTAGAGAGGGTAATATTTTCCCCGGGTTACGAAATTTATCGATCGATAATATCCCGATTCAAAAATATTGGGTTACCAAATAATTTATCAACTAAATTAAATCTATCAATATAACTAATTAAATATAAGATGGCAAGGAATAAATGCCAAAGTACTAATAACTCCCAAATTAAATTGATTGCGAAACCTTGAATTAAATTTGATAACAAGATATAAATTTTTGGAATTCTGATAAATATATTTAAATTTAACGAGGGGTGTTACAACATTAGGTTATTTGCTTTCTATAAGTATCTTCTTCAATTAATTTGTTTATCACATCTTCCAACATTTTTCTGATTCTCTTCATCGATGCTTTTCAAGTCGTTGGTTGTTTGTCTACCTTTCAATATAATTTTAAGGTTTTCGTGTTTCAATAAATAGTATTTAACAACTGAAATATATTTATTATGTATTAATCATTTAGGAATAGAAAATAAATCTCTGAATCATATAATTATATGGAATACATTGCCAACAACGATTTAATTAAATCACAAAGCTCGAGTTTTATTTGATTTTGAATAGTTCTACTAGTATTGAATATTGACTTTTATCTAAAATTGAAGTCTAGTTTTCAAATCTAATTCTTTATTTATAATTAATGACCAAAATCATCGTTGACTCACTTTTAATAATGCTTGTACTCGTAATTGTGTTTGTAGTGTTATTTTTTAATTTTTAGATAATAGTTTGATGTATATGGTTCAATATATTTCTTAAAATCAAGTATGATGTTATAAATATATTTTGTTTAATCAATAACTATTAGAAAGATATACACCTATAAATACAATTACAAGTATCGCTCAGAATGCAAGAACCCTGCACATTAGATCCTTGTTTGATATTTTGTTTGCACAGAATATCACAAATCTCTGGGCTACACTCTTGTCCTCCAGAAGGAATTTGTTTCATGCAAACTTTCTTATTTATGATATTCAAATCATCACCTGCATCCATATCAACAAGAATTATAGCTTAGTTGTGCAGTTATTCCGTAATTATTTTTAAAAGTCGGACAAATATTGTGAATTATATTGCAATTTAAAAACAACATATATTTGAAAAATATATATGCCAACAACTATACATATTATACAAAATATTCATAAAAAATTTAATATTCGTGTGAATTACCTCTGCAAAGTAGAACTAGTAATAGAAGCATAACCACCCTAACTGAGATGTTCATGGTTTGAGCCATAATAACAATATAATTTCAGTTTTTTAATTTTTTGTTTGAGGTAGGTTATGTTTATATTAGGTGAACTTGATGCAACTTATTTATAGATGTGAAAAATGCAATGGTTATAATTACACATTTATATTTTCAATGATAACAAATTTAATGTTATTTTCCTAATAGTGCTAACCATATATTACTAAAACTAACTAGTAAATCTATGGTTTTTTATTACTATTAAAAAATGTTGTATTGGTATTGTTTGTTATTATATACTCTTTTTAATGACAATTTTTTTTTAATTTGATGGATAAGGATTCTTCTCATTCTTATAAAGGACAATTCAACTGCAATAACAAATTAATATCGATCATCTCCCAATGGAATAATCTCACTTTTATAACTTCCCTACCAATTATTACATCATTTGTTATAGAACTGGGCTCAAAGGAACGCCCTTACCACTTCCACGATGTGAAACTGTAACGCCCCTCGTCAATTTTAATTGTATTTATTGAATTTCCAAAATTTTATTTTTTTATCGAATTTAATCTGGAGCTACGAGATCGATTTAATTTGAAAATTACTATTTTGGAATTCATTCAATTGCCACCCTTATTTAAAGAGGAGTAACTAATTATTAATTAATATAATTGACATCAATGATTTATTTAATGACTCGGCATCTTCGTATCGGGATAATATCAATCGATGAATATTCGCAGATGGATAAAATATTACGCTCTCCCGTGCAATGACGCAAAGAGATGTGGAGTTGAGGTGAGGTGATGTTAAAGTGAACGATGTTAGAAGCGAATGACAACCACTTTAACCTTTTAAACTTTCAGTAATTCCGAATTTATCCTCACCTCCCTTCTGTAATAGAAGGCTTCCTTCATAAGTTAACACTTTTCACTCTCTCTATTCTCTTCTCCAAAGTTTTTCCGGCCAACCTCCGGCAAATTTTCGGCGAGCTCCGACGAAGCTCCGGTGAAGAGATTTTAAGGTAAAACCCTATCTTTTCGGAATTCTCTCTAAGTTTCCTTTCCATTTCCAACATTAGATTTCCATTCCTTTTTGTTTTGAAGTGAGGAATCGTGAGATCAAGGGTTGATCAAGCCATCGAAGCTCTACGAACGTCCTAGAGGTATAAACCGATCCTCTTTCTAGTTATTTCCTCCGTTTGAGCATGTTCGTAAATTTTGGCCTAGTTAGTAAATGTTATGATCTAGGCTTTTGATGAGTTTATGAGTACGTATGCTTGTTTAGCATGTTATATATTGAGAGTAGGAACCGCATGTTAGCATAAGAATCGAGTTGTGTTAATTTTAGAGCATTTTTAGTGTTTTTTTCGTAGTTGGAAATATTGAGGTTATATCTCGATTCCAACATGTTTTGATGTTTTTAATCATATCTAGACTCGTTATATTTGTTAGAAACCATTTGGTGTTGTTAGAAATCGATTGGATGAGCCCGGATAACCGTTTGAGCCAAAAACAAGAATTTCCGCCCAAAGACATATAGTCTCCGTTTCGGTCAATTTTAGGCCTGTGTCGGTCGATGCGGCTGTATTGGTCGACACGAGGGCTATGTTGGTCGACGTGTCTATCTCAATCAACATAGAAGCCACGCCGGTCGACACGGAGCCCTCGCTCGATTCTTTTCCCTTCGACCATTCGTATCCGTCAACATACATTCCATATCAGTCGACACATTTGTCTTGGTCGACACATGCTCCATCTCGGTCGGCGCGTCTGCATCGATCGACATACACTCCGTGTCGGTGACACAGAGTGTAATTCCACATTCTTAATTCTTTCTTCGATCGATTTGATTTATCTTTCATACCTTTCGATATCTTTTATATCGATCAAATCAAATAATATTTTCTAAATTATAAATTCTTCCATTGACAAATTGAATCCCAATTTCATTCAATATTTCTTCTATCAATCGACAAAGAAATATTATCTACCATAGTTTCTCCAAAAATCTTTTCTATTGAAATTAACTTTGACTACATGACCGAACTCTTGTAACTAAAACTTCTTTGAAGCTTATTAAGTTAAACTTGTTAAATCTTAATCTTCAAATTTTGATCTTCATCTAAGATCAAGAATCTTCCTGATTACTTTGATGAAACGACTTTGAAACCTATTGATAAATTCTAAATCTCTCAAATCAATTACACCTTGATTCGTAATTGATTAAGTAACCTCCATCATTCACAAAAGGTGAAGAGACATTTAGTCATTTGATGACGTCTCACACTTGTTCAGAAGAATGGAACTTATTAAACTTAGAACATTGAAATTCGACATGTCTTCAACGTTAATCGACATCCCTCTTATCAATCATAGTAGAGAGCTGTTATTTCCTTCTCGCTCTCTTTAAAAACTTTTTGATTCAAATCAACTTCAATTGTTCAAACTGATTAAGCATAACTAAATCTTCTCTTGGAACAACTTGATGAGTTCTCATACTCTCAAGGGATGTACGATGATTCATAATGGATATGAAATTCTTTCAATCATACTCTTTGAAGTAATGTTCCGTCAATTGACAATGTCTTGTATTTGTTCAATTATTTTGAACCATGAACTCCATTTGTAAATCATGCTCGATGTTGAACCACGAGCTATTAAATTAACATTTGACTACCTTGTCCGTCAAACTAGATCGCCAATCATTCTTTTCATATTCTTATCCGATGGCTCAAGATTTGAAAAGTCCATGGTTGATTAAGAGTCTAGAATCTTAAATGTATTCAATGACAGATGTCTCGATCCATTATCCTCTAAGGATTTATTTATTCGTTATACTGTAGGGAAGGAAAAGAAAAAGATCAATTACTGGATCGACCAATCGCATAACCGCACTTGCTCAAGGTGGGCTTTCTTTTACCCCTATATCATTGGCAAAACTAAATCAAAATAATGTTTTCTTTTCAAAAGCATATCAAGCATGAAATGAAATGTTTTGTTTTGAACTACTTTGTCATTGCCTATTGTTTTGTGTTTGCTATCTGTCCTCTCTGTGGGGGAACCTCACTTAGAGAAGAACATCAAATGTATTCAATGTGGATGTTGAATCTACATATTGCAAGTCTTATCGATCATACCCAAGTAGTGAAAGAGATACCGTGGGTTAGTGCACTATGATACTGACAACTTAGGGGTCGTGCCCTACTCGGACTAGCATCATGACTGTGTTAGGTGGCCACCTCCCAGTCACATAATCATTTGCAGATAGTTTAACTAAGTAAAGGAGCATGCTCATTCGTAAAATGTTTTTGTGCAATGGGAGGATTTCAAACTTAAAACCCCATGTGCGACTCGATTAAAAGGCATGACAAACTTATATATATGTATGTTTCCGGACATGTGTTCACTAAGTACAATTTGTACTTAGCCCCTCGCATTATTTTTACTTGACAATTAAGTTGGTGACCGGTAACTACAAATATGTAGCCGATATGTTACCAGTAACTACAAATTTGTTACCGGTAACTACAAGTATGTTACCGGTTACTTAATATATGTTACTAGTTGCAATATACTTGACAATTAAGTTGGTGACCGGTAACTACAAATATGTAACCGGTACGCTGCTGCCTTGTCGATAACGAAATGAGGGTAAGTTGCAACACCTTTGAGTTCCCATACATAATTAGTACCCTCACTCTGCCGCCATGTCCACGTCCTTCAACACCTTTGAGTTCTCTTGCTTCCCCGTGCCGCGCCCCTGTCCACGTCCTTCGTCTAGTAGGGTGCAATTGGCACGCAGCGCGGCGGCAGATCAGGCCGTGGTGGAGGGTATGATTGTTAATTCAGACAGGAGTTGTTTATTGCAAGTCATTAATGATTACCAGTATATCAAACATAACATTTCCCAATATACCAATCATAATGCTTTTATGTATACAATTCCAACAATCTCCCACTTATACTCAAAGCATTATACCATTACTTTCCAGAGTATAACATTTGTCTATTCTAATCTAGCTATTACATTTGGTCACCAGGTGGCCGACATCTACCTCAGTCCTAGGCTACGAACATGACCTTCGTATGCCTTCTGAGGTAAGCCCTTTGTAAATGGATCTGCTAGATTATCCTCAATGTTCATCTTATCTATTAGCACATCGACCCTCGCTACGATTTCTCGTATGATGTGGTACTTTCTCTCTATGTGTTTAGAAGCCTTGTGAGTTCTTGGTTCCTTAGAGTTTGCTACTGCACTAGCATTATCACAATATACCGTGATAGTCTTGGGCCAACTCAGAACAATATCTAACTCTTGGAGGTAGTTCCGGAGCCATATTGCTTCTATAGAAGCCTCTGAAGCTGCCACATACTCAGCTTCCATGGTGGAGTCCGTGATACATTTCTGTCTCGCACTCCTCCATGATACAGCTCCACCTCCCAAGGTGAACACATAGCCCGAGGTCAATCTCTTCTCATCCTGATCCGCCTGGAAATCCAAATCCTTTCTTAGCATTTTGCATGCTAAGACGGATAATCACAGTAGCAATATAAGTGGCCTGAGACAAGCTTAACATCCTTTTCTTGCGATCACGCAAGACTTTAATCCCAAGGATGTATCCAGCGTCTCCTTGGTCCTTCATTTGAAACTGTTCGGATAACCATCTCTTTATGTCTGACAACACCTTCACATCGTTGCCGAATAGAAGAATGTCATCTACATAAAGTGCAAAGAATACCACGCTTCCGCTGACGCATAATCGTTACACGCAAGTTTTGGTTTTGCACTTTGAAAATCCATAGGATTTAATCACATCATCAAAACGTTTGTTCCATGACCGTGAAGCTTGTTTAAGTCCATACAAGGACTTCTTTAGCTTCCAGGCAAGATGCTCTTCACCATCCTTCACATAACCCTCTGGCTGCTGCATATAGATGTCACGACCTTCCTCAAGGTACCCGTTTAAAAACGCGGTTTTGACATCAATCTGCCAGATTTCTAGGTCCATATGTGCTGCTATGGATAGAAGAATTCGAATGGATTTGAGCATGGCTACTTGTGAGAAGGTCTCGTCATAGTCAATGCCCTCCTTTTGACTATAATCCTTCGCCACCAACCTGGCTTTAAAAGCCATTATCTTTCCTTTCGAACCTTTCTTCCATTTGTATAACCATTTGCAACCTATGGCCCGAAAGCCATCAGGTAGCGCAGACTTCTGGTATATGTCCATAGAGGAAATTGATCCAATTTCTGAATCCATGGCTTTATGCCATTTTTCAGCATCTTTGTCATTTACTGCTTCATCGTATGTCCATGGGTCGGTATCATCTAGTCCGTCTTCGGGGATCAAGTCCGAAGACTCTCCCACGAACATATACTGCTCGGGTTGGTGAGGTACCCTCCCACGACGGAGCACTGGTACTGCGTCAGAAGTTGGTGCAGTTACTTGTGGATGAAATCCTTGCACTGGCGACTGTGCAATTGGTTCCATACCTTGGAGAGGTACACTCAATCTGCCACGGGGTTTTCCCAATGAAAGCGCATCATCGTCTCCAATTTCTTGGAGAATGATATCACTTTTAGATTTGTGGTTTTTCACAAACTCGTCCTCTAAGAATCTTGCGTTGGTGCTAACAACGATCTTCTGATCCTCAGGACAGTAGAAATAACCACCCTTCGTTTGTCTGGGGTATCCCACAAACAGCATTAACTTGGACCTACCTTCTAACTTATCTGGTTCCTTCGACAAAACATATGCCGGACAGCCCCACACTCTTCTCTTTGACACACTGGGCTTTCGCCCATGCCAGAGTTCCGAGGGTGTTTTAGGAACTGACTTAGAAGGTACTAGGTTCAGCAGATACACCGCTGTTAGTAACGCGTGGCCCCAAAACAAAACAGGCAAGTTCGCATAACTCATCATAGATCTAACCATTTCAAGAAGAGTCCTATTTCTTCTTTCTGCCACACCATTCTGCTGAGAAGTGCCTGGTGCGGTCCATTGGGATGTAATCCCATGCTCTGATAAAAACTGCAAGAACTCGTCACTGAGATACTCACCTCCACGATCAGATCGTAATGACTTAATGGTCTTGTTTAACTTCTTCTCCACTTCCTCCTTGAATTCCTTGAATTTTTCAAAGCATTCAGACTTATAGTGAAGTAAGTAAACATACCCGTATCTCGAGTAATCGTCAATAAAAGTGACGAAATACTTAAATCCTCCACGAGCTTGCGTGGACATAGGTCCACATAAATCAGAGTGGATCACTTCCAACACATCACTTGCTCGAGACTGACTTGCCTTAAAAGGCTTGGTCGTCATCTTTCCCTCTATACAGGATTCACAAACTCGATATGGAACTACCTGGATAGAATCCAACGTTCCATCATCCACGAGTCTCTTGATCCTCTTTAGATTGATGTGACCTAGTCTCAGATGCCATAGATATGTAAGATCCTCATCAGAAGATGAAAACTTTCTCTTCTTATGATTAAATGAGTTATATGCAGCATTGACGGAAGATTTATGCAAACAAGTTATGATATAAAGAGAGTCTTTCTGTATCCCACGGCAGATAACACCGTTATTGCCATTGATAGTAACATTACTATCAAAAATAATTGAAAATCCATCATTTATTAAACTGGAAACAGAAATAAGGATCCGCCGAAAATCCGGCACATACAAAACATCTCTTAATATCAAAACATTGTCTTGAAAGCATAATGTAACATCTCCAACTGCTACTGCAGACACACGAGCAGCATTACCCATGGAGATCGTCACCTCGTCATCATTCAGCTGCCTTGTCGGCCTGAATCCCTGCAAAGTGTAACAAACATGATCAGTGGCTCCAGTATCCACTACCCATGAATGGGTAGAAACAGATGCCAAACATGTCTCCGTTACAAATGCTAATGACGTACCTTGTCTAACCCGCTTGGTCAGACAATCCTTCTTCCAGTGACCAGTTTTGCCACAACGAAAACACTTGACCTTCTTCCCCGGTGTCACAGTCTTCTTTTTCCCAGAACTTTTGCTTCCAAAGGCTGTCTTCTTGAATTTCTTACCAATCACCCCTTTAGCACCTTTCGATGAAGCAGGGCGATTACCGAAAGAAACCAAGACTGCCTTTTTAGATTGCATGACTGATTCAGTCACCATGAGGTCACTGAGTAACTCATTGAGAGTGTACTCCTTTTTACTCATGACAACATTCAGCCTAAAGTTCTCAAAAGACTTCGGAAGTGAGTTGAGTATGATATCGACCACGGCTTCCCCGTCAATACCTCCTCCATGCAACGTCAGTTCATCCATGAGATGAGTCATGGAAACAACGTGCTCCCTCACTGAGCTACCATCAGTCATTTTACAACTCACGATTTCCCTCATGAGTTTAAATCTGACAGCTCTATCCGATTCCCCATAAGTAACTGTGAGACTATCCATAATCTCAGCTGCTTTGTCATAGTGCTGATGTTGTTGCTGGAGCACCTTAGACATAGTGGTCATAATGTAGCACTTGACTACATTATTAGACTTGACCCACTTGTCATAGAGGTTCCGCTCCACATCAGTTGACTCAGCAGTAGGGACAGCTGGATACGGAGTGTTAAGAACATATTTATGTTCCTCTGCAACTAGGATATAATCCAAGTTGCGCTTCCATTCCAGGAAATTCGGACCAGTTAATTGATTTTGTGCCAAGATATTTATGACATTATTCATAGACATATCTGAAAACAATAATTGATTAAAGTAAGTACATACATGCAGAACATTAAAACAAATATGCATTGTAACCTTTTGATAAACCAATACAATTGTTTCCCCCAATTGCCTAGGTGCATCTACTGCAAGCTCCTTTCGAAGACGTTTACAGCAGACCACCTAACCAGACTGCTCTTTGAAGTTCCAGTCTTTAATTTCAATCCATGCCAGGTATTCACCGGCAAATGAAATTAATAATCGGAGATAAAACTAAGACCATGTTCAACCTATCTGAGCAGGGACATCATTCATGAGTTAGTACTCAGGCAACATCTAAGCATTTGACCACAATTCTAACTCCGAAAGTTAAAAGGACGATTTGTCATACGTACTAGACCCATGACGCATGCCTCTTACAACCTTTGTTATCTCATTTAAAACAATTCTAGAGAACTTATGAACAAATAAAGTAAGCAGGCTACGGTCGTGTAGACGTCTACTCACTTCACTGTCCACTTCTCACATGTTTAAATGTTTTATTTAGAAATCTCATCTATTAGAACTTATGAACAAATAAAGTAAGCAGGCTACGGTCGTGTAGACGTCTACTCACTTCACTGCCCACTTCTAATAAGAGATCGAATTGTGGAGGTTTTGTTGATTTTAATTAAAAAATCTTGCTTAGTCTTTTTCTTTCAAAAGGTTCTTATGCGCACAGATTATTTTATGATCCATAAATTATGTCACATCTAAAATTCCATCATATTTCCCAACATGATTCCGGAATTTATAGACATAATTTAATACATAAAATAAATCACATAAAGCATGCTTTGAACAGTAAATAATAAAGCAATAACATGCTTCCCTATTATCTACAACATGCTTTAAAAATAAATAATAAAAGCAGCAGCATGCTTTCCTATTATTTACTAGTGCGCACATAATAAATCACATCATACGAGAAATTAATTAAATAAACAAATAAAATTTCTCGTGGCCCTTTTAATTTAATACAGATCTTCAAATGGGCTCCCACTCTTTAATTTGAAATCTGCAACTTTGGGCTTATAAAAATACAGCAGTTTGGGCCAGGAATTAGGGTTTCAGGGTCATAGGGTTGCAAAACAAACCCTAATTTTGCAAAAACCCTAGTTTCAGCAAATCGGGCCGCCTCCGGGCTGCCGGGCCCGTGCCCAGCCCGGATCTGAACCCTAGCAGCAAACCCTAGCAGCAGCTAGGGCTACAGCCGCCACCCTTCCCAGCCAAAACCGCCACCGCCAGAGTTTGCGCACAGTCCAGCCGCCGCCGCCACTGGAAACCCTAGCCGCTGCAACCGCTGCTACAGCCTTGTCGCCGCTCGGACCAGCGCCACCCATCCCCGCGCAGGTGGACCGCCGCTACCCCCCGCGACCCTGCCGCCGTCCTGCTCAGCCTCGCGCAGACTCAGAACACGACCGTGCAGATGACCAGAGACGCGCGCACATTGCTGCTATCGCCGGAAAAATGCGATATGCCGCCGGCCGCGCCTGCACTGCCAAGCATCGCGAAGATGGGAATTGCAGGCGCCCGCAGCCATGGTTGCACCTTCGCTGCTTGCTGGTGTGCAGAGAACCGCGCCGGCCGGAGGATGTTGCTGCGCACGACAGTCAAGCAAACCACCATCACCGCACGCTGTTTCCGCTTGCTCGATCTGCTGCTGTCCACCGGCGACTATGGCAGCACGAGAGGGAAGGGGGCGCGGCCCAGCCACGCAGCAGAACAGGATTCTGCCACGTCGCCGCCACCCGTTGCCGCCGCCGCCACCGCCGGTGCGGCTGCCGGAGTCGCCACAACTGTTCTGAACAGCAACACTGTCGAGTTCTTCATTATTGTCGCTGATCTTTGTTCTCTCATTTTCTCCGGTTACAGATTGAATAAAATAATAACAGATCTACATCTATTACAAATTTTCCTATCAATCTAATCGCGGATTTTCTCGCGATTTAAAACCAAAAACAAAAACCAGAGAGGGGCCACGAGAACAAAAACATCCACGACAAAAATTAAATCCATCCACGATAAATTAAATATCATGTATAAACTGAATGTCAAATTTATTTTCCGACAGAGCCATAAAATATGAACCTCGCTCTGATACCAATTGTAGGAACTGAGTCTACAATAGGCGACATGAATTGCCATTTATTAAAACTCCGGATTCGATTTACGGATATCAAAATAAATGTCATGACAAATAGTGAATGCCCTATGCATGCTCCTATTTAATTTAATTCGTAGATTCAAAGGAATACCTGAGACTCCAAGGACTGATCTACAGATCTAGATCGATGATGGCAATGAAGATGGTGCAGATCTGGATCTGGAATCGATCAAAATGTTGATCGATGGTGTTCCTACAGATCTGATCTTCTTATCTGTTCCCTTGCTCGATCCGGAAATCTGGTGAGGATACGCTACCGGATCTACAGCCGCCCACTCTCTCACAATCTCTCTAGGGTTTCTGATTTGAAAATCAAACTTATGTGGGCAAGTGAGAGATTCATCTATTTATATAGATCTGAGAATGGGCTATTAGGGTTTAATAAACCCTAATGGACTCTGAGCAGTGTTGGGCCAGACCAGGGATCAAATGCAAATAATAAAGTGGGCCTCCTATTAATTAATTCCATGTTCAACCCAGAACATAATTAATTAATAAACATTAATTCATGCCACCAGAGAATTAATGCTGACCTACCCCTTTATTACAAAGTTATTAGGAACGGGTTTCATTGACTTGGTTAATCCCCATATTTAAGGTTTCAGACATTCATTAATTAATTCAGCGTATGACAATTAGCTGTAATTAATTAATCTCTTATTATTCCTGAGCAGTACCACTCAACCCTTATCGCTTATGCTTGAATCAATGATTCAGCCTGCAGGACTTAGCATAACGAACCTCGTGAGCTTCCCAGGGAATGTCACCATCCTGAAACGGATATGGTTAGCTAAATACAGCCTGAGGAAACCCCACACAAGCTGCCATCACCCAAGATGCAGATATAAGAGTACATGTAAGACTCTCCACCATAGCAAGTCAAAGTGACAGTCAACCCATGTGTGCCCCTCAGCTTTCAATAGACTTTAGATCCGACCAAGTTATCGAGATCTTTACTCATTCATATGTCAAGTAGAATGGTTCATCTCACTGTTGATCCTATCAATACATTGAGATGTACCGGTCACACAAAGCAGTCAAGATAAACCACTTATGGACTTGTGTGCCGCATCCTAAAGCGACAGCCAAACCAGAAACTGTCTCAGCTGTGATAACTGTTTATATCTCGCTAGGTCGAACGATCTATACGATCTTCTGTGATCTCTTACACACCGTATGATCTCCCTATCGACGAGATAACTTGATGTGTTTGTTCACATCGTATGATTGTTAATTCAGACAGGAGTTGTTTATTGCAAGTCATTAATGATTACTAGTATATCAAACATAACGTTTCCCAATATACCAATCATAATGCTTTTATGTATACAATTCCATCAATAGCATGGTTTAATTCTCTGATTTAATTTTATAATCTAGATTAAAAGAAGGACCGAGAGGTGAATTGAGATCTAGGTTTATAGTTAATAAATGATGGATCGAGAGATGAAAATTATTCACAGGAATAGAGAATTAATTGTGTTTGTTTTCTGTCTCCAAATGAAGAAACCTACATAGGAATAATTAGATAATTATGAGATTGATTAATTCGGTGTTCTTGAGACCGAGAGGAGATAGTCACTAATTAATAATCTAGGATTTAATTGCCTGACCAAGGAATTTAATCCATCAAAATCTATGTTTTCCCCATTGCTGAGTTGATTGATATTACATATTGATGATTAGATTATCTGCCCTAGGATCTGTGTTTTTCTTTATTGTTTTCAAAACCTTTATTTTATTGCACTGTCATCTTTAATTTCCAAAACAAAACCCCTTTTCAAATTCCTCAAACTTCTATGTTCTGAGAATTACAGCTAGTACTTTGGATTTTTCATTGCACAGTCCCTGTGGGATCGACCACCTTAGGGTGTAAAAATTATTATTTGCTCGCTGCTTTCTGCAGTTATCAAATTGGCGCCGTTGCTGGGGACTGTCAGATTTATCTAAATATTATTTTATTTTTAGATCTGATGGATTGAGGCTGTATATTTATTTTTATTGTTATTTTCTGCTTTACTTTTGTTTTTGTAGTTTCTCTGTTTTCAATTTCGTATTTAGTTTGTTGATTTTGGTTTTTGGTGTTTTGATTTTCGTGTTTGTTCCTGTTCAGTTTTTTCTGGTTTTCGGCCTTTGTCTCGACCGACAGAATCTATGTCGACCGAAACAGGCGCAGAAAAAACCCGTGTCGATCGACACAATTGTTGATTTTCTATTTTCTTTTGTTTTTCTTGCAGTTTTATGAACACAAGGGCTCAGGGCAAGACACTCGAGAGTTTTGACCCAGAAATCGAGGCCACCATTAGAAAAAGGAAAGGAAAAGCCAAACAAACCATTGACACCGTCATGGATGAGATGCCACCCTTGGAGGGTACCGACACACAGCTCATCACTCAAGAGAGTGCCACCATACTTGTCCAAGAAGTCACTCAGAAGAAGGACATCACCAAGCAGCTCATGGCAGAAAGGGAAGCAGACAGGCGCGAGGCCGAAAGAAGAGATAGAGAAAGAGAGAGAGAAAGGCGCCGCCCAGAAGACTCTGATGATGAGGATCCGAACGCGATGGCCAAGAAGTACAGACCACAACCCGGGAATGAGGGATTTGCTATTGGCATCACCGCCAACAACTTTGAACTCAAGACTGGGTTAATTCAGATGGTTCAGCAGAACCAGTTCGGGGGCCGAGCGGTGGAGGATCCATACACTCACCTCAGGATGTTCGTGGAGGTTTGTGATACCATCAAGCAAGGAGGAGTTACCCAGGATGTGATTCGTCTACGCTTGTTCCCCTTCTCACTTAGGGATCAGGCTAGGACGTGGTTTACAGCCTTGGACTGCAGCAACATCCGTTCATGGGCCGATCTCAGAGCCGAGTTCCTCGCCGCCTTCTTCCCACCTTCAGTCATCTTTCAGAAGAAGATGGAGATGTTGCAGTTCCACCAAAGATTGGATGAGTCTATGTTCGAAGTTTGGAGCACGAGGAATGAATTGTTGAGGAGCTGCCCAGGCCATGGAGTTGACACTGAGGAGCAGGCTCATATCTTCTATAGAGGGTTGACTGAGGAAAGCCAAAAGTCCGTAGACTATGCAGCTGGGGGATCATTGATGAGCAAGTCACCAGAAAAGGCCATGAAGCTGTTCAAAAAGATGGCCTTACATGATCAACAATGGGGGAATCCAAGGAGGCCACAGATTCGAGCTATCGAGGCAAAGGAGGATGATGCACTGAAGAAAGAGGTTGAGAAGCTAAAGGGGGATGTTTAAAAAACTAACTACTTCTGCTTCTGTTTCTGTTGCACAGGTTGACCCTATCACCGACGTGAATTACATGAATTGTGGTGGATACCAGAATCAGTACCGACAAGGGGGATACCAACACTACCATCTTAGACCTCATCCAGGTTTCTCCTACTCTCAGACTGAAGCTGCTGAACAACCACCGCCAGATTTTGATTTGCAGAATGGCGAGATTGTGGAAAAGAAGAAGGAAACCCTTGAAGAGGTGCTGAAGAATTTCATCAAAGCTTCAGACCACAGAATTGGGAAAATCGACAAGGAAGTGGAAGGAGTCAACTCCAAGGTGGATCTGCTCAGAAAGCACGCCAAGATCATTAAAACTCAAATGAGCCAAATTGCTACTACTATCGGGATACAACATACTCTAGGAAAGCTGCCCAGCACCAACGAGACAAATCCCAAGAACCGGAAAGATTGCAAAGCTGTGAAGCTGAGATCCGGAAAGAGCTACAAAGGTCCGAGCATGCCCCTAAGCAAGTTTGGGGGGTGAAAAGAAGCAGACCCAGCAGAGCCGGCTTCTGTTTCAATCGACAGGAATCCTGTCGATCGACACAGAGACCCAGAATAGGCTGTCGACATAGATTCAGAAGAGGAAATCGACAGAACTGTCGAGGGTGTGTCAATCGACACACCCCCTATCAATCGACAGGCAGGTCAGACAGGAGGCCAGTCGACAGAAACACAGTTCCAGCCCCATTCCTCCACTTCCAAAGCTGCCAAGGCACCTCCGATGCCTTTTCCTCAGAGATTCGCCAAGAAAAAGGAGGATTCCAAGTTCTCACGCTTTGTCGAGAACTTGAAGAGGGTAAGTATTAATATTCCACTAATTGAAGCTCTTTCTGAAATTCCAGGTCACATGAAATATCTCCGGAAGCTGATGAGTGAGAAGAAACACTTTGTGGAGAATGCAACCGTGAAGCTTCATGAGCAGTGCAGTATGGTCCTACAGAAGAAACTTCCAGTCAAGAGAAGTGATCCAGGTTATTTCACCATCCCAGTTGAGATCGGGGGGTTCAAATTCGAGAAGGTGCTGTGCGACACTGGTGCCAGTATCAATCTGATGCCCTTCTCCATCTTCCAGCGCCTCAATATTGGAGAACTGAGGCCGACCACTATCACCTTGCAGATGGCAGACCGATCTGTGTCTTGCCCTAAAGGTACAATTGAAGATGTACTTATTCGTGTAGGTCATCTTATCTTTCCTGTAGATTTTGTGGTCCTCGACATGAAGGAAGATGGGAGCACACCCCATATCTGATTGATTGTCGTGGTGGGGAGATCACGCTTCGAGCAAATGAGAAAAGGATCACATTCAAGCTCGACACAAGCCGGCAACAATCCAAATTCTTCATAATCACATTCCAAGAGGAAGCAGCTGAGGAAGAAGAAGAAGAAGAAGAAGCAAGTGAGGAGTTCAAAGAAGACCAAGCTGCTTAAAGATGGGAGCGAGGGAACGAGTCGGCAAAATTGTCAATTACACCGTCTCTTCCCAAGCTCGCTGCTATCATCCAAGATCGGTGGGTCTACATGGTGGATGCCCAAGGAAGGCGAGTGCGTTCTAGCCCGCCCTGGTTTTGAATATAGGTATCGTCGAGCTACGACGTTAACTAAAGCACTTGTTGGGAGGTAACCCAACTTTTACATGCTTTATTTTCTAATTCCGTTGTTTCTTTACAATTTTCATTTTTATTTCCGTTGGTGTGTTCAACTTTAGTTTCAAATTTTTGTTTTGTATTTATTATTAGCTTATTTTCAAAAAAAAAAAAGAGGAATGCCTCTGTGTCGATCGACAGGATCCCTGTCGATCGACACAGACAATTCAGCACGGAGAACTCTTAGTTCGACAGACACAGAAGTCGACAGAAGGCTCTGTGTCGATCAACAGGCTCTCTATCAATCGACACAGAGTGCTAGCAGCCCCAAACCTCCGTTGTGACGAGTTGATTTCTCCGGTGGATAAAAATGTCGATGTCTGAGATCGACAGTCAGGTACCGTTCTTCTTCTTGTCTGATTTTCAAACTTTTTCTTACTCTTCGAGTTCGAAATAAGTTTGGGGGGATGTGGACAAGAAGTCGAACCTTTATCTTTATTCGCTTTCCGTTTTATTTGTTTTACTTGCTTTATTTGGTTTGTTTAAATTTTTGCAAATAAAAAAAAATATAGATAGTATGTGAGGAAAATCTTTAAGTAATTTAACCCTCTAGCATTATATGCAATGTTTGGAATCGATCTTTGATTTGTTGAGTTGATTTCAATTGTGGTTGATTTGCCTCTGAATGTAGAATACCGCATGATAGGGTCTAATTGAAACTTACACTTGCATGATGTTTGAGTGGATTGAAATTGACTAAGGAAGAATTTTTGAACCCAAGTGAGTTTTGAGCCTTTATTTGTTCATGAGAGATTCGCATGTATGTTTTCGTTTCTCTAGAACTTGCTTTTGTTCTATTTTGAGACTGCATAGTGTGCACAAGGATAGAAAATGATCTTAGGCCATCTTTGTTAGCCAAATTATCCTAAACACTGTCCCTTGTTATATTTTCTCCCTAGATTAGCCCCTTTGAGCCTATTACTTTTTCTTTCTTGGTCTATGAGATAAGGAAAACATTGTAGTTCTGTCTTGTCTGTGAGGGAGTGCTATGAAAAAGGTGATTTGTATCCTGTCTATAGGATTTGGGTGAAATAAGGATTATTGTTATAAGTGGATGGAAAAATTTTAGATTGGTGAGCAAAAGAAGGTTGGGCTCTAGAAAGAAAAAAAAAGTTATGCCCTTATAAGCTCAAAACATTAAATAAATTTTTTTAAGAGCATAAAAGGACTAAAAAAAAATGATTGTGTTGAAATTTTTAGGAGATAGGTAGATGATGATAAGATAGTGGTTGGATTTGTTGAGTGTCATGAACTCAATTGGTTTAGTCACTTGGCCATATTTCCCTACCTTTCACAAAATCCTACATTACAACCTAATCAAAGTCCTTTTTGATTCTTGAATTGTGTGCACAAATGAGCAGTGGAGATTTTAGAACTCTTGCAAGCCTACGGTAGAAATTTCTTCATACATGTTGTGAGTGCTTTCATTTGAAACCCAAACACTTCAGTGATTGAGCGATACACTTTTCCGTGAGTCTTCCGAAGTTGATGAATATCTTATCTCTTTCAATTGCTTGTGTGATGTGGATTGATGAACCTTAATTGTGATGAATCTTGTGAGGCATTGCACTTTCAACTGCTTAAGAATTCTTTTCTTCTTTTCTTCGATTGAGGACAATCTAATATTCAAGTTTGGGGGGTTTGATAAGCTCATATTTATACTCACTTATCTATATTTTTCTCCATTGTTTCAAGTATTTTACATTATGTTTTTACTTATTTCTGTGCATGAGTCTATTTTAGAGGGTGTTAGGCCTTTGATGGGTGATTTTTGTAGGTTTTAGGCCAAATTCATTGGAAATCCGTACCGAAATCAAATGATGTTAAAAGGAACAGTAAGAACTTTTTCCACAGATGAAATCTGTGCTAATGAAGCACATGGATGAAAAAATCTTTGAATTAGCTTTCCAACGCAATTGGAATTGGGTCAATCGGAGTTCGGGAGCAAAAGTTATCTCCAAAACTGTGAGACTGCGCAGAAGGGGATCGACGCGTGAATTCCTGTCGATCGACAGGATTTGTGTTGCTCGACACAGAGGCTCAACTTGATGAATCGATGGATTTCGACTGAATGGTTGTGTTGATCGACAGGCAGGCTGTCGATCGACACGGAGGCCCGAAAAGACTATTTTTGCCCTGTTTTGGCAGTTTTTGCTATTTTTTTCCCAATACTCAAATTAGGTCTTTTTCCCCCTCTATAAATATGAACTCTTAGGCACGAAATTAGATCTTCTTTTCTCTGTTTTTGCTGAATACATTGGAGTTTTTCAAAACATTGAAGGTTCCTATTTTATTTGTAAGTTCATTAATAATATGTTTCTTTATTTTCTAGTCATGATTTGTGGCTAGAACCCTAAACAAGTTATAGGGTTATGATTTCTTTTCTGATGCATGTCTAATTGATATCAACTCATATAGCATGGTTTAATTCTCTGATTTAATTTTATAATCTAGATTAAAAGAAGGACCGAGAGGTGAATTGAGATCTAGGTTTACAGTTAATAATTGATGGATCGAGAGATGAAAATTATTAACAGGAAGAGAGAATTAATTGTGTTTGTTTTCTGTCTCAAAAGGAAGAAACCTACATAGGAATAATTAGATAATTATGAGATTGATTAATTCTGTGTTCTTGAGACCGAGAGGAGATAGTCACTAATTAATAATCTAGGATTTAATTGTCTGACCAAGGAATTTAATCCATCAAAATCTATGTTTTCCCCATTGCTGAGTTGATTAATATTACATGTTGATGATTACATTATCTGCCCTAGGATCTGTGCTTATCTTTATTGTTTTCAAAACCTTTATTTTATTGCACTATCATCTTTAATTTCCAAAACAAAACCCCTTTTCAAATTCCTCAAACTTCTATGTTCTAAGAATTATAGCTAGTACTTTGGATTTTTCATTGCACAGTCCCTGTGGGATCGACCACCTTAGGGTGTAAAAATTATTATTTGCTCGCTGCTTTCTGCAGTTATCATAAATCTATAGTTATTTATTACTATTAAAAAATATTGTATTGGTATTGTTTGTTATTATATACTCTTTTTAATGACAATATTTTTTTTTATTTGATGGATAGGGATACTTCTCATTCTTATAAAGGACAATTCTAATTAATATTGATC
This sequence comes from Plectranthus barbatus, assembly GCA_026898455.1. Lineage (NCBI taxonomy): Eukaryota > Viridiplantae > Streptophyta > Magnoliopsida > Lamiales > Lamiaceae > Plectranthus > Plectranthus barbatus. The sequence continues at coordinate 311,919 of JAPKLW010000362.1, forward strand.
ATTTCCCAATGGAATAATCTCACTTTTATAACTTCCCTGCCAATTATTACATCATTTGTCATAGAACTTGCCTCCAAGGAACGCCCTTACCACTTCCACGAAGTGAAACACTACCATTACAATTATTAACTGATTACTTATGGCTAGTACATATACATTAATAGGAGGGTTCGGTGATTAGAGTTTGTCGTCCAATGTATCGAACATCCCATCACCTGAATAGTTAATCTCCTCATAAGGGGTAACATTCCCTTCATCCTCGTCTTGTCCATTGTATGCCTCTCCGACGTTCTAATCAGCATTACCCCATTCTCGTTCCCATTGGGGTGGCAAGTTTAAGCAATTCTATGAATAGCGATCCGGGCAATCTCATTCTGCGGGAGTAGCTCTTCTTCTTCCTCTGGAACTACTTGGTCACAATGTTCTCCAAGCTCTTTTTAATGTTGCTCAATCTCCTCGTCCTCCTCATCCTCATCTCCGATGGTTTTTTCCTCATCTTTGATTGTCTCTTCCGCTTCTCGGGATCCAAGTACTGGAATCCCTTCCTTTCTCTCATTTCTCTTATCCATGATGCTTGCACTAGGTGGTTATAGTTGACGTTTTGAGAATCATTAGAGCCTCTATCAAAGTAAGCAGTATAATGGCGACTACCCAATTTTTCATCTTTTAGCCCGTACAAGAGCCTTCCTTGGGATCTACCACTTCAGATTCGGACTCATGTTCAAATCTCGCAATCGGGTCCCTAAAGGTACCAACTTCTTGATCATGGGCCTTTGGGCTAGGTGGAAAATTTATGATGGTGGCGCACTATCGGCGAATGAGGGCAATTAACCTTCAAAATCAGATTTGTCAGTAGGGGAGTGGGCCAAAAAGTCCAGATAATTTTCACGGGCCCAATGCTTCCACTAAGATGGCAGGAGTTCCACAACTCTTTGAAGTCCTTCAATTCTTGTCACCCCATGCGGCTTTTAATCCATCAAAATTAATAAAAATTAGTTAGGAAACGATTGTGGGAGTCATCACAGCAGACATGGTAAGTTCTGATATAGTTGACCTTTCTATCACCTAAAGCGTTGTGGGGCAAAGGTTTGCCACGAACAAAAAACAACATGGCCATCAGCGACGATGTAAAGTCAAAAGAATTAGATCTATAAGTCAAAACTACAGGTTGCACAAATAAATACTTAAATTGCAAGCTGGAACACAATTAAGAGGGTAATAATTCTATGATCAACTACGGCACATAGGAATCCTATCTTAAATACACACTCATACTGTGTCACATTAAGATAAGCTAAACTAGAAACACGCTTTTTAAAATTTTTGGTCCCGAGATCTGAGTCGTCGTGGTGAATAACAAACAACACACATGAAATGCAGCGGAATATTAACGTTCACTTGCACTCTTAAGTTCTTCTTTGTCAAAGTAGTCTTAGCTCAAGGTAGGATTAGGGTTTCTTACAATTATACACTAGCAACTAGGTTGCTAGGTTTCAAATCAAACACAAGAAACAATAGACAATAAAACAGTAAATAGACACAATATTTATAGTGGTTCGATCAAATCGATCTACGTCCACTCCGTAGCCGAATTGCTAAGAATTTCACTAAAAAGATATACAAAATACAAGGATTCGCCGAACATTTGTTGTAGGCGGTGAGTTTTTGAGCCCACCACAACAAAGCTATCCTCCGTTACTTCGTTTTTCTCAGTCTACAGCTACGGCCAAGTCAAGGGCGGCACCTTTGTAAAACTTGCCCTTCGCTGTAATGGAGTTTTTATAGTTTTCTCCAAACTCTCTCTGATTGCGGCTAAAGCCCGTCGGTGTCAGATCTTTCCAGAAATGGCTGTTGGATGCTTCCTCATTTGGAAGGTATCCCAATGATTGAAGATTCTTGAGCTGAGTCAAGGAATCTCTTCAATGAAGTGTCAGATATTCAATGGGGATACTTCGGTGGTTGAAAGCTTTGAATACTTTTTTAATGTTGGCTCTCAACTGACTGCTCTCTTTTCTTTTCGCTTTTGTCTTAGGAATCTCTTGCTCGAGAGTTAGTTCGTCGTATTTAATGAGCAATTCTACTTTCTCTCTCTGTTAGACTTCACTTTTATATCTGGAGATTCAATCTTTGAATCTCCAGACCCGTTAGGCACAACGGTCCTTTGTCCAAAATAGGTTACTTGCTTTTTCCACCTTTCCGGCTTCGTACAGTACATTCCTACCTTCTTTGGGAAAGCTTTCGTCCTTGGTTGTACTTTCTGTCAGAACGGGTGTCTTTTGCAAGTTTCTGCTGAGTATCTCCTTGCTCGGCATTTTATAAGAAATGCTAGGAGTACTCTGCTAGGCCTTTTGATTGCAAAGCTCTTCTTAGCAATCTGTTCATTCAATCTGCTGACTCCTTCAGCAGATGTATCTATACCACTTTAGTCTTCTCCTTATTACTATTGCTTAGCAGTCTGCTTGGAATGCTAGCGAATGCTGACTCCTTCAGCATTCTGCTATCGCTTTGCTTCCGACTGCTGAGTAAAGCCTTCTAGCAGTCTCTTTCTTGACTTACGATTGCTAATGGCTTAGCAATCTCCTTCTTCGCCCTTGAGTGCTAACTTCTTTAGCAATCTTCTTCATCTGCTAGGAATACTTTTAGCAATCTAATCTATTACAACTCAATACTTAGTCTATAAGGGACATTACAAGAGAGTTGATAGACTGAGCTAGAATTCAGCAATTGATCGACCAATCTACTAAGGTTTGATCCAACAAAACCTTTTACAATATGATCTTAAGGGAGATTTAGGAATAAATTCCCAACAATTTCCCCCCTTTTGGTGCGATCAATGCTTACTATCACTTGCTGAATCTAAGAGGAAGAATATCTGACTTTACAAGATTTTTTCTGAGTACAAATACAGAGCTATGCTAAACTAGCAGTCTAACTCAGAGTTTATCCATCTTAGATCTAGCAGGATTGGCTTTTCATAATTCCCCCTCAACATGTGTTGGGAATATTTCTCGATTAAAACTCAAGTAAAAAAATGCTACTTAGCAATGTGCTAGAATCTAGTACTTAAATAATCAGCAAGCATTTTACTTAACCAATCACTCAACAAGTGACTCAACATTCAAATGTAAATTCGTTGAATACACTAAAGGTATATATCAACTTAGACACGCAACAAAAACTCAGACATGGACAATGAGAGATTGTCTAAGTCTGATCCATTTTAATTCATGTGATTTGTTCATTATAAGTACAATGAAAATGATAAGATTAAAAAGAATGCTAGAGAAGATATGCTAAGATAAGAAATTAGGATCAGGAATCGGGAGCAGGCTTCTTTGATTTGTCAAGCTCATCAAATTTGCCAATGGCCATGTGCACGAACCTCTCCAGATACTCCTTGCTAGCTTCACGTTCGGCAGCCTCCATTTCAAGCTTCTTAGCAATCCTCTCGTTTTCCATTTCTAGCATATTGATCTTCAGTTCCATTTCCTTTTTCTTCAACTCGTCTAGAGCTTTTCTCTTCTCCTCCTTAGCAATAGCCAGAGCCTCTTCTTCCTTCTTCCTCTGCTCGGCTTCAGCAAGTCTCCTAGCTGTCCCCTCTTTGAGCACAGCCATAAAGGTGGATGAGAAGGATTGAACAGTCTGCGTTGTCTGCTACTGGTGCTCTGCTACATCCTCCTTCAATACTTCCATATTTGTCTTTACCTCAGCAAAGCCAGTTTTCAACTCAGCAACCTCGGTTCTGACTTCTGAAACTCCAGATCGGACCTCGTCTATCTCTCTCCTTATATCCGTTGCCTCTACCGCCATTCTCTCAGTCATGGTTGATACAGCAGTTTGTACGGCAAATCAGACCACAGAGTTCATGAACGAGGGGAAGTCTTAAGAACTCACCGGAGTAGCAAGGAATGATGAAGTTGAGGTCATTACTAGTTCTTGACTTCTAGCAGTGGAAACCTCCTTCAGCACAACATCTGCTGCACTATGAGCAGCCAGATAGATAGCTTCTTCTTCGAATAAGCGATGGGCTGCTCCCATGCCTTGAATGCGTTGTGCTAACCTCCAGGCCTTTTCTTTTGCCTCAACGAGTTCAGCAACCTCTGCTTCATCGGCAAGTGCTTGCAAATACTTGGCCTCCTCTGCTAGTCTCTCCTCTACTTCCAGCATCCAGGCCTCTGCTTGAGCCTCAGCCGTCTTCTTGGCTTGATCAATTTCATGTTGAGCAACAGAGTATAGGACTTCTTCATTTATTATCCTCTGTGTTCCCTCCAAGATCTGAACAGTCGCAGCAGCTCTCTCTGTCTCTTCTTGTATTGTATCAAGAATCTGCGGCTTTTTGCTTAGCTGCTTCAGTAGCAATCTGAACCATCAATCTTTCTGTCTTAAGTTTCTCACACTCTTCTTGTCGACGCCTGTACTCAGCAGTTGCTCGTGCCTGGTGCTTTGACAGCTCGATTCTAGCATCGGAGATTCCATCTAGGGCAAAGGTTAATTTAGGCAAGGTCTGCGACTCAGAAATCAGCCTGTGAGCCTTAATTTCTTAGATTCGGGCAAATACTTGTTTATCTGCTAATTGTTTGAAACCAGCAACCTGGTCAATCCAATCATTCATCCACGCTTCCTCTGTTCTCCAAAAGTTGAAGCCTCTAAATGTGATCACCAGCATTCTCTCCTCGAAGTTGAGCTGGTACATCATATAATCAAACCTTTTCCAACGCCTGAACTCATCACCCAATATCTTCCCTTCAGGCGTGGTCTCATTGACCTCAGTATAGAAGATGTTGGCAATATCTTGTTCAATTTCAGCCAACACAAACTCTTCTATTTTCCAAATCATAGGAAAGTAATCGAAATTTACCCCTCTATTTGATTGACAGGTGCACACATCTGTGCCACTCTCCTGAGTTTGAATCTTGGACCTGGGAGTCCTTTGAATGGAACTCGGAGTTTCTCATTGTATGCAGTGGAGATCTTCCTTAGGGACTTGGCATCAAAAACATCAACCGACTCTCCATCTGATTCAGATTCAGAGAAGCAAGTGTTTAGGAAGCCTGGATCCTGCTCAGGATGTACTGGAGTCTGCTTTGGCTCATCGGTTGGAATTGCAGAACATTCCTCAGTAGCTCGAACCTCTATCTCCACATCAGCACCTCCAGAACTACTAGCAACTTGTTCAGCAGTTGTTCTTTCAGCACTCGCACCTCCAGTGCGGGAATCAGCATGCACACCTCTAGAGCCTCCAACAGTGATCACTTCCGGCTGAGCACTAGTGCTTCCTCCTTGCGTAGCAGTAGGCTCTCTGACCACAATGCTCTTCAGTCGAGGGCGCTCTGGAGCTTCGATCCGTATCAGACTAGACGTCTTTCTCGGTCATTTTTGTTGGCACCTCCTCTTCTGCTGTTACTTTCTTCTTTCCCTTCTTGATAGCAGTCGCTTATTCAACTGCTCTTGCTAGCAGTTGTGCAGCTTTCTTCACAGCTAGCCTCTCAGCGGCCTTTTTGGCATCTCTTTCATAAGCAGCCTGCTTGGCCTGCTCATAGTTCCTGTCTCTGGCTTCATAATGGAGTGTTGTCAATTTTCTCTTCAGAAGTCGCCTTCTCAGCTGGAGCTTTCTCTGCTTTCTCCTTCTCAGAGGTCAGGACAAGCCTCCGCCTTGTCTGCTGCTTTGGCTTTTCAGGAGAGGTCAAATCAGACCTCTTCCTCTTAGGAATCTACATAGAAATTCGGCCCAAGACTTTTACCTGTTGTTCAGCTTGCTTCTTGGTCATGATCTCCTCGATCTGGTCATCGGGCAGATGGCCGAGCTTTTTGATTTCTTCCAAGTTCTGGAAGCACTGCTCCGTCTCAATATTCTTTTTCAGAGCAGCTGCTTCCTCAGCAGTTAGAGGAATGGCTGGTTGCAGCACCATCTCACCAGTAGACATCTTTGCTGCTAGGGTTGGAATAGGAGTGTTTTGCTTCTTTCATAAAGGAATGAAATCTGTTGATAGTAGAGCTTCGCCTTCATCAAGCTCCTCGTCTGTGATAATGGTCTCCAGGAACTTGCTGATCCTCAGTCCAAAATTGTCATTGGACGTGAAGGTTCCTTCTCTTGGTTCCATCTTCAAGTTCTTTTTGGCGTGGTCCAACCATCACTCGAAAAAGAATTGAGCCCAATTGCCAATGATGCCATCCACCAGAGCCATCAACACAGCATACTTCTGGGCTGATAACTCCAAGTACGAGCTGGCATCACATTGAAACATTTTGATCACAAGCTCAGCAAGGAGCTTGTAATCCTCCTTGAACTGGTGTATTGGAGTGGCTACCTTCCATGGGTGCACCGGGTCCTCCTATACCTTCGCCTTCTTCCAGTCATACCACCTCTCCTTCATTTCGTCGATTTGTACCAATTTATATGTGGAGACGTGGTCGCCTGAATTCTTTAAGCCAAACATCGCTGCAAGGAAGTCGGCGTTTATGGTGATGATGGTACCAAATACAAAAGTTGTAAATAAATTATAATCATCAAAAACTGCCCTTGCGTAAAATTCAGAGACCATGTGAGGATGAAACCTCTTTGGCTCTGCAGATAAGTATTGAACCACTTGCGCATGCAATAGGGCACCCATGACCCATTCGGGAAATTGTACAACAGCGAGGGGTCTGTACAAGATCTTATCCTTTAATACCTGCGCCACGAGTTTCTGAGCATCCGAAAGCCCAGATTGTTCCTCCTTTCGGGCAAGAGTGACCAATCGAGAGTAGGGGAGTTTGGTATCAATATCATCTTTTGTAGCGATATCTGTGAATTCGGGTTCATGCCTTTTATCCAACCTTGTGCCTTCAGTAGGTTTGTAATAGAATGTTGGTACATTCTCAGACGGGTTGGAAGTTTCATGGTTAGACATCTTTGAGAGGAATATGAGAGAATATTGAGAAAAGAATATGAGAGTATTTGGAAAGCTCTGGGGTTCTAGGGATTCAAATTTGATCAAAGTGTGGAAAGGTTTGAACGATGAATGAGGTTAAGTGTTTATACCTTCAAAATCAAGATCCAACGGCTGGGGAAATGCTTTTTTTGGAATCAATCAACGATTTAGAGTTAGCGCGACCTTCCGTATGGTCACCCTCATCCCCAAAATGTTCGAGTGCTTTTGACGTGTCGCCTCCTGGTTCATTGCAGCCAGTTGCATGCATTAAATGCACCACATCGGGTCCCATCAATTCAAATTCAAAAACTTTCCGCTTTGACTTTCTGAGACTACTGAGAGCTTGGACTCAGCAATCTGCTAGCATAGAAATCCTTACTACTCAAATACACTGCTGAGAGCTTGAACTCAGCATTCACGTGCTAGCAACAGATATTCTAGCATCCAAATATGTCAGCACTCTCATATTGTCTGCTGAGATCTTGAACTCAGCAAACATCTCCTAGCAACCTTCTGTCTCACTTGCTGAATATTTCACCACAGCATTCTGACGAATTGCTGAGAGCTTGGACTCAGCATTCGGTCTATAGCAAGGGTCAGAATCACTTGTTGCAATAGCTTAGCAAATGAATGAGATGCTGAGAGCTTGGACTCAGCAACCAAATGTTTAGTAACAAAGATTCAGCAATAAGATTCAGCAACAAAAACGTAAGCTAGGATACGTTTCTCTCCGTCTTCTTCAAGAAATCCAGAAATCCAGAAAAAAATGAGAATAACAACTCATTCGTCCATAGCATCGTCTATCTCCATAAGGCCTAACTTGATGCATAATTCTTTAAATCTGGCCTCAGCTAGCGGTTTAGTGAATATATCCGCAATCTGTTCTTCTATGCATATATATTGGACGTCGATATCCTTCTTCTCTTGATGATCTCTGATGAAGTAATGTCGGATATCAATATGCTTCGTCCTCAAGTGATGAACTAGATTCTTCGTTATGCATATTGCACTATTGTTGTCGCAGTAGATCGGCACGCATATCATAGTCTTGTAATTGCTGCCGAATCCACAAGATTTGAGCACAACAACTAGCAGCTGCTACATACTCTGCTTCTGTAGTAGATGTAGCCGCTGAGTGCTGCTTCATGCTAAACCAACTAATGAGCTTGTGTCCAAGGAATTGGCATGTCCCGCTGGTTCTCTTCCTATCAATCTTGCACCCTATAAAGTCTGAATCTGAGTAGCCACTCAATGATAGACCATCTGACCTTGGATACCAAATTCCTAGACCTTCTACGCATTTGAGATATCGTACAATTCTCTTAGCAATGTCCAGGTGCAACCTATTGGGGTTTGCATGGTATCTCGCACATAGACCAACAGCATATGATATATCTGGTCTGCTAGCAGTGAACCAATAATACCTCGATAGAAGGTAGGATTCACATCATCTCCTTCTTTTTCAAGTGCAGCTATACAGGTCGTGCTGATTGGAAACCTCAAGATCTTCGTCTTCTACGGATAATACTTAGCAATCAGATCGCGAGTGTATTTCCTCTGATGAATGAATATCCCATCATTTGACTGCTGTACTTGAAGTCCTAGAAAATATGACATCTTTCCCATCATACTCATCTAGAAATTGCTTGTCATAAGCTTCGAAACTAATAGCTTCCAGTCGCCTACTGGAGAAAATGTCTCGTCATAGTGTATTCCTTCGCATTGTTTGTAGCCCTTTGCTACTAGACGAGCTTTGTTGCGGATGATCATTTCTGACTCATCTTTCTTGTTCTTGAACACCCATTGGTTCCAATAACACTCTGATGCTCTGGTCTATCTACTAGATCCCACACATGATTGCGCTTGAACTCTTCTAGCTCCTCCTGCATAGCATTCACCCAATCTGGACATCATAGAGCATCTTCAACCTTCGTAGGCTCCTCGTGCTAAATATAGCATGCTAGCATTGTATTGCCTTGTCGTGTCAGAATTGGATCATTGATATCACCAAGGATATCATCCAAAAGATGATCACGTAGCCACTTTTGCTTTGTATTTTTAGATTCTGGAACATCAGCATCGGCCTCGCCTGCTGGATTGTTGTCTACTACAACATTTTCCTCACCAATCTCTGGGGGTTCAGCATTCTGGATCTCAGCATCCTGATTTTCAGCATCAGGAGTCCTAGCACCGGGCAACTCAGCATCTGGACCTTCAGCAACAGGGACTTCAGCAGCTGGATCTTCAACAGCCTGATCCTCAGCATTCTCCAAAAGTCCAAATGCTCAGCAACGGCTTTCGCAGCATCATTAGCAATGCCTACACCGTCTTCTGCACCTCTTGCTGGATTTGGAATCTCCTCATCATCTCCATTAAGCGATCCAAAGATATCATAATTATCATTAAGATAAATAGGATTGGTGGCCTCAGCGTGATCGTTAGCATCATTGGCCTGATCAACAGTCTGGTCACCTGCTGAGTGCGTCTGGATTGGACTGTAATCACTCAAAGACTTAGTCAGGTCAATACGCATATTTTTGAAAGAATTAAAGATCGACTGACCATGGACATCATTAGTCTCATGATTACTAATCATTTTCTCTCTTATAACTACGCACTAAGATAGACTCATCAAATATAACATTGCATGTTATTTCCACCACTCCGGTCGTCTTGTTTAATACTCTATAGCCTTTGTGAGAATGGTGGCCATATCCAAGGAACACACCTTTGTCAGACTTAGGCAAAAATGTATTAAGCTTTGACTTCCTGTAGTTATGAATATAACATGTTGAACCAAAAGCACGAAGATGAGTAATAGAAGGCTTACAACCGTTGTACACTTCATAAGGAGTCTTATTGAATCTGCCATTGATTGTGCTCCTATTCTGTGTATAGCAAGCCGTCATAACTGCTTCGCCCTAATACTTAGCAAACATCTCGGAATCGGCTAGCATAGACCTCACTGCTTCCTTCAATGTTCGATTTCTTCTTTCTCCTAGACCGTTCTGCTAGGGGGTCCTAGCAGTGGATTTCTCATGCCCGATACCTGCTGGAGTAGTCATCAACATCCACAAGTGCATAAACCTTTTTACTTACAGTGGGTGGAGTGACTGGGCCAAATAGATCCATGTGTAGAAGCTCTAGGATCCTTTCTGAAGAGGCCTTCTCCGGGTTGGTTCTGAATGATGCTTTGGTCTGCTTCCCTTGCTGACAAGCTTTGCACTCAGCAGGCAGACCTACAACAAGCTGATTCTTGGCTAAATGGTTAACGATTTTAAAATTCAGATAATATTACCTCTTGTGCCATAGCCAAGTTGTCCCTTCCTTGCTCAATGCTACGAAGCATGAATGTTGTTGATTACTTCACCTGTAGCATTGTCAGCAATAGAACATCCAGTATTAACGAAAGAGATATTGTGTACCCATTTTCGCATAGCTGGCTAATGCTTAGCAGGTTGTGCTTGAGATTGGATACTAGCACAACATTGATAATCATCAATCCATTTTGCTCTATGCATCCTCTCCCAACCACTCTGCCTTTGCTATTGTCACCGAACATAACTATGGGGCCATAAAATATTTGGATGTCAAAGAACAACTCTTCACCCCCGTCATGTGGGTTGAACAACCGCTATCAAGGATCCATTCGTTTGACATACTCGATGTCTTAGCACAAGGATCAGGATCCTGCAAAACAATCAGCAAGTTCTTTTAGGTACCCGCTTAACATCGGGTCCTGCAGGATTAGCATGGATCATGGTTCCTTTTGGAACCCACATCTTGGTGATCTTCAAGATTTTCTTCTTGATCTCACCCTTCACAACCTTCTCGACCTTAGGATAAGTATGCTTTGCATAATTAGATCTAGATGTGGCTGTGTGCTTAGCCTTCCTAGTCCTTTGAAATGGAAATGGTTTAGACTCAGGCCTCACATAGGTGTTCCTCCTATGTGGTGTGTAAGAGTGATACTGTGGTCTTATAGCATGATAGTGATCCTGCTTGCGATTTTGGAAGGGAGGATATGATTTCCTAGCATTTGGAACAAAATGCTCAACATTTCTTCTCGACACTGCAGGGAATGACTGCTTAGCTTTGGCTTGTATCTGATTCCTCTGGTGAGGATCAGCAGAACCGCTCTGCTTACACCTTTCCCCCTGCTTAGTATCGGAGGATTCAGCAGTCATCTTTCCCTTAGTATCCTCTTTAGCATATAACTTTCCATCAGAGACGAATTGAATCTTTCTCTGCTTAGAGGTTTCTGCCTTATTAAATGCACCCTTCTTAGAGGATTTGTTAGAGGCTTCAATACTACTAAGGCCTAACCAAGATCTATCAGTATGAGATCTTTGTTGGCTCACAATGGCATTTAGTACTGCCTTGCTAGTAGTATAAGCGCAAATGCATTCCTTACTAGCCTTGTTTTTCAAAGCGTGATTCTCTTTTTCAAGATTTTGAAAACTTTCAGAGAGTTTGGAGAAATCATCCTTGAGTTTTGAGAGTTCATTGCTGTCAGACCTTAGTCTTTCGACTTCGTTGGTCAAGGATGTGACTTTTAATTGTAGCGATGTATTCTCTCCTACTATAACATCTTTCATTTCATACATCTTTGAAAACTCTAAAGATAGCTTAGTAAGGTAATCATACTCTGAGTCTAAATGAGCAGACTCCTCTATTTGATGCGTGATAGCTGGAAAAGAAATGCTCATTGAAATTACCTCCTGAGCCTCGACTGCTACAGCCGATTAAGTAGGTTGCTCAACATCCGCATCAGCATCTTCAACAATATTTGCCATTAGCACGAGCATGGCTTCCTCATCATCTTCTTCGGAGGAATAGTAATATTTCTCATCATTATCTGGGATATCAGGTACCTCAGTCCTTGTCAGCAATGCCCTGGTTACGGCTTTAACAACACGTCTCACAAATCTTTGCTTCAGGCGCTCTCTCTCCTCTTTGCTGACTTTCGGACACTCGTGCTTGAGATGATCTGGAGAATCACACTCGAAGCATGTCCTATGCTTTCGCTCTGCTGAGCGGGTGGATTGTGAAGAAAACTTAGCTTCCTTGGCTTCTTTTTTGGCTTAAGCTTCCAACATTAGCTTCTGAAGCTTCCTCATCTGCTCTTCCATCTCACTGATCTTTACATCAACAGGTTGAGAACCTGAGGTTGAGACAACCTCCTTTGCTGGCGACGCTGGAGTAGATCTTTCACCATGGAAAAGCTTCTTGAGCTTCAGCTTGCTGGGGTCTCTCTTAGCAAAAAATGCTAATTCTTCAGAGTTAGCAGCGGGTGTCGATTGAGCTTGTGCCACGACTGCTTCATTCTTCTTTGACTGCTGGATTATAAACTCGTGAGTTTCAAGATGAGCAAATACCTCAGATGTTGACATGTTGTTGAGGTCCTTCTCTCTCAAACTTGTCATCTTCACGAACCAGTCTTCTCTTGGGAAGAGTTTAGAAATGATTTTGTTGTTCATCTCCCCATTGTCATATGTCTTTCCAAGGTTGTGAAGCTCTCCAAAAATAGTGTTGAACCTTTCTTCCATTGCTTGAATAGATTCTCCTGCATGCATAGAGAAGGATTCATATTTGTCAACAGCTACCTAGAGCTTATTGCGCTTCATTTGATCGGTATCCTGTGAGGATTCACAAACATAATCCCACATCTGCATGGCTGTGTCAAAGTCCAAGGCTTTATCTGCCATCAACGGAGGTAATGAATCAAGAATAAGCTTCTTTGCTAGATGCTCCAGCTGAGCTCGCTTCTTATCTTCTATTTTATACTCCTCAAATGGCTTGGAGATCATTTGAGGTGGTGGTGGTTGTCCTTCAACAACCTGTCCTATAAAAGCATTAGCTTTTATAATTTTAATTGGACCTTTCTCAAGAACATCCGCCATTTCAGGAGGAATGCTTTAAAGCTGTATGATGGCCACCTTCTGCCATGATTTGAACTTCTCCTTTGTGTACTTGGGCAAGGTATGGTTCATCCTTACAAACTTTGAACCTGAGCTAGACAAACAAAAGAAACAAAATACCAGCGCAAGGAAGAACTAGATCTGGTATTAAAGCGACTCAGAAGCAGTCGGTCTTTCAACCTCTCGCTCTGATACCATTTGTTGGTCCCGAGATCAGAGTCGTCGTGGTGAATAACAAACAACACACACGGAATGCAGCGGAATATTAACGTTCACTTGCACTCTTAAGTTCTTCTTTATCAAAGTAGTCTTAGCTCAAGGTAGGATTAGGGTTTATTACAATTATACACTAGCAACTTGGTTGCTAGGTTTCAAATTAAACACAAGAAATAGTAGAAAATAAAATAGTAAACAGACACAATATTTACAGTGGTTCGATCAAATTGATCTACAATATTTCTAGAAAGATATACGAAATACAAGGATTCACCGAACACTTGTTGTAGGCGGTGAGCTTTCGAGCTGGCCACAACAAAGCTATCCTCCGTTAATTCATTTTTAGTCCACAACTACGGCAAAGTCAAGGGCGGCACCTTCATAAAACTTTCACTTCACTGTAATGGAGTTTTTATAGTTTTCTCTAAACTCTGTCTGATTGCGGCTAAAGCTCGTCGGAGTCAGATCTTTCAAAAAATGGCTGCTGGATTGATATATGTGTAAAATGACCTATTTTTTGATGTGTGAGCATGCATGTTTGTGGCCATTTTACCCTCATATCATATACTTCTGTTATTCTTTTGTCTTGTTTTTGTGTTTTTGTGTTTGAAATGTTGTAGGACGTGTTTTGAGCAAAATATGGCATATTTGGTGGAGTTTTGGAGGAAAATCGTCCGAGTTTGAAGTCCGAGGAGGTTAGGTTCGTCTGAGCGGAGCAAAAGGAGTGTTTCCGAGGCTTGGAGGAGTCGCCCGGCCGAGCAAAGCAGGCTCGGTCGAGCTGAGCCGGACAGAGGGCTCACTCGATCGAGCAGTGCAGGCTCGACCGAGCCATGCTGACAGAGAGCAGGCTCGGTCGAGCGGTTCTGGCTCAGCCGAGCCAGAACGTGCCTCCCAACTTCCCACAGTATCCATGAAGGCTCGGGCGAGCCAATTTCAGCTCTGGCGATCCGAGGCCCTGCTTGCTTGCCTATAAAAGGGGGAAAATCAGTTAATTGAAGAACTTTTGCCAAAATTAGAATAACCGTCATGATACTTTTCCCTAGATTCATCTCCAAACCTCTCCCCAACCAAAATCAAGGGGAATCAAGCCACATTCCATTCATTTGGTGAAGATTGAAGAAGGAAGAAAGGGAAATTGGATTCAAAGAAGGCAACCAAGGAAGATCAATCGTTGACCTTGAGTTTCATAATGAATTCTTTCAATTTCCTATTTGCTTTGTACTTAATTCAAGGTATGGAGAACTAATTTCATTAGTGAGTGTTGTATAACGGATATTGTGATGGATTCAATCGATTATGCTTGTTTACTTTCCTATGAGGGGTTGATTTGCACTTGAGCTTGTTTCTTGCCTATTATGTGTAGGTAATAGCCAACCTTTAGGTAGTTGACGTGAACGTTGCAGCCAACACGCGGACGGAATCGTCGTGATAAGTGCATAATCTTATAATTCTAGTTCCAATCCATGTGCGGTGCTAGGATTGTAGGGCGATAATTGTTGGTAGATTGGGAGTGGCCTAGGAGTTAATAACGTAGCAGTTTGCAATTCCTAGTGTCATCTACCGCTAGTTATCCGTAGCAAGTGACTAGCGACATTAGAGTCGGTTGCTCAACCTCATAGGAATTAAAATTCATTTGCAACATAACTTGGTTTAATTCGGAACAATTTAAGTTTTAAAACTCTCACTATCTTCTAAGATTGTCAAATTTGTTATCTTAATCTACCTAAACCATTGATTGAATTACATGATTGGAGAAGTTAACAATTTGTTTAATAATTGATTGTTTGCATTTAAAGCTTAATTTACGATTCATTGCATAGATAGATGAAAATCAATGACTTGTGAGTAACCTAGCTATTGGTACCCTTTATTTGAGTAGATGATTTCCACTTGAGGTGAATTAGAAAATAGACCGGATTGATAAATTTAACGTGTTAATTGTGTGTGCTTCACACAGCTATCACATTTTTGGCGCCGTTGTCGGGGATTCTTTTAGTAGGTCTCGTGGAATTATTGAAAGTTGAAGGATGGTATGCTTGGTGTTTGAGTAAATGCTTGTGTGAATATTGTTACTAACATTTGTTTGTTAATTGTTCTTGTTTGTTTTGTTGGATTGTTTTTGTCTTGTAATTGGTAGGTGATTATTAACTTTTTTTGATTAGTTGTTAGTTGATTTATTTGTTGGTACTTTGAGATTGTTGGACTCTTGTAGGTGTCAAATGGAGAATCATAGAGGAGTTCACTCGGAAAGACTTAACAATCTCCAAAGAGAATTGGATGAGATGAGAGCAAAAATTTTGGAGAGACAACGACCGAGGAGGCCAATCCAGTTGGTATTTGAAGAGAGCTACCCTTGGATGGAAGAGAGGAGACATGACCGGAAGGTGAAGTCGAATTGGGGATATAAAGAAGAGGAGTGTAGAAATGAAAGATATGGTGATCAATGGGGGAATTGTGATGTCCAAAACAGCGTGTAACGTTCCCCATGTTATGGATACTCTACACATAGTTCATATGAAAGCCAAAACCCGACTTGGAATCCATTCATAACAAGAGTTTATTGTAATGAAGGGGGTAGCCGTGATCATGAAAGAGTTAGAGAAGCAAGATCATCTCGGGAAGCTTTGGAGAGGAAACTGGATAAGCTAGAGGGAAGGCTTTTAGAGTTAAGAATGCAACTATCCGATATCTTGAAGAAGGTGAGTGAGGAACCTCGAGTGAAAGAATATCCAATTGACAAGGAAATAGGTCTCGAAGGAAGTTGTGAGAAAATTTTGGAAGATGAATGTGAGGATGCGGTTATGATACTTAAGGAAGTAAGATTTCAAGATACAAGAGTAAAGGAGATGCAAGAAGAAGAATTAAGGAAAGAAGATACAGAGTTACCTCAAGAAGAGAAAGAGGATGATAGCACCAAGGAGGAGAGGATACACATTGAAAGTGAGAAGAATGGTGTTCTTGTAATACCTTCCCTTGAGGTGATGAAAGAAGTTCCGGCATTGGTACAAAATGACGAAGTGGAGAATCATGATGAGGAAGTTATGTCGGAAAGTCCATGTGGCGAAGTGGTGCTTAAATTTCCTTCACGAGTGATAGACAAGGTGGAAAAGGAAGTAATACTTGAAGTCATGGTGAAGGAATCATATGATTTGATTAAGAATGGGGATGTGGAGAAGTTGAATATTGATCCAAATGGGGGACAAGTTGAGACTTATATACTTTGGGTTCAATTGGATGATGCCTTAGAGATCAAATCAAAGAAGAAATCACCACCTTTTATAGTCGAGTTTGTCAAGACATGCAACCCTCCTTGGAGAGACGAAAGGGGTGAAAGAAAGATCGCCTTGGACAAATTGCTCCCAAGCAAATGCCGAACAAGGGAGAAAGGTATCTTGAAAATACACAAGATTTTTGATAATGGATGATTCGGTAAGGTCGTCTAGCTACCGACGTTAAGGAAGTACTTGTTGGGAGGCAACCCAACCAATTTTCTTTCTTTTGTTTAAATTGTTTTTAGTTGATTTGATTTTGAATAAATGTTTAGTTTGTTGGTTTTGTGTTTGTTGGGAGAAACTACAAGTTCGAGAGGAGTGATTTCCTACCGTCAACTATTTTTGAAGCTTAGTCTAACTTGACTAAGTTTGGGGGAATGTGTCGGTTGCCGGTTTTGGGGAATATTTGAAGGATCAAGAGGAGTGAGTGCGCACCGTTTACCTTTTTACAAACTTAGTCTCACTTGACTAAGTTTGGGGGGATTGGTCGGTATCCGGTACTCTTCTCGGGTTCACACCGGGTTCACTCTTCTTTCTCTCTCTCTATCTTTATCTTTATCTTAGTCTAGTTAGTTAGTTTGAATTTGAATAATTGGATCTTTCGATTTGGTTTTATAATGATATTGATCTACCTTGATTTGATTGTGGATTGTGGATGATGAATTGATTTACTTTTAATTCTATTGAATGCTTGTTGATGAATCATTTTGCGAGCTTGCATGAGTTGAATTCTTTCTATTTGGTTTTGGTATGTGGATATGTCTAATGGTTTGGTATGAATGGTGGTGCTAGTGGATAAATGTTATAATTTTTTTTGAGATATTGGTTTGTGGAAATATTGGTGGATATGAGAGCTTTATTGGCTTTATTATGCTCAATTGTTTGGTGGTGTTGTATTGATGTGTAGTAGGTGCAAATAAGGAATGGAGAGTGGTTTTATCATGTCTACCGATGGATAACACCTTCTATCGTTTCTCCTACCATTTAGTTTCAATTTAATTGTCCTTGGCATGTAGATTGTTAATTAGGATGTTGTGTGCTTGTTGTGTGTGTGTGATGAACCCAAATGAGAATTGTAGATTTGAATCATGATTTACTTTGTAAGGCTTGAGATTTACTTTGACCAATGATAGGGCATAATCTAGTTGTTTAGGCGTGCTCGAATTGAACTTTTGAATTGCCGAGTTTTGTGCGAGGTTAATGCCTAGGACTTGACAAAAGCCGAGAGTTTTTTAGCCTTGATATTGTCATACTTTGATCGGTTGTGAATGGCAAGGTTGAGAGCACAAAATCTAGAACTTGAATATATTCTCTATCTATTTGGCATGAGTTTGGTAACTAGAAGATGATCTTAGGCCATCGATTCTTAGTCCTTCCTTTCACTTCGAGAGTATAAGGTTGTTGATATCATAATTTTGCCCTTCATACCCTTGTTTCCCGTGATTGTGCTTAAATGGAGAATTTTCTTTTAAATTATTAGGACAAAATTTGGGGGGAATGAGTGTATGAGGGTGAATACGGAGATGAGAGTTGGGATGGGAATCATTTGGTATCTTTGAGTTGTGATTGTTGAGGCAATAAAAGTATTGATTGTAGGATTGATATGAATCCTAGAAAAATGGGTACCAACAAAAATTTGGGTACTTAAAAGAAAAAAAAAAGAAAAGAGAAAAAGAAAAAGAAAAAGATAAGCATCATGAATGAAAAAATGATGGTGCTATAAAAAATGAGAAAAAGAAAGAAAAGAAAAATATACATGAGAGTTGATTGATGAAAAAGCCTCAAGGTTAGAAGTGGATTGAAGAGAATAAGTTTGGGGGTTTTGGGATATGGAGAAGTTCGTCACTTTAGCCCAAAACCACCTACCTTCTAGTAAGCCACGTTATGACCGAAAACAAAGACCTTTTTGATTTTAGGAGCCAACTCATTGTAGTATAGTGGTGAGAATTTTTTTAAGCCTATGGAAATTTTGTTCGATATCTTGTGAATGAGTGAAATTCATCAAATCCTAAACACGTAAGGGAGTGCTTTCATTTCTTTATCCAATGTTGATGAGTGGTTTATGTCGTTAGCATTAACTGTGTCACAAAGTTAGGTGATAATCTCGTTCGATAAGAGCATGCCATGATGACTATGATGAGCTATGAGGTTGTTTGATGAGGTTTATTGATTGCTTTACTTTGTTTTGATTGAGGACAATCAAAGGTTCAAGTTTGGGGGATTATGATATGTGTGTAAAATGACCTATTTTTCAATGTGTGAGTGTGCATGTTTATTGCCATTTTACCCTCATATCATATACTTTCGTTGTTCTTTTGTCTTATTTTCGTGTTTGAAATGTTGTAGGATGTGTTATGAGCATAATATGACATATTTGGTGGAATTTTGGAGGAAAATCGTCCGAGTTTGAAGTCCGAGGAGCTTAGGTTCGTCTGAGCGGAGCGAAAGGAGAGTTTCGGAGGCTTGGAGGAGTTGCCCGTCCGAGCAAAGCAGGCTCGGCCGAGTTGAGCCGGACAGAGGGCTCGCTCGACCGAGAAGTGCAGGCTCGACCGAGCCATGTTGATAGAAAGCAGGCTCGGTCGAGCGGTTCTGGCTCAGCCGAGCCAGAACGTGCCTCCCAACTTCCCACGGTTTCTAGGAAGGCTCGGGTGAGCCAATTTCGGCTCGGGCGATCTGAGGCCCTGCTTGCTCGCCTATAAAAGGGGGAAAATCAGTTAATTGAAGAACTTTTGCCAAAATTAGAATAACCGTCACGATACTTTTCCCTAGATTCATCTCCAAACCTCTCCCCAACCAAAATCAAGGGGAATAAGCTACATTCCATCCATTTGGTGAAGATTGAAGAAGGAAGGGAGGTAGATTGGATTCAAAGAAGGCAACCAAGGAAGATCAATCGTTGACCTTGAGTTTTGTAATGAATTCTTTCAATTTCCTATTTGCTTTGTACTTAATTCAAGGTATGGAGAACTAATTTCATTAGTGAGTGTTGTATAACGGATATTGTGATGGATTCAATCGATTATGCTTGTTTACTTTCCTATGAGGGGTTGATTTGCACTTGAGCTTGTTTCTTGCCTATTATGTGTAGGTAATAGCCAGCCTTCAGGTAGTTGACGTGAACGTTGCAGCCAACACGCGGACGGAATCGTCGTGATAAGTGCATAATCTTATAATTCTAGTTCCAATCCATGTGCGGTGCTAGGATTTTAGGGCGATAATTGTTGGTAGATTGGGAGTGGCCTAGGAGTTAATAACGTAGCAGTTTGCAATTCCTAGTGTCATCTACCGCTAGTTATCCGTAGCAAGTGACTAGCGACATTAGAGTCGGTTGCTCAACCTCATAGGAATTAAAATTCGTTTGCAACATAACTTGGTTTAATTCGGAACAATTGAAGTTTACAAACACTCACTATCTTCTAAGATTGTCGGATTTGTTATTGTAATCTACCTAAACCATTGATTGAATTACATGATTGGAGAAGTTAGAAATTTGTTTAATAATTGATTGTTTGCATTTAAAGCTATGTTTACGATTCATTGCTTAGATAGATGAAAATCAAGGACTTTTGAGTAACCTAGCTATTGGTACCCTTCAATTGAGTAGATGATATCCACTTGAGCGAATTAAAAAAGACCCCGGATTGATAAATTTAACGTGTTAATTGTTTGTGCTTCACACGGCTATCATGGATGCTTCCTCATTTGGAAGGTATCCCAATGATTGAAGATTCTTGAGCTGAGGTAAGGAATCTCTTCAATGAAGTGTCAGATATTCAATGGGGACACTTCGGTGGTTGAAAGCTTTGAATACTTTTTGAATGTTGGCTTTCAGCAGACTGCTCTCTTTTCTTTTCACTTTTCTCTTAGGAATCTCTTGCTCGAGAGTTAGTTCATCGTATTTAATGAGCAGTTCTACTTTCTCTCTCTATTATATTTGCTTTCATATCTGGAGATTCAAAATTTGAATCACCAGACCCGTTAGACACAATGGTCCTTTGTCCAAGAGAGGTTACTTGCTTTTTCCACCTTTCCAGCTTCGTACAGTACTTTCCTACCTTCTCCGGGAAAGCTTTCGTCCTTGGTTGTACTTTCTGTCAGAACGGATGTCTTTCGCAAGTTTCTGCCGAGTATCTCCTTGCTAGGCATTTTATCGGAAATGCTAGTACTCTGCTAGACCTTTTGATTGCTAGGCTCTTCTTAGCAATCTGTTCCTTCAATTTGCTGACAAATGTATCTATACCACTTTAGTCTTCGGCTGATTGCTATTGCTTAGCAGTCTGCTTTGAATGCTAGCGGATGCTGACTTCTTCAGCATTCACCTATCGCTTTGCTTCCGACTGCTGAGTAAAGCCTTCTAGCAGTCTTTCTCTTTACATACGATTGCTAATGCCTTAGCATTCTCCTTCTTCGCACTTTACTGCTAACTCCTTTAGCAATCTTCTTCATCTGCTAGGAATACTTTTAGCAATCTAATCTATTACAAGTCAATACTTTGTCTATACAGGACATTACAAGAGAGTTTATAGACTGTGCTAGAATTCAGCGATTGATCGACCAATCTACTAAGGTTTGATCCAACAAAATCTTTTACAATATGATCCTAAGGGAGATTTAGGATTAAATTCCTAGCAATTTCCCCCTTTTTGGTGCGATCAAAGTTTACTATCACTTGCTGAATCTAAGAGGAAGAATATCTGAGTTTACAAGAATTTTTCTGAGTACAAATACTGAGCTATGCTAAACTAGCAGTCTAACTCAGAGTTTATCCATCTTAGTTCTAGCAGGATTGACTTTTCATAATTCCCCCTCAACAGGTGCTGGGAATATTTCTCGATTAAAACTCAAGTAAAAAAATTCTACTTAGCAATGTGCTAGAATCTAACACTTAAATAATCAGCAAGCATTTTACTTAACCAATCACTCAGCAAGTGACTCAACATTAAAATGTACATTCGCTGAATAAACTCAAGGTGTATATCAACTTAGACACGCAACAAAAACTCAGACATGGACAATGAGAGATAGTCTAAATCTGATCCATTTTAATTCATGTGATTTGTTCATTACAAGTACAATGAAAATGATAAGATAAAAAAGAATGCTAGAGAAGATATGCTAAGATAAGAAATTAGGATCAGGAATCGGGATCAAGCTTCTTTGATTTGTCATACTCATCAAATTTTCCAATGGCCATTGATAAGCTCATTATTTTACTCGCTTATCTATGTTATTTTCTACTATTTTATGTAGTTTTATTGAGTTTATATATATATATTATATGCATGAGTCTATATTAGGTGGTATTATGCGAGTCTTGGTGTTTTTGCAGGTTTTAGGCCTAAATTCACTTGAAAATCGTTCTGAAAGCAGTGACGTGTAAAAGTTGCAGTAATAAGTTCTTCCACAAGAGGAATTCGAGCTATTGGTGCATGGCAGTGGATGAAGCTTTGAGTTAGCTCTCCAATGCAACTGAAATCAGGTCAATCGGATTTCAGGAGAGGAAGTTATGGCCAAAACCGTGAGGCCGCGCAGAAGGGGCGAGAGACCACGTCGATCGACGTGAATCCACATCGATCGACGCCGAAGAGAGAGCCACGTTGATCGATGCCAATCAGCAACAATCGACGCGGGTCTGTTGATGCTGGAAATTTGATGAAAATCGGATTTATTCATATCTTTAGCCTTAGATTTGAGAGGATACACATCCACCCCTATAAATACCTAGTAAATTCGACTTTTTCAAAGGAAGCCATCATAAGAATTATCATATTTTTCAGGTTTAGAGTTTGGAAACTTGGGAAACACGAAATCCTTTTATTTTCTTGTAAGTTCTTTTTGTTTATGCAATTTAATATGTTTTCTTTTGGATTTCTATCTACGATGAGTGGCCAGAAACCCTAGCGGGTTCTAGGGTTTGATATTATTATGGATGCATGTTAGGATTAATTAATTAGGCCCACGATCTGGAGATGCAATTTTGCCATTTCTATGAGGGTTTGAATCCTCACATGAAGGAGTTGGTTGATGCATCTGCTGGTGGTATACTGATGAAGAAGAGTAGTACAGAGAGCATGAGATTGCTGGCAGACATGGCACTGAATAGCCACCAATGGCCGACCGATAGACAGATTCCGGTCAAAGCTGTGGAAGCCAAGCAAGAAATTGATGTTGTTGCCGAGGTGAAAAAGCTCCGGGAAGAGATCGAAAAATAGGGCACATCACAAGCTGCAGCAGTTATAGAGCCAAGCATGGCTATTGTTCCGGTGGCGGCCGACTACATCAATCGGGGTGCAAGCAGTTCGTCTGGAACTGCCGAGATGGAGGTGAACTACATTGGCGGTGGTTATCACAATAACTACCGAGGCAATCAGGGGTATCATTACAACCATGGGCGATCTCACCCTGGTTTTTCTTATTCTAACCCTTCTGCTGCAGATTACCCTCCATCTGGTTTTGATGTAGGTACTGGAGGAGAAATCGTGGAAAGGAAGAAATCCATGCTGGAGGAGACGCTCGAGAAATTCATCAAGAGCTCGAATAACTGGTTAGAAACCGAGGTGAAGGGGCTGGCCAACCACATACAGCTGATGATGAAACATCTTCAGATGTTGGACACCCAACTGAGCCAAATCGCCACTACTCTCAGCAATCAGCATAAGCCGGGACAGTTGCCAGGTACGACAGAGGTGAACCCTGCAAAGGAAAAGCCAGTGAATGCTATTACTCTGAGGTCTGGGATGAACTACAAGGGTCCCGAGACGGCTGTGAACGATTCTGGAGGTGAAAAGGAGCAAAATCACGCAGGGGATGCCGCGTTGATCGATGCAGAAGACAGAGCCCCATTGATCGATGCTACCCGGCATTGATCGACGCAGAAGCCTGTTCCAGACGCAAAGCTGAATCAGTCTGAAGATCAGCTCCCTCCTATGCCATTCCTACAGCGGTTCGCGAAGCAGCCAGATTTGTGGAGAATCTGAAGAAGGTCAGCATCAACATCCCACTGATCGAAGCACTGAAGGAGATTCCGGGGTACATGAAGTACCTCCAGAAATTAATGAGTCGAAAGAAACAATTCGTGGAGAACGAGACGGTGAAGATCCACGAGAAGTGCAGCCTGCTACTTCAAAAGCAGGTGCCCATCAAGAGAAGCGATCCTGTATGCTTCTCTATTCCGGTTGAGATTGGGGGACACACGTTCGAGAGAGTACTATGTGATACTGGGGCCAGTATCAACCTGATTTCGTACTCCATCTACAAGCGTCTCAACATCGGAGAGATGAGGCCCACGATGATCACCCGCCCGAAAGGTATACTAGAGGATGTGCTCATTCGCGTGGGCCATCTCATTTTTCCTGCAGATTTTTTGGTGCACGAGATGAAGGAGGACGAGAACATGCCCATGATATTGGGGCGTGAGTTTCTCGACACTAGCACCGCTCTCGTTGACTTTCGAGGTGGCGAGATCACACTACAAGCAAACGATGAGAAAATCACCTTTGTGATCGACAAAAGCAAAAAGATAGCGGAGTGTAATAGGATCTCCACTACTGAAGAAGGAGATGAATTTGAAGAGGAAGAAGCAGCTGCCATTGAGTGGGAGAGAGGAAACGAAAGGGTGAAAGTGTCAACTACACCACCTTTTTCTGAGCTCACCACCATTGTCAAAGACCGTAAGGTTTACATGGTGGATGCCAAAGGCCAGCGAGTCTGGACCCAACCTCCCTGGCGGTGATTTGAGGTATCGTCGAGCTACGACGTTAAATCAAGCACTTGTTGGGAGATAACCCAACCTTTTCCGTATTTCCTTTTTAATTTTCATTTTTTTTATTTATTTCAAATTTCAATTATTTTTACGTTAACAGTTATTTTGCAGTTTAATTAAAAAAAATTAATAATTTTGGAGTACAGCTCGACATCGATCGATGCAGCCTAGCGTTGATCAACGCCGAGCAGCCTGACGTGATACTCTTTGATCCGCAGCAAGGATCAATAAGAAGTCTGCGCGTTGATCGATGCAAAGTGCCAGCAGCAATTATTTCACGTCGTGCGATGTTCGAAGACTTTGGGGAATAAAAAGTTGATGTCTGAGATCAACTACCAGGTATCGTTCCCTCTTTTGTCTGGTTTTAAAACTTATTCCACTCTTCGAGTTGGAAATAAGTTTGGAGGGACGTGGACAAGAGATGGAACGTTCTATCTTTTATTTATTCTGCTTTACGCCTTAAATTTTTTTAAAAGTTTTATTCTATTTTGTGGAAATAAAATTTTGAGTTTTGATATAACCCGAATGAGATTGTGAGATTAGAATGGGTTGAGGGTTGAGTTTGAATTTATTGTGATTGTGGTTAGCCTATGAATGTAGAATACCGCATGATAGGATTGATTTGACACGTATGCTTGCATGCTGATTGAGCTGATTTGAAATTGACTGTGGAAGAAAAATTTTGAACCCTTGTGTGAGAAATTTGAGCCTTTATTTCGTTTGATGTGAGATTCACATGTGTGTTTTGATTTCTCTAGAACTTGCCTATTTTCTGTGTTGAGACTGCATAGTGTGCACAAGTTTAGGAGATGATCTTAGGCCATCTTTGATAACCCAATTCCTTAAACACTGTCCCTTCACATTAAATTTTCCCTAGCTAGCCACTTTTGAGCCTGTACAAAATTTTTCTTTCCTTGTCTATGAGATTAAGAAGAAGTATTGGTTTCGCTCATCTCTTGAGTTGTGGTATATAGGGTGGAATGATTGTGAGATGGAGATAAGAAAATATAAATTAGTGGTGAAAAGATGTGTGAAAAAGAAGCACAAAGAAATAATTAGAATTCTCATAAGCTCTCTGAAAAGAAAAGGATACAAAATTATGTAAAGAGCATAAGAGATTCAAAATGAGCTAGAAAAAAAAAAGTTGTGTATTTGTTGATATATTTGAGGAGAAGGTTGAATGATGAAAAGATGGTGGTTGCATTGGTTGAGAATGATCAACTCAACTTAATTTAGTCACTTGGCTAAATTTTCTCTACCCTTCACAAAAAGCCTACATTACAACCTAATGAAAGTCCTTTTTGATTCTAGACTTGTGTGCACATTCTAGCAGTGGAGATATTAGAAAATTTTCAAGTCTATGGTAGAAATTTCGTCATACATTTTGTTGAGTGCTTTCATCTATACCTTAAACACTTGAGAGTTTAGCGATACACTTCTTGTGAGTTCTTCCACTGTTGATGAATTTTCTGTCTCTTTCAAATTGCTTGTGTGTAGTGGATTTTTTATTCTTTACTGTGATGAATCTTGTGAAGCATTGCACTTTAATCGCATGATCTTTTGATTTCTTTCTTGCCTATTAATTGAGGACAATCAAACGTTCAAGTTTGGGGGGTTTGATAAGCTCATTATTTTACTCGCTTATCTATATTATTTTCTACTATTTTATGTAGTTTTATTGAGTTTATATATATATATTCTATGCATTAGTCTATATTAGGTGGTATTATGCGAGTCTTGGTGTTTTTGCAGGTTTTAGGCCTAAATTCACTTGAAAACCATTCCGAAAGCAGTGATGTGTAAAATTAGCAGTGAAGAGTTCTTCCACAAGAGGAGTTCGGGCTATTGGCGCATGGCAATGGATGAAGCTTTGATTTAGCTCTCCAACGCAACTGGAATCGGGTCAATCGGAGTTCGGGAGAGCAAGTTATGGCTAAAATCGTGAGACCGCGCAGAAGGGGCGAGAGACAACATCGATCGACGTGAATCCACATCGATCGACGCCGAAGAGAGAGCCACGTCGATCGATGCCAAAGAGCAACAATCGATGCGGGTCTGCTGATGTGGGGAATTTGATGAAAATCGGATTTATTCATATCTTTAGCCCTATATTTGATAGGATACACATCCACCCCTATAAATACCTAGTAAATTCAACTTTTTCAAAGGAAGCCATCATAAGAATTATCATATTTTTCTGTTTTAGAGTTTGGAGACTTGGGAAACACGAAACCCTTTTATTTTTCTTGTAAGTTCTTTATGTTTATGCAATTTAATATGTTTTCTTTTGGATTTCTATCTGCGATGAGTGGCTAGAAACCCTGGCGGGTTCCAGGGTTTGATATTATTATGGATGCATGTTAGGATTAATTAATTAGGTTCATGATTCCTGTGTTTATTTTATAATTCTAATTTAATTCAAGGACCGAGAGGTGACGATTAATTTAGATGTCTAGCTATTGATAGAAGGACCGAGAGGTGAATATTGATAGTGAGATTAGGAATGCATGATACAATCTACACTATCCAAAAAGATGTACTAGACTGTAGGAATTGAATTGATTTGCTTATCAGATTGACTAATTTGGTGTACTTGAGACCGAGCGGAGATAGTCACTAATTAGTAATCTAGTTTATATTTTCCAAACAAGGAAATATAGCATTATTGCAGTAAGAATTTTTCCCTAGAATCTGTGTTCCTTTAAATATGCTTTCAAAACATCTTTAATTTTCAGCATTGTCATCTTTATTTTCCAAACAAAATCCTGATTTTCTATTTCACTCAAACAATAGATTTTAGAACCATAATTAGTACATAGGATATTTTCCCCACACAATTCCCTTGGATTCGATAACCTTAGGGTTTACAAATTTATTTGCCATTGTTGCTGTAATTAATCTGTAGATTTTACAGTGATCAACCATCTGCACGAACTTCTCCAGATACTTCTTGCTAGCTTCACGTTCGGCAGCCTCCATCTCAAGCTTCTTAGCAATCCTCTCGTTATCCATTTCTAGCATATTGATCTTCAGCTCCATTTCCTTGTTCTTCAACTCGTCTAGAGCTTTTCTCTTATCCTCCTTAGCAACACCCAGAGCCTCTTCTTCCTTCTTCCTCTGCTCGGCTTCAGCAAGTCTCCTAGCTTCCCCCTCTTTGAGCGCAGCCATAAAGGTGGATGAGAAGGATTGAACAGTCTGCGTTGTCTACTGCTGGTGCTCTGCTACGTCCTCCTTCAATACTTCCATATTTGTCTTTACCTCAGCAACCTCGGTTCTGACTTTTGAAACTCCAGATCGGACCTCGTCTATCTTTGTCCTTATATCCATTGCCTCCACCGCCATTCTCTCAGTCATGGTAGATACAGCAGTTTGTACGGCAAATTGATACACAGAGTTCAGGAAAGAGGGGAAGTCATGAGAACTCACCGGAGTAGCAAGGAATGATGAAGTAGGGGTCATTACTAGTTCTTGACTTCCAGCAGTGGAAACCTCCTTCAGCACAACATCTGCTGCACTATGAGCAGCCAGATAGATAGCTTCTTCTTCGAATAAGCGCTGGGCTACTCCCATGCCTTGAATGCGTTGTGCTAACCTCCAAGCCTTTGATTCTGCTTCAGCGAGTTTAGTAACCTCTGCTTCATCAGCAAGTGCATGCAAATACTCGGCCTCCTCTGCTAGCCTCTCCTCTTCATCCAGCATCCAGGCCTCTGCTTGAGCCTCAGCCGTCTTCTTGGCTTGATCAATTTCACGTTGAGCTGCAGAGTATAGGGCTTCCTCATTTATTATCCTCTGTGTTTCCTCCAAGATCTGAACAGTTGCAGCAGCTCTCTCTGTCTCTTCTTGTATTGTATCAAGAATATTAACTTCCAGAAATGTTACAATCCAGCGATCTCTATCATCAAGTTTTGCGGCTTTTTGCTCATCTACTTCAGCAGCCATTCGAGCCATCAATCTTTCTATCTTAAGTGTCTCATATTCTACTTGTCGTCGCCTGTACTCAGCAGCTGCTCGTGTCTGGCGCTTTGACAGCTCGATTCTTGCCTCGGAGATTCCATCTAGGGCAAAGGTTGATTTAAGCAAGGCGTGCGACTCGGAAATCAGCCTGTGAGCCTTAATTGCTCGGAGTCGGAGTCTCCGATGGTTTTTTCCTCGTCTATGATTGTCTCTTCCGCTTCTCGGGATCCAAGTACTGGAATCCCTACCTTTCTCTCATTTCTTATCATTTCAAATACATGCTGGATAGCAGAAAAATTTATCACCTCACAACTTAATTAAATATCTGATTAATAAATTTATTTATTTAGATAAAATATACTTAATAAAGATGAAAAGGGAATTAATTCTCACTATAGGTCTCTAAATTGATCGATTTCTGAGAATCCCAAATTAAAGTCTAATAACAAAATATTATTTCCAAAATTTTCATAATTACATTAAAATTCACGAGGGGTGTTACTGGGAGGTCTCCGTCGGCTACCCAAATAGGAATATGTTAATGGGTATCACCATTTATTGTGTCGACGAAGGGGAAGCCACTTACATGAGATTATTGTATTTGGCAAATGGGAAGCCCATGGTCATGATTTTTTTTGGAGCAATATCCAACATGCAAACAGAAATCATGGTTGGAATCATATATAAAACGAGTATCATTTGTGTGTTATTGAATCGTGTAGAGTCCATTGGAGTCTTATTTTGAAAATTTAGTCACATCAAGCGATATTGAACAATCCATAGTATTTGTAAGAAAACTTTTACTTTTTATTCAATCGTATAGTACCTAGGAAAAATCTCTTTGATGTAATTTAGCATCAGTTTTAATTTGAACGTTCATTTCCTCTTCACATAATTCAACTACTTTGTAAGATTTCGAATAACTTTATGAGGGGAGCGGCTCGTCATTTTGTGTTGATCTTATGTGTGTTGCGGCTCTTTTGACACGTGTCTTGATTTTTTTGGTTGCATTTATTCAATGCGTAATGGACGAAATTAGGTTTTTTGCTTTCTATAAGTATCTT
Organism: Plectranthus barbatus; assembly: GCA_026898455.1. Classification (NCBI taxonomy): domain Eukaryota; kingdom Viridiplantae; phylum Streptophyta; class Magnoliopsida; order Lamiales; family Lamiaceae; genus Plectranthus; species Plectranthus barbatus. The sequence goes on from JAPKLW010000362.1 coordinate 341,019, forward strand.
CTTCGATTGATTTGTTTTTCACTTCTTCCAACATTTTTCTTATTCTCTTCATAGATGCTTTTCAAGTAATTGGGTGTTTGTCTACCTTTCAATATAATTTTAATGTTTTCGTGTTTCAATAAATAATATTTAACAACTTAAATATATTTATTATGTATTAATCATTTAGGAATAGAAAATAAATCTCAGAATCTTATAATTATATAGAACACATCGCCAACAACGATTTAATTAAATCACAAAGCTCGAGTTTTATATGATTTTGAATAGTTCTACTAGTATTAAATATTGACTTTTATCTAAAATTGAAGTCTAGTTTTCAAATCTAATTCTTTATTTATAATTAATGACCAAAATCATCATTGACTTACTTTTTTAATGCTTGTACTCGTAATTGTGTTTGTAGTGTTATTTTTTAATTTTTAGATAATAGTTTGATGTTTATGGTTTAATATATTTCTTAAAATCAAGTATGGTGTTAGAAATATATTTTGGTTAAACAATAACTATTAGAAAGATATACACCTATAAATACAATTACAAGTATCGCTCAGAACGCAAGAACCCTGCACATTAAATCCTTGTTTGATATTTTATTTGCATAGAATATCACAAATCTCTGGGCTACACTCTTGTCCTCCAGAAGGAATTTGTTTCATGCAAACTTTCTTATTTATGATATTCAAATCATCACCTGCATCCATATCAATAAGAATTATAGCTTAGTTTTGCAGTTACTCCATAATTGTTGAAATAGATAAATTATATGTCAATCTAAAATAACAAAGAAATATATTCCAATTAAATTCTTACTAGATGATACTTTTGTTTACAAGATTAAATACTAATTTTATGAACTTTGGATTATTTTTAAAAGTGGGACAAATATTGTAAATTATATTGCAATTTAAAAACAACATATATTTGAAAAATATATATGCAAGCAACTATTCATATTATACAAAATATTCATACAAAATTTAATATTCATGTGAATTACCTCTGCAAAGTAGAACTAGCAATAGAAGCATAACCACCCTAACTGAGATGTTCATGGTTTGAGCCATAATAACAATATAATTTCAGTTTTTTAATTTTTTGTTTGAGGTGGGTTATGTTTATATTAGGTGAACATGATGCAACTTATTTATAGATGT
>JAPKLW010000362.1:361714-433037 GCA_026898455.1 Plectranthus barbatus
GATTTGAATAACAACTCGTGTTGTTAATCGTAGACTCAAACCCTACAGATTCAACCCTACACGGATAAACCACCACGGGCTGAATCAAATGGGTTGCCACGAGGAACAAAAACCATCCACGACATACAATAAAATCCATACATGCATATTTGAATTTATCATATACAACAGAGCCATAAATCAGAAACCTGACTCTGATACCAATTGTAGGGATTTTCAGTGAACCGAATCACAAAAACCCATGTGAACCGTATCGATTTATGGATATTGCATATAATCTAAATTCACAAAAACCTAGCATGCTCCTATAAATTTAATGCGATTCGTGGATTATTGAGTTCACCTGAACTCCGTAGATTCTGTACCGATCTTTCGCGTTTGAATTCCAAACTTGAACCAACCCCACGATATTAATTAAATCTGTGGAAACAGATATTAGATAGATTCTAACTTCAAGATTTCATTAAACAGAAGAGAAAAGAAGAAAATATGTTCTTCATACTAGATCTTCAGGGCTGTGTCCCAATGCTGTTCAAATCTGCTACTGGTGAGGATTCCACATATCTGTGATGTAGGCCAGAGGCCAAAATTCCTTCTCCTCCCTCTACAGGTGCGCCGCCCAGCTCTCTCTCTCCCTAGGGTTTTGACTGATTTGAATTATGATCAAGATAGCTAGGGTTTCAAAAAGAGAGTGGTCTATTTATAGACCTAGGGTTTTATCCCTAATGGGCTACTAGGCTCCATTCAGCATATATTACTTGGGCCAGACCTAGAACCTAATGCAAATAATAAAGTGGGCCTATGAATTAATTAATTCCCATGTCCACAACCCAGGACACAATTAATGAATTAATATTAATTCTTTTTCACCACAGAATTTATACAGACCTACCCCTTTATTACCACGTTATGAGAACGGGCTGTATTAATTGAGAATCCCCATATTTAAGGTTAACAGACATTTATTAATTAATCGGAGCTTTTGACAAGCTCTATCTACAATTAATTAATATCTTATTACTCCTAAGTAGTACAACTCAATCCTTATCACTTGTGCCTGAACTTAATCAGCCTACAGGACTTTGGCACGATGAATGTCATTAAGCTCCTCAGGGAATGTCCCCATCCTATTACTCGGATATGGTTATCTAAACCCAGTCTCAAGCGGTACTACACGAACTGTTGTTACCCAAGATGCGGATATACGAGCATGTTACTCAGGCTGTCCACCATGGCAGGTCAAAGCAACAGTCAACCTGTGCAAACCCCTGAACCTTCGTTAGGGTTTGGACTCAATCAATATCGAGATCTTGTATTCGCTGATGTCAGACAGTCGAATACATCTCACTGCGGTCCATCAATACGCCACCCTTGCGTACCAGCATGTCAAGTAACCAAGACAGACTACTTATTGCAACAATGCCGCAGTCATCCGGACAGACGTATCCTCATACGCTGACTCGGCTGTGATCAGTTTACGTCTCACTAGGTCAAGTGATCATAATGTCTTCTGCGATCTACTACACGCCGTATGATCGTAACTATCGGTGAGACAAGATGATATAATTATTACATACATGTAAGATTGTTTAACAGATAGGAGAAATAAACCGTTGTATACTCACTAGGTGGTCATAGTTGAGGTTTTGAGAATCATTAGAGCCTCTATCAAAGTAAGCAGTATAATGAAGGCCACCATATTTTTCGTCTTTTAGTCCGTACAAGAGTCTTCCTTGGGATGTACCACTTCAGATTTGGTCTCATTGTCAAATCTCGCAATGGGGTCCCTAAAGGTACCAGCTTCTTAATCATGGGCCTTTGGGCTAGGTAGAATTTCTGAAGGTGGCGCGCTGTCGGCGAATGAGGGCTATTAACCTTCAAAATCAGATTCGTCAGCAGGGGAGTGGGCCAAAAAGTCCAGATAATTTGCACGGGCCCAATGCTTCCACTAAGAAGGCAGGAGTTCCACAACTCTTTGAAGTCCTTCAATTCTTGTCACCCCATGCGGCTTTGCATCCATCAAAATTAATAAAAATAAGTTAGGAAATGGTTGTGGGAGTCACCACAGCAGACGTGGTAAGTTCTGATATAGTTGACCTTTCTATCACCTGAAGCGTTGTGGGGCAAAGGTTTGCGATGAACAAAAAACATCATGGCCATCAGCAACGATGTAAACTCAAAGGAATTAGATCTATAAGTCAAAACGACACGTTGCACAAATAAATACTTAAATTGCAAGTTGGAACATAATTAAAATGTAATAATTCTATGATCAACTACGACACATAAGAATATGTTACTGGGAGGTCTCCGTCAGCTACCCAAATAGGAATATGTTAATGGATATCACGGTTTATTGTATCGACAAAGGGGAAGCCACTTACAAGAGATTATTGTATCTGGAAAATGGGAAGCCCATGGTCATGATTTTGTTTCGAGCAATATCCGACATGCAAACAGAAATCATAGATGGAATCATATATGAAACGAGTATCATTTGTGAGTTATATATTGAGTTGTGTAGAGTCCATTGGAGTCTTATTTTGAAAATTTTGTCACATCAAGTGATATCGTACAATCCATAGTTTTTGTATGAAACTTTTCCTTTTTATTCAATCGTATAGTACCTAGGAGAATCTCTTTGATGTAATTTAGCATCAGTTTTTAATTTGAACGTTCATTTCCTCTTCACATAATTCAACTACTATTTAAGATTTCAAATAACTTTATGAGGGGAGCGGCTCGTCATTTAGTGTTGATCTTATGTGTGTTGCAGCTCTTCTAACACGTTTCTTGATTTTGTTAATTGCATTTATTCAATGCGTCATGGACGACATTAGGTTTTTTGTGATTTATATTGCAATTTAAAAAAAGCATATATTTGAAAAATATATATGCAAGCAGATATATATATTATACAAAATATCCATCTGAATTACCTCTGCAAAGTAGAACTAGCAATAGAAGCATAACCACCCTAACTGAGATGTTCATGGTTTGAGCCATCATAACAATATAATTTCAGTTTTTTCATTTTTTGTTTGAGGTAGGTTAGGTTTATATTAGGTGAACATGATGCAACTTATTTATAGATGTGAAAAATGCAATGGTTATAATTACACATTTATATTTTAAATGATAACAAATTTAATGTTATTTTCCTAATAGTGCTAACCATATATTACTAAAACTAACTAGTAAATCTACGGTTATTTATTACAATTAAAAAATATTTTATTGGTATTGTTTGTTATTATATACTCTTTTTAATGACAATATTTTTTTAATTTGATGGATAGGGATACTTCTCATTCTAATGAAGGACAATTCAACTACAATAATAAATTATTACTGATCATCTCCCAATGGAATAATCTCACTGTTATAACTTCCCTACAAATTATTACTTCATTTATTATAGAACTGGGCTCAAAGGAACGCCCTTACCACTTCCACGAAGTGAAACACTACCTTTACAATAATTAACTGATTACTTCTGGCTAGTACATATACATTAATAGGAGGGGTCGGTGATAAGAGTTCGTCGTCCAAGGTATTGAACATCCCATCACCTGAATAGTTAATCTCCTCAGAAGGGTTAGCATCCCCTTCATCCTCGTCTTGTTCATGTATGCCTCTCCAACGTTCTAATAAGCATTACCCAATTCCCGTTCCCATTGGGGTGGCAAGTTTAAGCAATTCTATGAACAGCGATCCGGGCAATCTCATTTTGCGGGAGTAGTTCTTCTTCTTCCTCCGGAACTACGTGGTCACCATGTTCTCCAAGCTCTTTTTAATGTTGCTCAATTGCCTCGTCCTCCTCATCCTCATCTCCGATGGTTTTTTCCTCGTCCTTGATTGTCTCTTCCGCTTCTCGGGATCCAAGTACTGGAATCCCTTCCTTTCTCTCATTTCTCTTCTCTCGTTTTCATGAAATCATTATAATTGTGGAAACTTTTATTTTCAAAGAACTTTCTTTGATCATTTGAATGCAGCAATTTATGCATTAAATTGATCATCAGAATGGAACAATCTATGCATTGTTATCTTTCTTTGAAAAATATTTTTCTTAATGCGGCGCCGAGTACTAGTCTAAATTGCTTATTTTTACATCGAAATCACTTCGCTGATGATTCACAGAAATATCCTCACAGTGGTCACTGAAAAAGTATGAATAAAGGTAATTACCTTCTATTTAACGAAGTGAACCAATGGCGAACTTGTATATACACTTAAGTCAAAATGTTAAGGTGTTAGTCAATTGGTTGTCCAATCAATGACTTTGACATCAACTCACATCAAATCTACTTCACTTTTACAGAAAATTATTATACTATATTAATTTACGATGTTTATCAATCGATCTTATCCTGATACGTACATGTCGGAAAACAGAAAAATTTATCACCTCTCAACTTAATTAAATATCTGATTAATAAATTTATTTATTTAGATAAAAATATACTTAATAAAGATTAAAAGGGAATTAATTCTTAACTATAGGTTTTGAAATTGATCGATTTCTGAGAATCCCAAATTAAAATCTAATAACAAAATATTATTTCAAAAATTTTAATAATTACATTAAAATTCACGAGGGGTGTTACTAGGAGGTCTACGTCGGCTACCCAAATAGGAATATGTTAATAGATATCACCATTTATTGTGTCGACGAAGGGGAAGCCACTTACATGAGATTATTGTATTTGGCAAATGGGAAGCCCATGGTCATGATTTTGTTTGGAGCAATATCCGACATGCAAACAGAAATCATGATTGGAATCATATATGAAACGAGTATCATTTGTGAGATATATATTGAGTCATGTAGAGCACATTGGAGTCTTATTTTGAAAATTTAGTCACATCAAGCGATATTGAACAATCCATAGTTTTTGTAAGAAAACTTTTACTTTATATTCAATCGTATAGTACCTAGGAAAAATCTATAAGTATCTTTTTCTATTGATTTGTTTTCACTTCTTCCAACATTTTTCTTATTCTCTTCATCGATGCTTTTCAAGTCGTTGGGTGTTTGTCTACCTTTCAATATAATTTTAAGGTTTTCGTGTTTCAATAAATAATGTCTAACAACTTAAATATATTTATTATGTATTAATCATTTAGGAATAGAAAATAAATCTCAGAATCTTATAATTATATGGAATACATCGCCAACGACGATTTAATTAAATCACAAAGCTCGAGTTTTATTTGATTTTGAATAGTTCTACTAGTATTAAATATTGACTTATATCTAAAATTGAAGTCTAGTTTTCAAATCTATTTCTTTATTTATAATTAATGACCAAAATCACCGTTGACTTACTTTTTTTAATGCTTGTACTCCTAATTGTGTTTGTAGTGGTTTTTTTAATTTTTAGATAATAATTTGATGTATATGGTTTAATATCAAGTATGAGGTTATAAATATATTTTCTTTAAACATTAACTATTAGAAAGATATACACCTATAAATACAATTACAAGTATCGCTTAGAACGCAAGAACCCTGCACATTAGATCCTTGTTTGATATTTTGTTTGCACAGAATATCACAAATCTCTGGGCTACACTCTTGTCCTCCAGAAGGAATTTGTTTCGTGCAAACTTTCTTATTTATGACATTCAAATCATCACCTACATCCATTTCAATAAGAATGATAACTTAGTTGTGCAGTTACTCCATAATTGTTGAAATAGTAAATTATACGTCAATCTAAAATAACAAAGAAATATATTACAATTAAATTCTTACTAGATGATACTTTTGTTTACAAGATCAAACACTAATTTTATGAACTTTGGATTATTTTTAAAGTGGGAAAAATATTGTGAATTATATTGCAATTTAAAAACAACATATATTTGAAAAATATATATGCAAGCAACTATACATATTATACAAAATATTCATAAAAAATTTAATATTCGTGTGAATTACCTCTGCAAAGTAGAACTAGCAATAGAAGCATAACCACCCTAACTGAGATGTTCATGGTTTGAGCCATAATAACAATATAATTTCTGTTTTTTAATTTTTTGTTTGAGGTAGGTTATGTTTATATTAGGTGAACATGATGCAACTTATTTATAGATGTGAAAAATCCAATGGTTATAATTACACATTTATATTTTCAATGATAACAAATTTAAAGTTATTTTCCTAATAGTGCTAACCTTATATTACTAAAACTAACTAGTAAATCTACAATTATTTATTACTTTTAAAAATATTTTATTGTTATTGTTTGTTATTATATACTCTTTCTAATGACAATATTTTTTTTTAATTTGATGGATAAGGATACTTCTCATTCTTAGAAAGGACAATTCAATTGCAATAACAAATTATTATCGATCATCTCTCAAAGGAATAATCTCACTATTATAATTTTCATACCAATTATTACATCATTTGTTATAGAACTGGGCTCAAAGGAACGCCCTTACCACTTCCACGAAGTGAAACATTGCAATTACAATAATTAATTGATTACTTCTGGCTAGTACATATACATTAATAGGAGGGGTCGGTGATCAGAGTTCGTCGTCCAAGGTATTGAAAATCCCATAACCTGAATAGTTAATCTCCTTAGAAGGGGTAACATCCGCTTCATCCTCGTCTTGTTCATTGTATGCCTCTCCGACGTTCTAAACAGCATTACCACATTCTCGTTTCCATTGGGGTGGCAAGTTTAAGCAATTCTATGAACATCAATCCGGGTAATCTCATTCTGCGGGAGTAGTTATTCTTCTTCCTCCGGAACTACCGGGTCACTATGTTCTCCAAGCTCTTTTTAATGTTGCTCAATCTCCTTGTCCTCCTCATCCTCAATCCTTGATGGTTTTTTCCTCGTTTTTGATTGTCGTTTTCACTTCTTGGGATCCAAGTACTTGAATCCCTTCCTTTCTCTCATTTCTCTTATCCATGATGCTTACACTAGGTGGTCATAGTTGATGTTTTGAGAATCATTAGAGCCTCTATCAAAGAAAGAAGAATAATGGCGACCACCCAATTTTTTGTCTTTTAGCCCGTACAAGAGTCTTCCTTTGGATGTACCACTTCAGATTCGGTCTCATTGTCAAATCTCGCAATCGGGTCCCTAAAGGTACCAGCTTCTTCATCATGGGCCTTTCGGCTCGGTGTAATATTTCTTAAGGTGGCGCGCTATCGGCGAATGAGGGCAATTAACCTTCAAAATTAGATTCGTCAGCAGGGGAGTGGGCTAAAAAGTCCAGATAATTTGCCCAGGCCCAATGCTTCCACTAAGAAGGCAGGAATTCCACAACTCTTTGAAGTCCTTCAATTCTTGTCACCCCATGCGGCTTTGCATCCATCAAAATTAATAAAAATAAGTTAGGAAATGGTTGTGGGAGTCACCACAGCAGACATGGTAAGTTCTAATATAGTTGACCTTTCTATCACCTGAAGCGTTGTGGGGCAAAGGTTTGCGAAGAACAAAAAACAACATGGCCATCAGCAACGATGTAAAATCAAAGGAATTAGATCTATAAGTCAAAACAACAGGTTGCACAAATAAATACTTAAATTGCAAGCTGGAACATAATTAAAATGGTAATAATTCTATGATCAACTACGGTACATAAGAATCTTATCTTAAATACATACTCATACTATGTCACATTAAGATAAGCTAAACTATAATTACGCTTACTAAAACTATTTTAGTTTTTTTATCAGTCCTCAATTGAATTTAAATAACTCATAATGCATAAGAAAAAGATTTTGATGAAATCATTTTAATTGAGAAAACTTTTATTTTCCAAGAACTTTCTTTGATAACTTGAATGCAGCAATTTATGCATTAAAATTGACCATCATAATGGAACAATTTATGCATTGTTATCTATCTTTCAAAAATATTTTTCCTAATGCGGCGCCGAGTACTAGTCTAAATTGTTTATTTTGTTTATTTTTACCTCAAAATTTCCTCGCTGATAATTCGCGGAAATATCCTCACAGTTGTCGCTGGAAAAGTATGAATAAAGGTAATTACCTTCTATTAATAGAAGTGAACCAATGGTGAACTTGTATATACACAAAAGGCAAAATTTTTAGGTGTTAGTCAATTGGTTGGCCAATCAATGACTTTGACATCAACTCACATCAAATCTACTTCACTTTTACAGGAAATTATTATACTGTATTAATTTACGATATTTATCAATCGATCTTATCCTGAAACGTACATGTCGGATAGCAGAAAAATTTATCACCTCTCAACTTAATAAAATATCTGATTAATAAATTTATTTATTTAGATAAAAATATACTTAATAAAGATGAAAAGGGAATTAATTCTTAACTATAGGTTTCGAAATTGATCGATTTCCGAGAATCCCAAATTTAAATATAATATCAAAATATTATTTCCAAAATTTTCATAATTACATTAAAATTCATGAGTGTTACTGGGAGGTCTCTGTCGGCTAAACAAATAGGAATATGTTAATGGATATCACCATTTATTGTGTCGATGAAGGGGAAACCACTTACATGAGATTATTGTATTTGGAAAATGGGAAGCCCATGGTCATGATTTTGTTTGGAGCAATATCCGACATGCAAACAAAAATCATGGTTGGAATCATATATGAAACGAGTATCATTTGTAAGTAATATATTGAGTCGTGTAGAGCCCATTGGAGTCTTATTTTGAAAATTTAGTCACATCAAGTGATATCGAACAATTAATAGTTTTTGTAAGAAACTTTTCCTTTTTATTCAATCTTATAGTACCTAGGTAAATCTCTTTGATATAATTTAGCATCAATTTTTAATTTGAACGTTCATTTCCTCTTCACATAATTCAACTACTATTTAAGATTTTGAATAACTTTATGAAGGGAGCGGCTCATCATTTAGTGTTGATCTTATGTGTGTTGCGGCTATTCTGACACGTGTCTTGATTTTGTTGGTTGCATTTATTCAATGTGTCATGGACGACATTAGGTTTTTTGTTTTCTATAAGTATCTTCTTCTATTGATTTGTTTTTCACTTCTTCCAACATTTTTCTTATTCTATTCATCGATGCTTTTCAAGTCGTTGGGTGTTTGTCTACCTTTCAATATAATTTTAAGGTTTTCGTGTTTCAATAAATAATATTTAACAACTTAAATATATTTATTATGTATTAATAATTTAGGAATAGAAAATAAATTTCAGAATATTATAATTATATGGAATACATCGCTAACAATGATTTAATTAAATCACAAAGCTCGAGTTTTATTTGATTTTGAATAGTTCTACTTGTATTAAATATTGACTTTTATCTAAAATTGACGTCTAGTTTTCAAATCTAATTCTTTATTTATAATTAAAGACCAAAATCATCATTGACTTACTTTTTTAATGCTTATACTTGTAATTGTGTTTGTAGTGTTATTTTATAATTTTTAGATAATAGTTTGATGTTTATGGTTTAATATATTTCTTAAAATCAAGTATGGTGTTAGAAATATATTTTGTTAAAACAATAAATGTTAGAAAGATATACACCTATAAATACAATTACAAGTATCGCTCAGAACACAATAACCCTGCACATTAGATCCTTGTTTGATATTTTGTTTGCACAGAATATCACAAATCTCTGGGCTACACTCTTGTCCTCCAGAAGGAATTTGTTTCATGCAAACTTTCTTATTTATGATATTCAAATCATCACCTGCATCCATATCAATAATAATTTTAGCTTAGTTGCAGTTACTCCATAATTGTTGAAAAAGATAAATTATACGTCAATCTAAAATAACAAAGAAATATATTCCAACTAAATTCTTGCTAGATGATACTTTTGTTTACAAGATTAAACACTAATTTTATGAACTTTGGATTATTTTTAAAAGTGGGACAAATATTGTGAATTATATTGCAATTTAAAAACAGCGTATATTTGAAAAATATATATGCAAGCAACTATACAAATTATACAAAATTTAATATTGATATGAATTACCTCTGCAAAGTAGAACTAGCAATAGAAGCATAACCACCCTAACTGATATGTTCATGGTTTGAGCCATAATAACAATATATTTTCAATTTTTTAATTTTTTGTTTGAGGTAGGTTATGTTTATATTAGGTGAACATGATGCAACTTATTTATAGATGTGAAAAATGCAATAGATATAATTACACATTTATATTTTGAATGATAACAAATTTAATGTTATTTTCCTAATATATGGTTAGATACTACTAGTAAATCTACGGTTATTTATTAATATTAAAAAATATTGTATTGGTATTGTTTTTTATTATGTACTCCTTTTAATGACAATATTTTTTTCATTTGATGGATAAGGATACTTCTCATTTTTATGAAGGACAATTCAACTGCAATAACAAATTATTATCAATCATCTCCCAATGGAATAATCTCACTGTTATAACTTCCCTACCAATTATAAAATCATTTGTTATAGAATGGGGCTCAAAGGAACACCCTTACCACTTCCACGAAGTGAAAAACTACCATTAAAATAATTAATTGATTACTTCTGGTTAGTACATATACATTAATAGGAGGGGACGGTGATTAGAGTTCGTCGTCCAAGGTATCGAACATCCCATTACCTGAATAGTTAATCTCCTCAGAAGGGGTAACATCCCCTTCATGCTCGTCTTGTTCATTGTATGCCTCTCCTACGTTCTAATCAGCATTACTCCATTCTCGTTCCCATTGGGGTGGCAAGTTTAAGCAATTCTATGAACAACGATCCAGGAAATCTCATTCTGTGGGAGTAGTTCTTCTTCTTCCTCCGGAACTACTTGGTCACCATGCTCTCCAAGGTCTTTTTAATGTTGCTCTGTAATATCCCGTATTTTAATTAAGCAAATTAAAGCTTAATTTAATTAATAAAGGAATATTAATTCCTGCAAATATTTAATTATTCGTTTTTGAGAAACAATTAATCGCCCGTTGAGTTTGAGAAATCCAAATTTTGATATCTTTATATCATTGGAATCGTTTTGAGAAAAAGAGAGTGGCCGTAAAGTCACAATCTTATAAATATTGGACGAGTGCATAGAGAAATTAATTGGAATATTAATAAATATGATTAAATTCACAACTTGCACTCAGGAAGCCCAATTCTTGAACCGAGCTAGGAAATGCTTGGAAATATTATATGGAAGGATACGAAATGATCGGTATATTTTTCCGAGACCCGAGTAATTTTTAATTAAATATTGAATTAAATAAAAAATGGAATAATTTTTGTCTCCGAAAATTATGAAATTTCACGAATGAGACGGGCTCGTCGAGAGGAACATTTTCATATAATTTATTATTTATTTCGAATTCAGGAGGACGAGTTATCGGAAGAATTTATGCACGAATTGAGGTGGAGAGATTAAAACCCAAATTTTGTGCCACGTGTGTGCGAGGTGTGTTGATGTGTTTGGTTGAAAAATTAGTGTAATAGGTTGAAGCAGTGAGGCGGTGGAGCAGGGGTATTATCCCACAAAACAAAAGAAATTATATTTTATTTTTGAAAGTTTCTTCACTCCAAAGCTACAGACACGCTGCCTTATTCCATTTCGCCACCCCTCTCTGCCGGCCAGATGCAGTCACCGGCGAGCATTTTTCCGGCGAGTTCTTGGTACCATATTGAAGCTTGTCTTGCAAGGATTCCGTAGCCGCCGAGTTTGCTTAATTTCGTTAAGAAACGAGTGAGGGAACTTGTTGGACGCCTGCACCGAGAATTTTGGACGCCGCAAAAGCTCTGCACCGGAGGAGGAAGACACGTTCGGTGAGCTCATTTCCAGATCTTTGTTCAGCTATTTTATGCGTTTTTACTTGAGTTCGAAGCATGCCTCGCGTTCTTAAATGTTGTAGGATTGTTGTTGTACGTGTATTTGGTGTTGGTGTGGTTTGGAGAGCTGGAAAACGGGAGTTGCAGGTCCTAATCGCGTTTTGGCCGGTGAAGAGGGTGGTGGCGGTTGTCACGGCTGACTGCTTCGTGTAGTATTAACATAATTCTTTGTATATATATATATATATATATGCCTGTTGTTTAAAAAAAAAAAAAAAAGAAAAAGAAAACGATGGAGAAGTTTTCATATTTTCTCTCTCCTCTTACATATATATATATATATATATATAAGTGTATGTATATAGTATATGTATATATGTACTATAAAATCTTTTTCTCTCTCATTGGATATATATATCTATATATGTACAGTGTTTGTTGTCTCTCTCTCTTCATATATGTAGTAAGTTTTTGAAAAAGAAGTATATTGTTGTTAATATGTCATTATTATTATTATATAAAAAGAAAAGAGAAAGAAATTATTTATTTATTTAAATTATTTAGTTTTGTTATCTGGTTTATGAAATCGAATGACGAGAGTTGATTGAATCGAATGAGAGAAGGTTTGAAGTATGTTTTCGTATTGAAATCAAGTTGGAATTTAGGTTGTATTGTGACTGGGTTTTGTCGAGTTAGATGTCGTCCTAGTTTATCCATCCTAATTAGTTGTGTTCGATGATTGTTGAAGGTGGGAGATAAGGAAGAAAATTCAATCAGCTCAATTAACGGGAAAACATCTAGTGCATTCAAGTTTTACACCAGGTGGGAATTATTTTCGTACAAAATAAAAATGCTTTTCGTTTTCCAAATGAGTATAAAAATGATTTTGTTTTAAATTGATTGCTATGCATAAATGTTTTATGTTGCATATCTGTTCCTCTGATTGATTCCTATCAACAGAGAGATTGATTATGAGATGAGAACCAAGCCCTACGGGTGCTTGAGCTAGTCTTACTAATCTGAGAAGAATATTATGTTATGAATTATGAGGTTGTGCAGTTGACGTACTGAGACCTTGGAGAGATAAGGATCTGTGTGAATTTATGAAAATCGATCGTGTCTCAACGCTGTGTGTTACTGAGACCTTGTGCACATTTAATGACAGTGGGTAGAGTGGTTCGCCCATTCCCAGCTGATCATTGTAACTAGGAGGTGGGCCAGCTTCCAGTTACGAAACATTAAACAGATATGTTAACATGTTAGTTAGCCGGCAAATAAAATGTTTTGGATAACGCGGCTTCTTTCAAACAAAACCCCGTGTTTATCTGTGTGTGTTGCATAGCATTCATACTTAAACTGTACTTTTCGGGCATATTTCCATTGGGTACTTTCGTACTCAGCCCCTCGTATTATTTCTAAAATGCGCAGGTTGAAGAGCAGGGATGGAAGGGGAGGGTGTAAAGACGAGGATGGATTTGTAAAATTTTGAAAGATCCTGTGTTATGCATCGCCATATGCATAACACCACCACGTTTGCACCCACTGCTTCACGCTCTGAAATACTTTTCCTTCCCTTTTGCTAAATCTTTTGAAGAATCTGTTGTTTAACTATCTTTACTTTGGTTATCAAACTTTTACGTACGTGAATGTTAATTTCAAGTTATTTTATGTGTTTACCAGCTGATAGATGAAGATACCTTCCGATCGCGAGTGACAGGGGTACACCGGTGGGAGCACCGCGGGGACATGGCGTTTCAAAATTCTCGAGTGCCTGAGCCTTCAGCATTCAACATTATCCCCATCAGCGGACTCCCCCACCAGTCAGTCTACGCTTCCAGGATCTACGACTGGTGTCTGCCCCTGCACCCGATGGAGTATTACAACTACTCACTCTATGAGTATGTCGACACCATCACAGCGGAAGTGGAGAGCGCTGTGGATGAGGAGATGATAACCAGGTACAGAGACCTGTGGCGAATGAATGCGGAACTGCTTCTGGAGTTCCGGAGGTGGAGGATCTTCGACTGGTGCCAATGCCAGTTGACAGTGGAGAAGCGTGCCGTACTGTATGCCAGGCTCGGGCTTGGATACTGGAGATCTGAGGAGGCCTGGGCAAATACATTCATGGATACTGATCCTGAAAGCCACCAGCAGCTGTCGAACAGGCGAATCAGGCGCCGATTGAGGAACATTGCAGTATACCGACAGCTGACTGGAACCTCCGGCCTCCCTAGGCCCAAAATGGTTAAGTTGCCATTTCTCCAGTTCCGGAGCACCAGCAGAGGATATCAGCTCATATACGCTCTCCGCCGCATCAGAGTAATTGTCACTCTCCCCCGGATCCCTCCCTATTTTGCTGTTCTTTTTGATATGGCTGCCAGCGCTCTGCTGGAAGACCACTTAGTGGAGGAGGATCCTTCACGTAGTTGGTGGCTGACCACTGCCGTCCCATCTGTTCCTATGGTTTTGGGTGACCTTGTCCCTTATCATGAGGACTGGCAGCTGGTGGTTCTCACAGCCCCACCTGTTTTTGTACAAGGCCCGCCAGCACCAGCCGAGGTGCTCGCGGAGGAACCCGCATCAGCTGAGTTGCCCGCAGAGGAGCCCACCCCAGTGGAGGTACCAGCCGAGGCTGCACCAGAGATGGCTGATACCGCACCTGATGCGCCTTCCACTTCCATGGAAGTATCAGCGGAGCCACTCTCTGAAATTCATCCTCCTGCGCATCTTCTTGCCTACATTGATGCCAGGCTGGATCAACGCTTCGCCACTTTCCAAGCCGATGTAGCGCAGCAAATGGAGTCCGTCACCGCCGGTGTTGCCACCTTTTTGGTGCGGATCCAAGAGGGGGAAAGGGCGCGAGCACTGGCTGAAGAGGAGAGAGCCAGAATCGTTGAGGAGGAGAGACGCCTTGCAGCTGAAGAAAGGCGAATTGCTGCTGAAGAGAGACGGAAGAGAGATCAAGAAATGGCCGAACTTACTGAGATCCTGAGGTCTATCACAAGTGCTCGGACTCAGTCACCAGGATCATCTTCCAAGCCATAGTCTAGTCTCTTTATATTTTTGTAAGTAAATTTGTTAGACTAGTCAGTTATCATTCATTGTACATGCAATTGCTAAATCTCTAATGGAATGTTAACTGACAAGTTGATGACAATCTCTTATTGTCCAACAATTGTCTAAGTTTTTACTTACCAGCTGAATTTACACTTCCAGTGTAATCAGCACCAGCACTCGTCTTGCATGTTAAATTTATTTACATGCTTATTTGCTCTGACTTTAATTTCCATATTTTTAAACGAGCAATATCTTTCCTTGGTTGAGGGGGAAGATTTCTTTTAGTTAGAGCTGATGTTGAGGAAGTAATTTCATAGGTTTAGATCTGATAGGTTTCACTTGTAAAACCCTGAAATCCTTTGTAACTTTCCTCATCAGCTGAGTGCTCGCTGGTTAGGCTTTGATCGCACCAAAAAGGGGGAAATTGTTGGGAAATCTGTCTAAGGTTTCCTTTCCCAGTAGCTTATTTGTTTAGATTATAGTTTTGGTGGATCAAATCCTAAGTCCTACCAGCGTCAGTTGTCTCTACATAGCTCTAGTCTTAAATGTAAAGTCCTGTTTAGGTCTTTTGAGTTGTAAGTCGCAGCTGATCAAGACTCATGCTGACACTGTTCACCAGCATGAGAAGCGCTTACCACTGGCTACTGTTCACCAGTTGGGAAAAGTTTCATCAGCAGGCGGCTGACAAAGACTCGTGCTGACACTGTTCACCAGCGTATGAAGCGCTTATGATTGGCTACTGTTCACCAGTTGGGAAGGTTTCATCAGCAGGCGGCTGACAAACCTTACCAGGAGAATGCGTGTTCCTTACACTATTCACCAGCGGTGATTTCACCAGTCATGGGAGATTCCGAGAAGAGTTAACATCCAGACATTTGGTAGACTTTGATTATGCCAGGGCAAGTCACCAGCAGAGACTGCCAGCACAAGATCACCAGTATGATCTACCAGTCAGATGTTACCAGCAGAATTCCAGATTCTCTCTCCCCGCGTAGTAGAGACAAGAAGAAGATTCTCTGAGGAATCGACTGACAGAATATGACTTTAAGGAAGGATAACTTAAAGTCTATCAGTCACAAGACGCCAGTCTTATTCCTCGGACTGACAGAGAGAGCCGTTCTGACACAAAGAGATCTGTGTCAGATAAAGCGGTCAAAGGTATGGTTCCTTTCCGGAAAAACATACCTGCCGCCGTCAGAAGGACATCCGAGGTCTGACACCTTTCCGGATGCGTCCAAACGGCTAGAAAGTTTGAATCGGTTCCTGCGGCTATAAATACGTTGCAACCACCAACATTCAGAACTAATGACTCGGTTGTTACATTGAATGATTCTACTCATCTGCTCAACCACCGAAAGAACTGAAATTATTGCAAGAACGCATAAAGTACTTTCGAGGCTTTTCTTAAAGCTTTCCGTGTGTTGATTTATCAAACACGAGACTTCAAGCTTTAAGCTTGTAAGTTCAAGATCTCACTTGGTGTTCTTTCTCCTTCGAGAGAGTTCACAGCAGCTCCTGTGCTTACCAGCACTTGAGTTATTACGGGCTTTCTGCCGTAGAGACTTTTACGTTCTTGGGAGAACTAAAACACCCAGCTAGCTGTGGAGGTTGAAGTGACGTGCTTGCACTCCATTAGCTGTGAAGAGTTGAAGAAGGATCCAGGACCGGGAGCGGTTGATCTAGTGAACTGGTGGACGAGGCATTCACCAGCTAGAGATAGATCGTAGGATACCTGTACCTGATTACTCTTAGTGGAATTTCCAGTGCTTCGACTGGAGAGTGGACGTAGATCGATTGATCGAACCACTATAAAATCCTTTGTTATTTATCAGCTTTCTGCATTTCATTCATATTTTAAACCCAGCACTCAAGTGCTGGAGTATATCCTGAAACTGATATATAACTGTGCAAACAAGGCTAAATACTCTAAGTTTTGAATCACCAGCTGACCAGTTGTCAGCTGTGTACTGAGTAACCAGCACCAGCTGACCAGTTGCCAGTTGTCAGCTGTGTGTAAGTAGCGTGCAAGAAAACACTTTAATATTATTTACGCTGCGTAACGTTTATACTCTAAAAAAACTTGATGAGTTCTTATACACTTTAAATCAATTTGATTTGCTTGACCAAACCCTTACAACTCGCACTTCCTTTGAAGCTTATTGTTAAATCAAACTAGTTAAACCTTAACCTTTGAAATCTTAATTCTATCTTCATTTAAGATCAATAATATCCTCGATTTTTTCATTGAAACAACTTGATGAGTTCTTATACTCTCAAGCAATAGACGATGATTCACAATGAAACTTCTTTCAATCTTAAACTCTTGAAAGTGCTTAGTCACTTGACAAAGTCATTTGTTTTGTTCAATCAAATGGAATTAATATTCATGTTCCTTGAATTAATGCCCGATGTTGAACCACGAGCTATTGAAGTAACGTTTGACTATCTTGTTCGTCAAACTCAATTGTCAAAATCATTCTTACATATCCTTATCCGATGGATCAAATTGAGAAGTCCAAGATCGCTTAAGAGTCTAGAACTATTCTAATGAGTTAGATCTCAAATAATCTATTATCCCTTGAGGATTTACTCGTATTCCTTATGTCATAGGAAAATGGAAGGAGAAGATCAATTTCTAGATCAACCAATCACATAACCGCACCTACTCAAGGTGGGCTTTCTTTTACCCTATATAGTGGGCCAAATTAAAAATATGAAAATGACGTTTTCTTTTCAAAGCATATCAAGCATGAAATGAAATGTTTTGTTTTAAATTGCTTTGTCATTGCCTACTATTTGTGTTTGCTATCTGTCCTCTCAGTGGGGGAACCCCACTCAGAGAAGAACATCAAACGTATTCAACGTGGATGTTGACTCTGCTTTTTGCAAGTCTTATCGATCATACCCAGGTAGTGAAAGAGATACCTCGGGTTAGTGCACTGTGATGCTGACATGCTAGGGGCCATGCCCTACTCGGACTAGCATCGTGACTGTGGTAGGTGGCCACCTCTCAGTCACATAATCATTTGCAGATAGTTTAACTATGTAAAAATGAGCATGCTCATTCATAAAATGTTTTGGTGCAATGGGAGAATTATAAACTTAAAACCCCATGTGCGACCCAATTAAAAAGGCATGACTAACTTACATTAGTATGTTTTCCGGCATGTGTTCACTAAGTACAATTTGTACTTAGCCCCTCGCATTATTTCTAAAATGCGCAGGTTAAAAGAAGCTTTTGGAGCAGAGTACGAGGCAGCAGTCGAGGTGGAGCTTAAGACTCTTTTTGTAATAGTTAGATGCTGAAGTATGTATCTTCATATACATACTTCATTGATATTTTTCCGCTGCTGAAACTCCTTACCTTTTGATAATCTTTTGTTATATTGACAAGACTTAAATACTCTGATATTTGTTTACTCAAGAAGTCACGATCCCTTCTTGAGGAGGCACCCTTTTATTAACTTTGCTTAACTTGGGAAAGGTGTGATGATTCCTTTCTCAATTGCTTAAACTTTTATTATTGATTGATATCCCAAGTGCAAGTCTCGTACCCGATGTGCCTCATTTCTTTGATTTATGTCATGTTATTAAATCGGGGCGTGACAAAGTGGTATAAGAGCCACGTTTGAAAATTCTTCTTTTTCGTTTTGAACCGAGGTCCTCCTTGTTTCGAGGCCTCCACCTACTAAATAAGTCGAAAATGTCCTTACCAGCTCCTGCTCCTGCACTCGTACTCGGTGCCGCATCAAGAAAAAGAATTTTGCATAAATTAATGCATTAAAGTTTAAGGCGCAAACCTTCTTTTGAAATATGAAAGTTTTTATCCATACATTGTTGCATCTCTTTTATCAAAGTACATGAAGAGTTCAAATGCATAAATAGTTGCATTCTAATTATCAAAGGTTTTTAGTACATAAATTGTTGCATTTTCATGAAAGTTTTCCATATGCATTACGAATGCTTTAATTATAAAGGCCTTATTAGAGAACTTAGATGCTTTTAGGGAGCATGTGTTAGTCTACCTTCGTGAGAGACTTAGATCAAGCATGTACTAAGATAGGATTCTTATGCGCCGTAGCCAAACATAGAAGTATTACCTTTATAATCGCGTTATTTTTGCTATACTAGTGTTTAAATTGCGCAACCGATCATTATTTTTGCCTAAACTATTAACTCTTATGACTTCACCTATTCGTAGATGGCCCGACGAAAATTCACCCACCGCAAGTCATTACCTCGCAACGCCTCCAGATAAAGGCAAGTCAGCTACTTTAGGAGCCACCAAATCTACCATGGAGACTCCCTAAGCTGCTTCCTGACATATTTCTACAAGTTCTGGCTAGATGCTCACCCGCACGGGGTGACTAGGACTGAAGGACTACGCCGCCTAGCTGAGTTGATGCACCCTCAATGGCAACCATGAGTTCAGACTAACTTTGTGAATTATCAGGATGACTCCCCTGCAGACCGATCTGATTTAGAAGGGTTCATTTCCCTTATCCGCCGCCAACACGCTACCTTCTAGAATCCACCTCAACCCCACGACACCGAAGCGGGATCTTCTATTGCTAGGAACTTCGCATCTGACAGCGAGCCAGAGGAAGACCCGGAAGAAGACTCCTCCTACGGTCCTAGCAATGAGGAGCTAGACGCCAGTCACTATCATGCCTATCCCGACGAGGATGACTCCGAGGATTCTCAGAATCCTGATTTGGATCGCCCTATACCGGCTGCGTGGAGACAGGAAATGCGGGACAGACTTGGAGACCAATACCTCGATCTTGAGGGATATGATGAAGAGACCGACGAAGCTGAGGACGAGGAAGATGAGGAGGAGCCAGAAGAGGATGAAGAAGAAGAAGAAGAGGAAGAGGTAGAAGAGGAAGAACGGGAGGAAGAAGCCAATGAAGAAGGAGAAGCGATCCTCGAAATACCTCAACAGGAGAGAGCTGCCCCGATGCCTTTTGAATGGGTAGAATATAACTGGCCAGAACAGTGGCAGCAAGAATGGGGTGACGAGCCCTGGAACGTCGATGAGGATATAGAAGAAGACCCAGAGGAAATTCCTACCTCCCCTGAGATCATCGACTGCTCCAACGTCGGCATGTTCGACTCATCGGACGATGACTATTGACTTCCAGCCTTTGTCTGGACTAGTAGATGCATATACGTGCTAATTATCAGTTGTAATTGTAGGATTTGTGCTTGTAGGGTACCTAGTTGGGCCCGTTTCTAATTATTCGGATGTAATCCATGTAATCGTAAGTAGGATGCCTCCCACGGGAGAAGACGAATGTTGTAATCCTGGCAGCTAGGGAAGCCATTTTTCAATGCGGCAACCCTAAAAATTTAATGAAAAGCTACCTAGCCACCTTCCAGGCCTTCGGATGTATTTATAAGTGTTATGATTAAGCCTTGCTTACTGATTAAGTTTATTCTTAACTACAATAACAAAGTGGTAGCTATAATCATTGCCATTGCATAACACAAAAGGGAGTACTGTCCCTTATTATATGCTAACCCTAGTTGTGGGATAACCTACTCTATTCAAGTGTTGTAATATGATTGTGCAATCCTCATAAGGATTTTTTGATACACATTGTGCGTATTTAGGGTCCTGAATACCCTTTTAACTACTATTTACTTTGCAGGATGCCGCCTAGAGAAGCCCATGCAAGAGGCCGAGGTCGAGGCCCAGGCCGAGGACGAGGCCGTGGAAGAGGCCAACCTCAAGTGAACCCAGATGGACCGAATCCAAACCAAGGTGAAGGAACCCATCCAGAACAAAATTGGGAGTACTATAACGAGGAGATGCAACCACTCCCGCCGAACCTAGAAGAATCGGGGAGATCTTTAACCGACAAAATCTGCCGCTGCTAGATGGAACTGAAGATCCGCATAAAGCTGAAACATGGATAAAGTCCATGGAGAGGATCTTCAGGATACTTGACTGCACCGACTGAGAGAAAGTCCAGTGCATTTCTTTCCAACTGACTGACGAAGCCGAACATTGTTTGGATACTCATATGAAGACGCTCACTCCTGAGCAAGAAGATGCCCTGACTTGGGATCAATTTAAGGTAGAATTCTACACCAAGTACATCCCTCTGACGTACCGAGTCCAGAAACAAGCGGAATTTCACCGCCTTGTGCAAGGAGAAATGTCTGTAACAGAATATGACCGGATGTTCAATAGCCTATCGAAGTATGCTCCGGACGCGGTGAAAACCGAGCAGAAGAAGGCATTTCAATTCATGTCTGGACTGAAAACAGACATTTAAGCCTCTCTTGCTTGCTTAACTAGGCTAGATTATACCGACGCACTACAGTGAGCCTTGAACATCGAAGCAGCACTGAAAAATGGACTGCGAGCTGCTCTCTTGGCCAACAAACCCGAGCAACCCACTGGATCAGGGACAAAAAGAAAGTAGGGCAATGTTCCACAGACCCCGACAATCGGACAGAGGAGAAACTGGCAAGGCAGACAGAATTTTCGCAACAATCAAACTGATAATCAGAGGAACTTTCAGAATCAAGGGAACAATCGTCAAGGAAACTTTGCTGTCAAACACTGCAACCGCTGTGGAAGAGACAACCCAGGAGAATGCGCTGCACTTCGTGCTAACTGCTACAACTGCGGGAAGATGGGACACTATTCGTCACAGTGTCACCAAGGCAACAATCGCCAAGATTTCCGAAATCAGCGCCAAGGCAACCAAGGCAATACTCAACTATGAGCACTGCAAGGCTAGCAGAAACCCAAGAACAACCGCAACCGTGCTATTCAAGCCAGGCCAATTCAGCAGGTGCCTTAGCAGCCGCAACCGCAACAGCAACCGCTGCAGCAGCAAAATCAACATCAGCCAGCTCAGCAACCAGCACGTCAAGGAAGAGCGTACGCTCTCGATCAGCTGAAGGAGAAGGAAGATCAGGGAAACCTGACAGGTATGCGATTAGTAAACCAGTCACCAGTTATTGTGCATTTCGACACTGGCGCATCACATTCATTTGTGTCTGAAGACTGTATCCTGAACCTAGGGCTTAGTACCGAGAAAACTAAGAATGATTTGTGTGTAATCATTCCAACCGGTGGATCAACTCTCTCGAATCTTGTCTGCTCGACCCTAGAAATCTCTTTTGGAACATGTATTCTAAAAGCCAACGGTTTGAACGTCCTACAAATGAGAGATGTGGACGTAATTCTAGGAATGGATTGGTTGGAAGAAAATCATGCTACTATTCAATGCAAAGAAAGGATTGTGTCTTTTGAACAGGTGGGGAGAGAACCAGTGTACTTGAATAGAGTTTGGAAAGGAACAAGGATTCCCCTAATAACGGCCATGCAAGCATACCGATTGGCCAGCATAAAGGATAGTCAAGCCTTCCTTGTGTACCTCAATGAGGATGACAAGAAGGGCATAGCTGTCAATGATGTAGAAGTCGTAAGGGAATTTGAAGATGTTTTTCCCGATGAGCTACCTGGATTGCCGCCTGATAAGCAATTGGAATTTGTTATTGACCTTGAACCAGGTGCAACTCCTATTTCAAAAGCTCCATATAGAATGGCCCCCAAGGAACTACAAGAGTTGAAGGTGCAATTGCAAGAATTGCTAGATTTGGGATTCATCCGACCCAGTGCATCGCCTTGGGGAGTGCCTGTTCTTTTTGTGAAGAAGAAAGATGGATCTATGCGTATGTGCATTGATTACCGTGAGCTGAACAAACTCACTTTGAAGAACAAGTATCCACTCCTAAGAATCGATGATCTCTTTTATCAACTTAAGGGAGCAAAGGTCTTTTCGAAGATTGACCTCAGGTTTGGATACCATCAGCTCAATATTCGTTCGACGGATATTCCTAAGACCGCATTCAGAATAAGATATGGCCACTATGAGTTTGTAGTGATGCCTTTTGAATTGACAAATGCACCAGCAGTATTCATGGATCTTATGAATCGCATGTTTCATCCATATCTAGATAACTTTGTCCTAGTCTTCATAGATGACATCCTTGTCTACTCGAAGAGTGAAGAGGAACATCGAGAGCATTTGAGAACAGTCTTGAGAACCCTGCGAAAGGAGAGACTGTACGCTAAATTCAGCAAATGCGAATTTTGGTTGAAGGAAGTGATGTTCCTAGGACACATAGTATCCGCTGAAGGAATTAAAGTGGACCCAGCAAAGATACAAGTTGTCAAGGAGTGGGAAGCTCCTAAAACCCCGAACAAAGTTCGAAGTTTTCTTGGACTGGCAGGATATTATCGCAGATTTATTGAGGGATTTTCCAAAATTGCCAGACCAATGACACAACTTTTGAGGAAAGAAATCAAGTATACTTGGACTGAAGAGTGCGAAGCGAGTTTCCAACGCTTGAAAGAACTCTTAACCACTGCCCCAGTCTTGGCAGTACCTGAAGCAGATAAAGACTATGAGCTATATACTGACGCCTCCAAAAATGGTCTAGGTTGTGTATTAATGCAAGAAGGCAAAGTGATTGCATATGCATCACGTCAATTGAGGACGCATGAATTGAACTACCCAACCCATGACCTAGAACTAGCAGCCATTGTGCATGCACTGAAGATTTAGAGACATCATCTCTATGGAGCTAGATGTGCAATCTTCACTGACCACAAGAGCCTCAAATATTTCTTTGAGCAAAAATATCTGAATATGAGGCAAAGAAGATGGTTGGAACTAGTGAAGGACTATGACTTGATCATTAATTATCATCCAGGTAAAGCTAATTCAGTAGCTGATGCGTTGAGCAGAAAATCTCCAGCCAAAACTTGTGTTGTGATAACGCAAAAGGATGAATTGATCAAGGATTTTGAAAAGTTGAATCTTGAAGTAGATTCACCACCAAAGATGGTGAGTACACGAATAGCAGCATTATTGGCAAGTCCTGATCTAAGGAAAAGAATTGTGGAAGCACAAAGAAAGGATGAAGGTTTGGAGAAGATACGACTTCATATTCGTGAGAAGGAAGTCGCAAACTTTCAAGAAGCTTCCGATAATGGCATAATGTACAACGGAAGATTGTGTGTGCCGAAGGTTGATGATTTGAAAGAAGAAATCATGAGAGAAGCACATGAAACCCCGTACACTGCCCACCCTGGAAGTACAAAGATGTATCAAGAATTGAAGTCTAAATTTTGGTGGGAAGGTATGAAGCGAGACATAGCCCTGTTCGTAGAATGATGTTTGGCATGTCAACAAGTAAAAGCATTACATCAAAGGCCGTATGGAAAGCTACAGCCGCTTGATATTCCTTAGTGGAAGTGGGATGCAATAGCTATGGATTTTGTAACCGGTCTGCCTAAGTCCCGAAGAGGGAACACTGCCATTTGGGTAATTGTGGACCGCTTAACCAAAAGTGCACATTTTCTGCCGATCCAAATTATGTATGGATCAGATAAGTTGGCCCAGCTCTATGTCAAAGAAATCATACGACTGCATGGAGTGCCAACGACGATCACATCTGACAGGGATGCGAAGTTCACTTCACGATTTTGGACTAGCTTACAGAAAGAGCTCGGAACTCGATTGAACTTCAACACGGCTTTTCACCCTCAAACTGATGGTCAAACCGAGAGAACCATTCAAACTCCTGAGGGTATGCTTAGAACATTCGTTCTAGACCAAGGGGTGAAATGGGAAGCTGTACCACCATTGATCAAATTTGCATACAATAACAACTTTCAAGCCACCATTGGAATGGCCCCATATGAAGCACTTTATGGAAGAAAGTGCAGATCTCCCTTGTATTGGGATGAAGTTGGAGAACGGAAGGTTTTAGGACCTGACTCAGTCGCTGAGATGATAGAAATTGTTCGACAGATCCATGCTAAAATCAAAGAAGCTCAAGATCGACAGAAGTCTTACGCTGACAAAAGACTAACAGAGTTGACTTTTGAAGTCGGAGATAAAGTATTTTTGAAGATATCGCCCTCTAAGGGAATTATTCGCTTCGGAGCTAGAGGTAAGCTTAGACCGCGATACATTGGTCCTTATGAGATTTTGGAAAGAATTGGAGTAGTAGCATATCGTTTGGCTTCGCCACCCAGTTTCGGGAATGTTCATAACATTTTTCACGTGTCGCAATTACGAAAGTATATCTACAATCCAAGACACGTTATTCATCAAGATGAAGTTCAGCTCCAACCCGATTTGACTTACGAAGAAGGACCTGAAGCGATCATGGATTACAAAACTCAAGAGCTCCGCAACAAGAAGATCAACCTTGTCAAAGTTCTTTGGAAGCATCATGGCACTGAGGAAGCAACGTGGGAACTTGAATACAAGGTGAAGGAGAAGTATCCCGAGTTGTTCTTGTAATTTGCGAAATTTCGGGATGAAATTTTTTTGTAGTGGGGGAGGATGTAATGCCCTTTGTGAATTTTAAATGTATTTATCAAATTTCCGAAATTTATATTTTGTCATCGAATTTAATTCGAAGGCATGCGATCGATTTGATTTGGAAATTTATTATTTTGGGCATTTATTCAATTGCAAATCTTATTTCAAGAAGAATAATTAAATATTAAATTATAATTTATTTGATGACCCGACATTTTCATATCGGGATAATATCGATCGATCAATGTTCGCAGGTAGACGAAGTATTTCAGTCTCCCGTGCAATGACGCGAGGAGATGTGGAGTTGACGTGAGGTGATGTTAAAGTGACCGATGTGACAAGCGAATGACAACCACTTTAACCTTTTTGACTTTCGGTAATTCCAAAGTTACCCCTCACCTCCCTCTATAAATAAAAACTCCTCTCTCTCTCCACCATTTCACTCTCTCTCCCTAAGAATTCTCTAGGAAGATTCTGGCGAAGACTCCGGCGAACTTCCGGCGAGCTCCGACAAAGCTCCGGCGAGGTGTTTCTAGAGATATACTATACATTTTTGGACTCCTCTTACCTCATTCTTTCCATTTCCAACACTCTTTCTTTCATTTCTCCATGTTTAGATGTTGAAATCGAGTTAAGAGAATTTTGATCAAGCCCACGAAGCTCTACGAACATCTTAGAGGTATAAATCGAACCTTCCTCTAGCTATTTTATCGATTTAAGCATGTTATGGTTTATGCCCTAGTTTATAAATGTCATGATCTAGGCTTCATATAGAGTTGATGAGTACGTATGCATGTTTAGCATGTTATATTATTAGTCTAGAAATGATATATCGACCTAGGAATCGATTTGTGTTGATTTTGGAGCATTTTTGGTATATTTGTCCAATATGGTAATATTGTGGTTAAATCTCGATTCCTACATCTTTTGATGGTTTTAAATCATTCCTAGACTCGTTATACTTGTTAGAAAACTATTTGGTGTTGTTAGAAATCGATTGGACGAGCCAAAAACAAGAATTTCTGCAAGAAGGCATATAGCCTCAGTTTCGGCCGATATAGACTCCATTTCGGTCGAAATGGCTATATCGGGCGAGATGAAGGCCATCTCAGTTGACATGTCCATATCGGTTGAGATGAACTTCATCCTGGTCGAGATGGCCGATTCCCATTCATTTCGGTCGATTTCATCTCATCTCGGTCGATATGCTCATATCAGTAGAGATGCATCTCATCTCGATCGATATACTCATATCGGACGAGATGCACTTCATTTCGGTCGATGCATCCATCTCAGTCGAGATGTACTCCATCTCGGTTGAGACAGAGTGAAATTTCCCACATTTTGTTCTTTCTTCGACCTATTCGAATTATCTTTCGTATCCTTCGATACCCTTCATACCAATCAACTCCAATGACATTTCCTTAAATTCTAAACCCTTCATTCAATTAATACAAATCCAAATTGATTTTGTTCGATATTCCTTGTATCAATTGACAAAGAGAGGTTATCTTCCATAACTTCTCCGAGAATCCATTCAATTCAAATCAATTTGATTTGCTTGACCAAACCCTTGCCACTCGCACTTCCTTTGAAGCTTATTGTTAAATCAAACTAGTTAAACCTTAACCTTTGAAATCTTAATTCGATCTTCATCTAAGATCAATAATATCCTCGATTATTTTATTGAAATAACTTGATGAGTTCTTATACTCTCAAGCAATGTACTATGATTCACAATGAAACTTCTTTCAATCTTAAACTCTTGAAAGTGCTTAGTCACTTGACGAAGTCATTTGTTTTGTTCAATCAAATTGAATTATTATTCATGTTCCTTGAATTCATGCTCGATGTTAAACCACGAGCTATTGAAGTAACGTTTGACTATCTTGTTCGTCAAACTAAATTGCCAAAGTCATTCTTACATATCCTTATCCGATGGCTTAAATTAAGAAGTCCAAGATCGATTAAGAGTCTAGAACTATTCTAATGTGTTATATTTCAAATAATCTATTATCCCTTGAGGATTTACTCGTATTCCTTATGTCATAGGAAAAGGGAAGGAGAAGATCAATTTCTAGATCAACCAATCACATAACCGCACCTACTCAAGGTGGGCTTTCTTTTACCCTATATAGTGGGCCAAATTAAAAATATGAAAATGATGTTTTCTTTTCAAAGCATATCAAGCATGTAGTGAAATTGTTTTGTTTTAAACATCTTTGTCATTGCCTACTGTTTGTGTTTGCTATCTGTCCTCTCAATGGGGGAACCCCACTCAGAGAAGAACATCAAACGTATTCAACGTGGATGTTGACTCTACTTTTAGTGAGTCTTATCGATCGTACCCAGGTAGTGAAAGAGATACCTGGGGTTAGTGCACTATGATGCTAACATGCTAGGGGTCATGCCCTACTCGGACTAGCTTCGTGATTGTGGTAGGTCGCTACCTCCCAGTCACATAATCATTTGCAGATAGTTTAACTATGTAAAAAGGAGCATGCTCATTTATAAATTTTTTTGGTGCAATGGGAGGATTTCAAACTTAAAACCCCATGTGCGACCCGATTAAAAAGGCATGAAAAACTTATATAAGTATGTTTTCGGGCATGTGTTCACTAAGTACAATTTGTACTTAGCCCCTCGCATTATTTCTAAAATGCGCAGGTTAAAAGAAGCTTTTGTAGCAGAGTACGAGGCAGCAGTCGAGGTGGAGCTGAAGACTCTTTTTGTAATAGTTAGATGCTGAAGTATGTATCTTCATATACATACTTCATTGATAACTTTCCGCTGCTGAAAATCCTTAGCTTTTGATAATCTTTTGTTATACTAACAAGACTTAAATAATCTGATATTTGTTTACTCAAGAAGTCACAATCCCTTCTTGAGGAGGCACCCCTTTATTAACTTTGCTCAACTTGGGATAGGTGTGATGATTCCTTTCTCATTTGCTTAAACTTTCATTATTGATTGATATCCCAAGTGCAAGTCTCGTACCGGATGTGCCTCATTTCTTTGATTTATGTCATGTTATTAAATCGGGGCGTGACATCTTTGTAATAGTTATTGTTTAAACATAATATATTTATAACATCATACTTGATTTTAAGTTATATATTAAAACATATACATCAAACTATTATATAAAAATTAAAAAATAACACTACAAACACAATTACGAGTACAAGCATTTGAAAAGTAATTCAATGATGATTTTGGTCATTAATTATAAATACAGATTAGATTTGAAAACTAGACTTAAATTTTAAATAAAAGTCAATATTTAATATTTAGTAGAACTATTCTAAATCAAATAAAAATCAAGCTTCGCGATTTATTTAAATCGTTGTCGATGATGTATTCAATATAATTATAAGATTCTGAGATTTATTTCTATTCCTAAATGATTAATATATAAATAAATATATATTTAAGTTGTTGAATATTATTTTAATGAAACACGAAAACCTCACAATCATATTGAAAAACGGAGGTAAACACCCAACGACTTGAAAAGTATCGATGAAGAGAATAAGAAAAATGCTGGAAGAAGTGGAAAACAAATGAATAGAAGAAGATACTTATCAAAAGCGAAAAACCTAATGTCATCCATGACGCATAGAATAAATGCAACCAACGAACTCAAGGTACGTGTTTGAAGAATCGCAACACACATAAGATCAACACACAATGACAAGCCGCACCCCTCATAAAGTCATTCGAAATTCATACTTTGTAGTTGAACAATGTGAAGAGGAAATGAATGTTTAAATGAAAAGTTGACGCTAAAATACATCAAAAAGATTTTGCCTAATTGAATAAAAAGAAAAGTTCTCCTTCAAAAACTATGGATTGTTCGATATCGTTTGATGTGAATAAATTTTCAAAATAAAACTCCAATGGACTCTACAAAACTCAATAAATAACTCAAAAATGATACTCGTTTTATATATTATTCCAACCATGATTTATGTTTGCATGTCGGATATTGCACCAAACAAAATCATGACCATGGGCTTCCCATTCGCCAAATACAATAATCTCATATAAGCGGCTTCCTCTTCGTCGACACAATAAATGGCGATATCCATTAACATATTCCTATTATGGCAGTCGAGGGAAACCTCCCAATATCACCCCTCGTGAAGTTTAATGTAATTATCAAAAATTTTGAAATAATATTTCTTTATTAGATTTTAATTCGAGATTTTAAAAAATTGATCAATTTCAAAACCTATAGTTATGAATTAATTCCCTTTTCATCTTTATTAAATAATTTTTTATCTAAAGAAATAAATTTATTAATCGGATATTTAATTTGGTCAAAAGGTGATAAATTTCTCCGCTATCCAGCATGTACGTATCGGGATAAGATCGATTGAGAAATATCGTAGATTAGTACAACATAATAATTTTTCATAAAAGTGATGTAGAGTTGATGTAAGTTGATGTCAAATAAATTGATTGGACAGTCGATTGACCAACACCTTAACATTTACACTTTTGTGTATGTACAAGTTTGCCATTGGTTCACTTCTATAAATTGTAGGTCATTACCTTCATTCATACTCTTCCGGCGACCACTATGGGGACATTTCGGCGAATCACTGGCGAAGTGATTTTGAGGTAAAAATAAGCAATTTAGACTCGTACTCGGCGCCGCATTAAGAAAAATATTTTTCAAAGGAAGATGTCAATGCATAAATTGTTGCATTTTGATGGTCAAGTTTTATTGCATTAATTGTTGCATTCAAGTTATCAAAGAAAGTTTTTGGAAAATAAAAGTTTCCTCAATAAAAATGATTTCATGAAAATCTTTTTCTTATGCATTATGAGTTCTTAAATTCAATTGAGGACTGATCAAAAAATTTAGATCCGTGTTTCTAGTTTAGCTTACCTTTACAGAGACATAGAATGAGTATGTACTTAAGATATGATTCTAACGCACCGTAGTTGATCATAGAAATATTACCATTTTAATTATGTTCTAGTTCTCTATTTATGTATTTATTTTTGCAACCTATTATTTTGACTTATAGATCTAATTCTTTTAATTTTACATCGTCGCTGATGGCCATGTTGTTCTTTGTTCATCGCAAACCTTTACCCCACAATGCTTTTGGTGATAGGAAGGTCGACTATATCATAACGTACCATGTCTGCCGTGGTGACTCCCACAGCCGTTTCCTAACTTATTTTTATTAATCTTGATGGAAGCTCAGCCGCATGGGGTTACAAGAATTGAAGGACTTCAAAGACTGGTGGAACACCTGCCTCCTTAATGGAAGCATTGGGCCCGTGCAAATAATCTGGACTTTTTGGCCCACTCCCCTACTAACGAATCTAATTTGGAAGATTGATTACCCTCATTCCCCGACAGCGCGCCACCTTCCAAAATCCTCCACGTATCCCATAGGCCCATGATCATGAAGCTGGTCCCTTTAGGGCCCCGATTGCGATATCTGACCACAAGTCAGAATCTGAAGTGGCAGATCCCAAGGAAGACTCTTGTACGGGTGGAAAGACGAAGAATAGGATGGTCGCCACTATACTGCTTACTTTGATAGAGGCTCTAATGATTCTTAAAACCTCAACTATGACCACCCAGACCACCCAGTGCAAGAACTTGGATAAGGTAGGGGTTCTATTACTTGGATCCCGAAAAAGGGAAGAGACAGCCAAAGACGAGGATAAAACCATAAAAAATGAGGATAAGGAGGACGAGGAATCTGAGGAACATTACAAAGAGCTTGGAGAACACGGTGACCAAGTAGTTCCATAAAAATAAGAACTACCCCTGCAGAATGAGATTTCCCGGATCGTTGTTCATAGAATCGCTTAAACTTGCCACCCCAATGGGAACAAGAATGGGGTAATGCTGATTAGAACGTCGGAGAGGCATATAATGAACAAGATAAGGATGAAGGGAATGTTACCCCTTCTGAGAAGATTAACTATTCAAGTGATGGGATGTTTGATACCTTGGACGACGACCTCTGATCACCGACCCCTGCTATTAATGTATATGTACTAGCTAGAAGCAATCAGATAATTATTATAATAGTAGTGTTTGACTTCGTGGATGTGGTAAGGGCGTTCCTTTGATCCCAATTCTATAACAAATGATGTAATAGTTGGTAGGGAAGTTATAACAGTTAGATGATTCCATCGGGAGATGATTAATAATGATTTGTTATTGCAGTTGAATTGTTCTTTATAAGAATAAGACGTATCCTCATCCATCAAATTAAAAAAATATTCTTGTAATTAGAAAGATTATATATGTTGTTGGTTCCAAATCAGAGTATTTATAGTTGCAGCAGAATGTTTAATAATATTATGCATTTATCTTGTTAAGGTCACGACTTAGCAAGTG
Organism: Plectranthus barbatus; assembly: GCA_026898455.1. Classification (NCBI taxonomy): domain Eukaryota; kingdom Viridiplantae; phylum Streptophyta; class Magnoliopsida; order Lamiales; family Lamiaceae; genus Plectranthus; species Plectranthus barbatus. The sequence goes on from JAPKLW010000362.1 coordinate 393,298, forward strand.
TTTATCAAATGTGTTTAAGCTCGAATATTCTTTAAGTTTACTTCAGATTATACTACAACACTTGGCGTGTTGAGTTTCAAGATAAGAAATAAGTAATGAAATGAAAGCAGTAAATGGACACGGGATTTATAGTGGTTCGAACAACTATTCTACGTCCACTCTTCAGTCCTCCTGACTTAAAATTCACTATGATTGATTACAAGGTCGAGCTTTAAATTCAAAAGCTTATGCAAAGCCTCGATCAAATGTATGCTAGGATGTGAGTTCGCGTGAGTTCGAGAGTAATTTTATCTTTCTAGCTTCTCTATTATAGATTTTTTGCGAACCTCTCAAGTTTTTTGTATTGTCATCGATTTATAGGTGTAGATTCAAATGGTTATTTAAATCTTATCCATTAGACACAGAGTGTCTGCTCGCCAATCTATGTTCTCCCTTTTTTTGCCAATGCATAGAGACTCTTCAGGTCTCCTCCGTCTCTGATTGGCATTATCCTTATCTGAGTCGTCTTTGTCGTAACGGATCTTTGAGTTTAAATCTTGAAACCTTCCAAATTGTCTGTTGATTATCCTTCTCTCTGATTCGTCTGGTTTCCTTGTGATTTGGATCCTTCTGTTTCACGACTTCAAGTTGAATCTTGATTGCTGGTGTGCATTTGCTGGCAGTTGGTAGTGTGTTGATATCTCAGCAGTCCTGCTGAGATTCAGCAACAACTTGCTTTATTCCTTCAACATTCCTTTAAGTGCTTCTAGCACTCTTCATGTGTTTTCTAGCCTTTCAAGGTTTGCTAGCGTCTTTAGCAATCTCCATACTTGCTAACTCCTTCAGCATTCTTCGATTCTTTATTCATGTTCTATTATAACTTGAATAATTGAATCCTATACATGACATTTACAATTTGACACTATTCTAAGTTGCTAGAAACTAGATTGACTAAGCTTTGATGCACCAAAACCGAAATACATATAATTGAGATCAAGGGGTTACAATATTCCTAACAATTTCCCCTTTTTTGGTGCGATCAAAGCTTCAATTCTTACTTAACTAAAGCTTTAATTCCAACTTACTGATCACGGGAAAGCTGATTTTTTAGATTACAAAATATTATTAGCAATTCTATTCTCAGCATATCAACTCCCTTTGACTCAGTATTCTACAGAAATGTTCCCCCTTAAAATATCAAGGGTATTGCTCGATTAAATTTTTTTTCAAGTAAATGGCTTTCAAATCAACAATTTGATAAGCATATAGCACATTCACACGCAATTATAGAGCAACATTCAGGAACATATCACACGCGCCCATCAATCTAAACAATTTGTTGATTACACTGAATGTGTAAGTTCAGCTATAACAATTAATTCAGTATTGGACAATGAGGTGTTATCTTCAACCTGGGTTAATTTCCATTAAAAATCTTGCAGTAGAGTACAGGAAACACATACCCAAATCAAAATTCAGAAAGTTTTTTTTTACTCGAGGACTTGTAAAGGATAGAGGAATTACTTCTTGGTAGTCGAGGAGTCTGAATCAGCATCCTTAGCATTTGAGGATCAAGTGGGTTTCTTCATTTTTCTGAGAGTCTTTATCGTGACCTTCATGAAGTTGTCCACAACGGCTTCCCGCTCTTCTCTCCTGATCCTCTCTCTTTCCTCGATCTTCCTTCGTTCCTCTTTCTCTTCTTATTTTTTCTATCTTCTCAAGTCTTCCTCCTACTTCTTTCGTGCTTCGAGACATCTGATTCTCTCTACTACTTACTATCGCCGCTATGATTCTTCTGCCAATCTCTTCTCCTCCCCCTCTTTGATCGCAACAAAAAGGTCGGTGGAGAAGGTTTCAAAGTCTTCTTGTAAAGTCTGGTGAAGTTCTGTTTTTGCCTCAACCACATGAGTTCGCACAAGAGGCACAACTTGCTCTTCAATCTTCTTCTCCACCACAACATGAATGAACATCTGGAGATCCCTGTTAATAGTGATAGAGCTCAGAGGCTCAATTGTCATGACCGGGGGGCTCCAAAGATATCACCATTTAATTTGAGGTGGTGTGAATTTCAGCAATGGTTGTTATCGCCTTAGATAGATTAGCAATCGGATCAACATCTTCTGCTGCAGATGGTTCACTATACTGAGCTTGTTCTTCTTCAGCAGCGACTGGAGAGGAGGCCTAAAATTATCTATCTTGGATGGGATATTGGACAACGTAATCAGCACTCACTCCTTGAACTCCATCATCTTCATGTGATCCTCTGCTCTCTTCCGTGCGGCTTTCTCTTCAGCTAATCTGGCATGCAATACAGCAGCTGCAGCCATTTGTCTTCTTGTTGTGGGGGATTTGAATGTCTGCGTGAATGGAGGAGAATCAGCAATGGCATACTCTGAGGTAAGTAATGAGCGATCTCTAGTGATTGCTCAGTGAGCCTTTAACTTTTGCAGCCTTACAGCCACTTGCTTCTCGGTGTACAATCATTTGAATGTCTTATCCATCCAATCATCTGCCCATTCCTCTTCACTTCTCCAGTAACTTAGACCCATTCTTGCCAACATGATTGCATGGTCTTCATAATGTAGTTCATAAGTGGCAAAGTCGTAGAATCTCCACCTTCATAACAGGTTTGTCCGCAACCTGCATCTCAACATTTTCAACAAAAATATTGTTAACTTGGTCTCCTCCTTGCACGACCGATTGAACATCATCAACTTCATTAACAGCACTGCCTCCTCTTTGCACAACAGTCAGTTCCAAACCTTTCTCAACAGTGCTGCTACCTCCTTGCACAGCAGCATGTGTATTAACACTTCCAACAATAAGACTAGCACCATCACTTCCCGCTTCCATAGTGATGTGCTTCTCAATCTATTCAGCAACGCTTCCTTCTCCTTGTGTGAAAGTTTGCTTGATCACTAGTCCTCCGGATCCACTTGTGGGAACATCTTGAAGGGTACCGAAGACGCCTTTCTTGTACATCTTGTTGAACTCAGCATCAGACAAGGCATCTAGGTTTGCAGCAACTTCTTCTACATTTCTCACCTACTTCTTCCCTCTATTGACCCTTGCCCTCTCAACATCTTTCCGAGTTAGTTGTTTAAATTGGTCAATGGTTTGCATCTGTGCATTACGATCTTCATACGCAGCTTTGATCTGCTCAAAGTTAGCATCTCTCTGTTCGAGCGTCATCTTCAGCATTTCTTTCTTAAACTGCTTCTATTATCTTTCCTTTTTCAAGGCTTTCTTCTGTCTCCTCTTCTTCCATGCTTCCTACTCCTCTACAATATACTATAGCTTTCTCTCTGTGTCCTTAAAAACTTGCGTAACAGGAGTTTCTTTTGCAGGCTTAGCAATATCAAGAATCGGTAGAGTGGTGTCTACTACCGGAACTGTCACTTGAATGGATGATCCTTGAAAATGATCAATCCTTCTTTTCTTTTATGTTTGTCCCTCAGTATCAGCTGACTTCCTCTTCTTCTGCTGGGGTCTTTTCTGCGTTCGCCTCCTCTTCACAGCAGGCAGCGTGGGGGGATCCAGTTGTGGGATTTCTAGCAAGCTTTCACACTCCTTGAACAGGGCATCTTGTTCTGCTTGCTTTCTTTCAGCTTCAATTTCCTCAACAGTCAGAGGAATCACTGATGGTAGAATTGCTTCCTCTTGATAAGGTTCTTCTTCATCAGATACTGGGTTTTCGGGGTCCACAGTGCTTCCTATCAGAAAGAGTGGCTCCCTGAAGTTTTTCATAGGTTGTTGTTTCTTGGTGGGTGGTATGTAATCGGTAGGTATCAGAGCTTCTCCTTGGCAGCTCTTCCCTTTGGGTATAAGACTCTCAAGAAAGTGACTTATCTTAAGTCCAAAACCCACGTCCTGAGTGAACTTATGCTCTGTCTCGATGTTCTTGTTCTTATGAATGTGCGCCAGCCACTTGGTGTAGATGAAAGTTGCCCAATCCCCACGAATTTGGTTATCAATCACCATCTCAACAGCAAACTTTTTTGCACTTAGTTCTGAAAGCGAGCCAACCTCGCTAACTAGTATTCTGATCACAATTTTTGTCAGGCTCTTTATAGGTTCTTCCAATGATCTCAATGGAGCCACCACCTTCCATGGTTCCATAAAAGTGTTTATCTTCCACCTGAGCCATTGCTTCTTCATCTCTTCATCATCGGTCACTTTGTATGTTGCAATGTCTTCTCCATCCAATCTCAAGACATACCTTATCCCCAGCACTTCTGGGCTTACAACGATTTTGGTGCCTAAGGCGCTTGTGGTGAAGAATTTTTCACTCTCATCGATCACGGCTCTAACAAAGAACTCTGCTACCAGATGAGGTCGAAACCTGAGGGGTTTTGCGAACAAGTACTTCAGAAGTCCTTCACGATCCAATTTTTTTGAAAGCCTTGGACAGTAGTGTTTTCTGGACAACGGCTCGTAGAGTATCTTGTCCTTATTTACTTGTGTCACCTTTCTTTGTTCAATGGTGAGTTTTCCTTGTGCTCTGCTGTGAACAATGGCCACCAAACGACCATAGGGAATAGGTTCATCAATCTGTTCCTTCTTGAACACACCTGTGAATGTCGGATGAAACTATTCTGGTTCACCGAGAATGCATGGCCTTTCTGATGATTCAGCAGGGGGATTCGTATGGTTGGATGATTCCACAATTGATAATTTTCCTGAACTAAAAAGATAGCGAGTTGAAGAAAAATTTAAAATGCAGAAGTAAAAGGAGTAATAGGGTTCTGAAAAACCCAAACCAACTTCCTTTGTAAGATAAGAGTAGTCTGCTTCGAGTGAGCGGTTGGATTTTCTTTCTGATCTGGACAAATCAACGGTTGGGCAGTTCAGTGACGGTTCGCCTTACGTCCCACGATGATGGAAAGTTGTGCGTGGCTGACGTGGCATCTGCTTATATGTCGCCGCCCTGTGCAATAGTCACCTTTTTAATTAATATAGATTTCACAGCTGCTTCCGTCAATCAGATAATCCCGCCTTTCGAGAGATTTGAGATCATTATCCCTCTTCTATCTGCTAGTCCCGATGTAGCAAATATAAGGCATTTTGCTGAGAGCTTGGACTCAGCAAACAACAAGTGTATGTTGAGAGCTTGGACTCAGCATGCGCTAAATACTTGCTAAGAGCTGGTACTCATCAACTTACAAATGCACCTGCTGAGAGCTTGGACTCAGCAGTGAACTTAAATTCCTCTAAGATAACAGAATAACATATGTAATAGAGATTCTGCAGAGAGCTTGGACTCTGCATTGCACTTTTAATTCTGCTAATATCTTAGGATACCATAGAGAATAAGAATTTGCTGAGAGCTTGGACTCAGCAGCCAATCTAGACTTTGCTAAAAGTTTGGACTTAGCAATCTACGGTAATCTACTCAGAGCTTGGACTTAGTAGTCTTCATCCCGATTTTGTCTGTTAAGCCGAATATAGCAAACAAGGCTATATTACTGAGAGTTTTGGAGTCTGAGTACTGATCAATGCAAAAACCTGCATACAGATTATAGCATAGGATAAATAAATTTATAGACAACCCAAGGGTTGGTCGATCCCACAGAGATAGTGCAACGATGGAGAATCATGTACTGAATATGGTTTTCAGAACTTTTGTTTGGGCAAATCAAATTGAAGTGTTTTGGGTTTTTTCAAGACAAATAATTAAATAGAGAAAATTGAAATATTAAAAAGCACAGATTCTAGGGAAATCTACAAATCTGATCAACATACAAGAAACAAATATTCAAACCCAGAAAAGATAATTTGGTGGAAAATCTATTAATGTGGAATTAATTCCATAGTCGGGCAATTAAATCCTAAATTACTAACTAGTGGTTATCTCCTCTCGGTCTCAAACACACAAAGTTAATTAATTTCAATAAAGATTAGGTTTTTCCTACGATTGAATTCTTCTTGGTCGGACAGAAAATCAAAAGTATTAAATCCTAACTTCTAATTACTAACCTTCACCTCTCGGTCCTTCGATTAATAACTGAAACCTACCTCAATCTTCATCTCTCGATCCTTCGATGAGAATAGACTTAAAACAAAACATAGAATTTAAACCAGTTTAAAGGGTTTGAATTAATGAATCAAAACATGCATCACAGATGGAGAAACCCTAGAACCTGTTTAGGGTTCTAGCCTAACATATTGAAAATAAACATTGCAGGGAAAATTAAAGATTGCATTAAAAACAATAAAGGTTTGACAAAAACTAAAGAGGAATTCTCAAAAACTTAAAGTGAAAACAGAAAATTAAAGTAAAACTCAAAGGAAAATCAACTCCAAAAATTAACAACTCAAAAGGGGAACCCTTATTCTGAGCTATTCAAGAGTTTATATAGTAGTAGGGTTGAGGCCTTGGATGGTAGGAATTTCCTTCTTGAATTGATGGCTTCAAAAGGAATAATTTTCTTGGTTGAAACTTCCCTTTTGAGGTCTTCATTGCTTCCAAATTGATGTGTAACTTGAATCCCAAGCAATTCTCGCCCAAAATATGTGAAAATCTCGCAAAATCTCGCCAAAACAGCCCGTCTCGGTCGAGATGACCCTTGCCCCGGTCGAGATGGAGCTACCCCGGTCGAAACAGAGACCATTTTCGACCCTTCTGCGCAGTCTTACGGTTTTGGCCATAACTTTCACTCCCCAACTCCGATTGACCCAATTCAAGTTGCGTTGGAAAGCTAATTCAAAGATATTTCAAATGACATGATCCATCATCTCAGATTCCAGCTGTGGAAGAAGTCGTAACTGTTTCTTTGAACATATGCCCCTTTCGGTACGGGTTTCATTGGATTTGGCCTAAAACCTGCAAAATCTTACCATGACTAGCATAAAACTCTCTAATATATAATCATTCTCAATTTATTCAAGAAAAAAGAAACTAAAATGCATAAAAGAAAAGAGAAACAATGCGATAAGAGAGTAGAAAAACGAGCTTATCAAGTACCCAGCGAGTGTAAGATCGTCAGCTCTTGGATACAAAATTCCTAACAATTTTGTCCCTTTCAGATATCTGACAATCCTTCGTGCGTACTCCATGTGTGATTTCTTTTGATTTGCTTGATATCTTGCACATACACCTATATATACAAAATATCTGGCCTACTGGCCGTTAGATACAATAAAGAGCAAATTATACCTTTGTAAGTTTTTGGATCTACGGATTCGCCCTCTTCGTCTATTGAAATTTTACATGTTGTGCTCATGGGAATACGTAGGGTCTTTGTCTTTTCTGGACAGAATTTACTGATGAGATCCTTCGCGTACTTCTTCTGGTGTATGAAGATCCCATCACTGGATTGTTGAACTTAAAGGATTAAGAAATATGACATCTTTCCCATCATGTTTCATCTGAAAAATAGTCTGCATAAGCTGAGCATATTTTTTACATAGGTTAGATTCTTAGAACAAAAAATAATGTCATCCACGTAGATTTGGACTAGTAATATGCCTTCAGCATCCTTGATCAAGAAGAGTGTTTGATCTATCTTCCCCTTCCTAAAACCGTTCCTCAGGAGAAACTATGACAGTGTCTCGTACGAAGCTCTTGGGGCTTGCTTTAGGCCACATAGAGCTTTTCTCAAACTGTACACCTTGTTTCCTTGCTCAAAACCTGGAGGTTGCTCCACGTAGACTTCCTCCTTTAGTTCACCATTAAGGAAAGCACTCTTGATGTCCATCTGAAAGACAGTAAAACTATGGTGAGCAGCATATGCAAGGAATAACCTAATTGCTTCCAATCGAGCTACTGGAGCGAATGTTTCGTCGAAATCAATTCCCTCGCATTGAGCATATCCTTTGGCTACAAGTCTTGCTTTGTTAAAACAACGAGTCCATTTTTGTCATGCTTGTTATTGAATACCCATTTGGTTTCTATAATTGATTGATGTGTTGGTCGATCTACATGGTCCCATACTTGATTCCGCAAGAATTCTTACAATTCTTACTGCATCACGTTAATCCAATCGGCTGATTTGAGTGCATCTGCAACTTTGGTAGGCTCCTCCTGAGATATGTAGCAGGCTAGCATTGCCCCGTGTCTGGTTCGAATTGGATCAGCAAGATCTCTTAATATAGCTTCTGAAGAATGATCTCTCAGCAGCCACTTCGGTCTTTGCAGCTCCAAGATTGGAATGGTCTGACTGCTGGATAATCAAATTTGACTTTTCGAGATAGGTACATCAACAAGTTGTAGGTTACTCAGACTTTCAGCTACACTTGTTGGGTAGTCATCTGCTAAATGATTTTCTGCTGATCATTCGACTGTTGGATTCTCTTTTCTTTTGTCACCATCTCGATCTTGGTTATCTTCAACGGTGTTGTCCTCAGAGATCCTCTCATAATTTTAGGGATTCTCTGCAAAGTGTTGAATAGTTCTCCTTCTTGGATTCCCCTTGACGTGTGATTTCCTTGAGAGGATTTAGGGTGGCCTCAACATTACCAGTCACATCACAGTCCATCTCGGCTTCTTGTAGATTAGCTGAGGTGTCCAAAATAGATGCATATTCACTCTTTAACCTAGTCTAATCAATCGGTTCAGTTTCGGAAGTATTCAAGCCCGATTGACCATTGACATTATTGGTTTCATGAATCACATCTTTCTGATCTCCCATAGTCCTGTGCACTAAAGTAGCGTCATCAAAAATAACATTGCATGTTATTTCCACAAATTTCGTGGTCTTTTTAAGAACTCTATTCCCTTTGTGAGATCGATGTCCATATCCTGGGAACACTCCTTCATCAGCTTTGGGAGAGAAAGTACTTAACTTTGACTTCCCATTGTTATAGATATAACATGGTGAACCGAAAGCACGAACATGAGCTAAAGAAGGCTTACGACCATAGTAAATTTTGTAGGGAGCCTTGTTGAATCTAAGAACTAAGCTACTTCAGTTATGCGTATAGCATGCATTCATCACAGCTTCTCCCCAATATCTCTGTCCTAGATCTGTATCAGCGAGCATTGTTCGCACGGCCTCCTTTAGAGTCTTGTTTCTTCATTTTGCCAAGCCGGTTTGCTGAGATGTTCTTGCAGTGGACCTTTCGTGTCCTATCCTAGCGTCAGCGTAGAATTCCATTATTGCTCTGTTATAGAATTATGTACCATTGTCGGACCTAATATTTTTTACCGTGAGCTCTTTATCATTTTGTACTCTGAGTATCAGCTCCGGTAGGACTATCTTAACTTCATGTTTGCTCTGTAGGAGTCTCACCCACATGTACCTGGAATAATCTTCAATAACAACTAATGTATAGTGTTTGTTAACTACAGTGGGTGGGTTCATAAGGATAAATAAATCCATGTGCAGCAGCCCAAAGATTCTGTTTGATGTGGCATTTTCTGGATTTAACTTGAAGGACGCCTTCGCTTGTTTCCCTTGTTGGCAAGCTCTGCAAACTCCTTCGTTCTTGAAGGTTTCTTTGGGCAGTCCTATAACAATGTTGTTTTTTGCTATATAATTGATAGTATTGAAATTTAAATGTGTTAGCCTTTTGTGCCATAGCCAATTGGTTTTTTCTTTGTTGAACGCGATGAAGCATGAATCTTGCTGACCACTTTCCCAATCTACAACGTAAAGTCCTCCCTTCCTAACACCTTTATGCTTTATGTCTCCAGTGTTTTTGTCAGCAATCTCACAACCTGTGTCAAAGAAAGAAACAATAAATCCATTTTCACTTAGCTGGTTGATGCTCAATAGATTGTGCTTTAGGCTGTCGACGAGGGCCACATTGATGATGCGCATTCCATTCCGCTCGATGCACCCTCTTCCGAATACTCTAGCCTTTGAGTTGTCACCAAAGGAGTTGAAGGTCCTCTGATCTTCTAAAGATCGGTGAATATGTCTTCATCTCCAGTCATGTGTCCTGAGCATCCGCTGTCTAGGATCCATTCCTTCAACTTCCTCGATGTTTTTCTTGTTGGACCCTGTTCCTACAAAAGGAAGAAATTACTTTTTAGGTACCCGAACAACTGCGGGTTCTGCAGAATTAGTTCTCTGGATTATTCCCTTGGGAATCCAGACTTTCATAATTTTTACAATTTTCCTTTAACTGCCTCGATGTTTTACTACCTTTCCCTTCCCATTGGTGTAATTCATTGAATTAGCATGGAAATGTGTAGTAGTGTGTTGAGCCTTCATAGTCTTTTGAAAACGATATGATTTGGACTCTGGCCTCAAGTAGGTGTTCCTTCTACTTAGTGTGTATGCTGGCTTCCTTACAATCTTAGCAAATTGGTTTGCCTTGCTAGGATATATATGAACCTTCCTAGAAGATGGAACTACCTGTTGGGTTTCAAATATTTACTTTGCTGACTTTCTCTTAGCAGATGTACCTTTGCTTAGTCTCTGCTGATTGAGTAGCTCAGGATTACTAGTCTGCCAACACTTCTATTGAGCAATCATTGCCGACTTAGCATAACCCCCTTTGTCTTGCCTAGCGGTTTGCTGAACCTTCCCGGTTGCTGGAAAAAAGATAATTTTCTTTGATCGAGCCGATTCAGCATTACTGGGTTCTCCTTTCTCAAAATAGATTCCAGCATGGTTATTTATACTTCTTTGAATGCTTAAAATTTCATCTAAATCTCTCGTGCTTTTTGAAAATTTACATTGACATGAGTTTTGAACAGAGTTTTTGCTTTTCAAAATTTCATTCTCCTTCTTTAAACTATCAAAATTATTACAAAGCGAGGAGAATTTAGTTTTGAGTTTGAAGAGTTCCTCGTCTGCTGACCTAGATTGTTCAATCTCATTGGCCAAGGTAGAAAGCTAATATTTTAGCAAGGAGTTTTCTTGTTTCAAAGCATCTTTTAAAGCATGAAACTTTTAAAATTCTTGTAAGAGCAGTTCTAAGGTTATATCTCTTGATTCTAAGAAACATGAATCGGCAGTACCATGCAAGTTATCTAACGTAGATGTAATAGACATAATAGAGTTTGTTACCTGGTTTCTTGTGGCAACTAGAGATTATTCTGTTATCTGATCTTCATTGATGCGGGCCATGAATACCATGAGGACATCCTCTTCATCTTCGGATGAGTATCCTTCATCGTTGTGGTTCGGGGTGTCTGGTATTTCTGTCCTGGTCAGTAGAGCTTTAGAAACAGCCTTTGACGCGCGCTTTTCAAATAGCTTTCTCAACCTCTCCCTTTCATATGGGTTTACTTGAGGACACTGAAACTTTAGGTGATCTGGCAAGTTACACTCATAGCATGTCCTTGGCATCTTTCTTGTTGTCCTGTTGTCTGCTGGTGAGCTTTGCTGAGGTTCTTCTTTCTTGCATTTAACCTTCAGAAGAAGCTTCTGAAGTCTTTTCATCTGCTCTTCTAGCCCGCTGACTGAGCATTCTTTTTCTTTGACTTGAGATCCACTGGTTGATGTGATCTCCTTTGCTGGGTTGGACTGAGTTAGACGATCAGAATGGAACAGCTTCTTTGTTTTTCACATCTGTGCGTCTCTTTTCACGAAAATTGTTGCATCCTCAAGGTGGTCTTAAATGGGTATTGCAGCTGGCATAGCTTCACTATTGTTGATCTGCATGATGTCCCATTCATGTGCATGAAGCTGGGTGAATACTTCTTTTTGTGCTCATGGTTGATAAATCTTTCTCCTTCAGACTGGTCACTTTAACAAACAAGACTTTCTTTGGCATTTTGGAGAGGATCTTAGAGTTCATGTCAGGAAGTTCATATGTTCTTCCCAACATCTTTAGTTCTGCCACGATGGAGTTGAATCTCGCTTCCATGTCTTTGATTGTTTCTCCAGGAAGCATTTCGAATGATTCGTATCTGTCTACGCATTGTTATAGTTTGTTTCTCTTCATTTGATCGGTCTCTTTGCACAGTGTGCTAAGAAAATCCCTCATTTATTTGGCATTCTTGAACTCCAGAACTTCTGCCATCAGAGGAGGTGATAGAGAATTTTGGATCAAATCCATGGCTACATAATCCAGTTGTGCAAGAACTCGATCTTCCTGTGTCCATTCCGCGTACGGCTTGTCCACCATCTTATTTGGTCCTTGGATGCTATCTCCGATTCGAGTCTTAACTTTTTTAATCTTCATTGGTCCTTGTTCGATCACCTGCTTCATCTCGGGATGTATATTAATCAGCGTAATCAATGACCTCTTTTTTCAGGTGGAATATGTTTCTGGTGTGAACTTTCCCAACTTTGCGTTGTTCGCCATTATCCTTTATCCTGAGCATAACACCAAAAAAACCACAAGATATATGCAAGGAAAAGAATGGATCTGGTCCTAAGTGACTCAGAAGCAACTAGTCTGTAAAGACCAACCGCTCTGATACCACTTGTTGGTCCCTGATCAGAGTTTCAATATTTGTAGTGGAAGTTTTAATTAAGTCTTACACTTATCTTGCTAAGGTCACAACCTCGCAAGTGTTTTTCAAACATGTTTAAGCTCGATTATTCATTATGTTTATTGCAGATTATACCTCAACACTTGATGTGTTGGATTTTAAAATAATCAACACACAACAAAATGAAAGCAGTAAATGAACACAAAGTTTATAGTGGTTCGAACAATTGTTCTACGTCCACTCTTCAGTCCTCCTGACTAAAAATTCACTATTGGTTGATTACAAGGTCATGCTTGATCTCTAACGTTGAGCAGCTCCTCCGTTTGGTCATCATGCACCTTCCAGCACCTCGGTCTTCAATCTTCACCTTGTTGCTCCTTAGAGTGAGGACAAACCTCCCTTCTCCTTGGACGTCGACTCTTGGGAGTTTTATACTTGCTTGGCAGTTTCCCGTGATAATCACGCTTGCAGAGCAAGGTGACTGATAGATTCTTTCTAGGGTAGAAAGAATCCTAAAATTAACCTTAGAAGTAAAACTTCAGAGGTCTCGAGCTTCAAATATGAAAATTTGTGAAAAAGCTTCAATCAAGTACAAGCTTGGATGAAATCGCGTGAGTTTGTGAGTATTTGGATCTTCTCTTGTTTTTCTCTGTTAATGAAATTTCGCAAACCTCTGAATCTTTTCTAGATAACACCTATTTATAGGTGAAGATTCAAACGGTTGTTTGAATCTTATCCGTTAGACTCAGAAGGTTTGCTCGCTAATCTCTGTTCTTCTTTTTTTGCAAGGCACAGTGACTCTTCAAGTCTCCTTTGTCTCTGATTGGCGTAGCACCCATTTGTAACCGTCTTTGTCAAAACGGATCTTTTATTTCAAATCTAGAAACGTTCTTTGTGTCTGTTGATTGTTCTTCTTTCTGATTCTTCGGGTTTCCTTGTGATCTAGATCCTTCTGTTTTATAACTTTGTATTGTCTTGATTGTTGTTGAGTGTTTGTTGGCAATTGACACTCTCCTGACATCTCACCAGTCTTGCTGAGATTTTGCAACATGCTTGATTTATTCCTTCAGCACTCTTTTAAGCGTGTCCAGCATTCCTTCGTGTTTGCTAGCCTTTAGTAGCGTCTCCAGCAATCTTCAGATCTGCTGAATCTTTCAGCATTCCTTGTTTCTTTTCTTCTAGTTCTATTACAACTCGAGTAGATGTATCATATATACGACTTTTACAATTTGACTCGATACTAAGTTGCTAGAAACTAGATCTACTAAGCTTTGATGCACCAAAACTAAATTACATACGATTGAGATCAAGGGGTAATGATATTTCTAACATATATCCTAACATTGATTATTTTGGTCTAATTGCTACATATAATGTAGGCCAAGATAAAGGAAATAAAATAAGCCCGCTCGAAATACATGTATGTGGAATTAAGACCCAATTCCTTACCTTATTGTTATTAATTAATTACATGAGAATATATCTTGAGCCTATCAGGTATCTTAATTCGAGAATGAGTATTCATTCGAGAAGTGTCAACATCCACGTCGAATACGTTTGATGTTCTTCTCTAAGTGGGGTTCCACCACAGAGAGCACAGAGAGCAAACACAAAATAGTAGGCAATGATGATGTGGCGGCTACATGCGCGAATCTCGGATCGTGTGTTTGAACGAGAGACAAAATGGTATCCGATAATTCAACATGTGTGTTGACCACCCAAAGACCAAGAACTGGGGTTCGGGGCACTGGTCACGGGCTCGAGCTCAGCCTGCAGCCTCGCAGAGGTAGAAGGCTGAGGGAAGGCAAGCAGTGGCAGCGCACGTGGGCACTCGGTGGGCACGTTGTGCAACGTCTCAAGCACACTCAGTTATTACACCATATCAATGTAAATGTACTTATACATGTTTAGACAAGGTTAGATTCCCAATGTGGGATGTCTTAATTATTGCATTTCTTTAAGTAATACTTGTCTTAATTAACCATATAATAATGACGTCACGTACCAACTTCGCAGATTAATTTCTCACTCACCGAAATATGGATTTGAGAAATTAAATATACCATGATTTTATTTACTCGCTATGTAGATCGATCATATAATATTTAATTTTCATAAAATTAAATATTTACTTCTGGAATATTTATCCAAATAGTTCTGGATTCAAAACCATCTTCGTATGTAAGGCTTTTGCCACAGTTGGTATTTTGAGTTAATTTATTTCTACTATTTTTAAAAATTATATAAATTTTAATTATAAAAAAAATAATTATAATTCCAGCACTAATTTCTTACATAAAAAACTATTTTACGATCACGAGATTCAACCAGAGCAAGACGGCCACCTGGACCGATGTTCACAACAATATTTAGGGTGGTAGCAATAATAATCCAATACACCCAATTTTAACATTGTCACGCCAGCGCCACATCAAAAGTTAAAATCTAAAACTTTTTAAAACATATCTATATATATATTAAAGTAAGGCCGAATACATTATATGGAAATTTTAGTTCTATTAATTGTTCATTAGTTGAACTAGAGGTTCATTGACTCATAAGTGAAACATTCCATAATCACATACAAGTTTCAAATTAAGTTATTATATTTTTGGTAATAATTAATATTTATGATTTGATTTATCAATCATATATTAGAATTTGATTATTTTTGTACATTAAGGAAATAACTATATACACAATTAAGTAAATAATTGAATTTATAAGAAAATACAATTAATATTACGATTTTTATCACATAAATACATAGATATGCATATTAAATATTTACATATTTAATCTTACAAAAATTTAATGGTAGAGTATTTTATTTAATTATTAAATAAATCTATAAATGTATTGCAATAGATATCTCCAAATCTTTTAATTCTTTTTTTTCAATGTTATGCTCAAATTGTTTTTAAATTTTATTGTTTTCAATTAAATATGTATCAAATATAATAAAAATCAATGAGAAGATTATATTTAGTTAGTTAAAGAAACGATGTATTTATTAAATAAGGAAACAAATTTTTTCACCCAAATAAGCTACCAAAAGTAATTATAAAAAATAAAGAAACAAATCTCTACCGTTAATAATGGATGAAAAATAATGACACTAAATTATGACATTATACAAACTATGGAAAGAAATAATTGATAGCAATCAGTAGATATATTGTGCTGATTTTAATTGATTAATTAGTATTAAATAATATTATTGGTTGTGTATAAATACTAGACATATTGGATCTCACAACCCATAATTTTATAGGTTTATGTCACGTTGATGAAGAATCATGAAAGGAAAAATAGAGAAATTGATGTATGTACATAATAATAATTTATTATTTTATTCAACAGTTTATTCATACGATTTTTTTTTCATTTTTTCTTCACCAATTTGGTTTTGTTGTGTTTTATGTGATGAAATATCATTTTATTATTCTTTGTTATGTTAATTTTATTTTAATGAAATATATTATTAATTGTATTTTGTTATTTTATTCATTTGATGATGATATTGATGTAAACCCCACTTTCTTCTTTGTGTAAATAAATATTTATTTGTTCTTTTACTGCTTTTAATATCAATATCATTATTCTTCTGTGTTTGTTCACAATTAACTTTTTATCATTTCATTCACTATTATGTGTATTTTAGTTGATTCGTTTTGTCGTTCATATTCTTACTATGTTTTTTTTCATAATTTATTTAATGTATATATTTTTACTAAATTGAAATATTCAAACCTTCATCCATTTTCTATTTTTATTTATAATCTACAAATATATTTAAAATATATATTTATAAAATAAAAGATGATAAATCTATCATATATTCCCTCTGTCCCATTATATTAGTCTCATATTCCTTTTTGGTCCGTCCCATTTATTAGTCCCATTTCCTAAAAAGGCAACATTTTTCCCACTCATCAATAAAATATTAATTATTTTACACTAATGCACATTGGTTTTTGTGCACACTCCTCCGTCCCTAATATAATGGGACGGAGGGAGTACAAAATTTGTATGAATAACTAATAATTATATTCCTAAAATCAGTAATTCAATCCTAAAAATTTCATACCCTTATATTGCCTCATCAATCTCTGAAAATTTGAAAGTTCATTGGTCAAGTAGGTAAAATTGTGTCGCCTCCATTGGCGGAGCTCATTCGATGTCGATTCTAATGGTGGTGGGAGAGGATGAGACGATTTTGTTTCTCAAGGTTATTTTGTGGGCTAATCTATTTCGTTCCATGTTATTAATTTTGTTTGCAATATATTTTGGGGGTAGAAGATGGGTCCATTGGCTCGGAGTGTTTGTTTTAAGAGGGTAAGATATCTAAAGATGGGTAAGAGGATGATTGAGCTCGACAGTATGTGAGAGCTGTGTATGTTGTAATTCAGATGAATTAGTGAGAAAAATATATTTTACAACTAATATTGAAAATAATAAAGTTTTGAATATAAAGAAAAAAATAAAAGAAATTACATTTCCGATAAGGAAATTACGTCTCATTACCACATCTACACTAAACGTGTGACTCAGCATGTTTGTAACGCCGACACTAACTGAGGACATAATTAATAACAAAAATATAGTATGTGATATATTTTCCTAATAAAAAAAAGTGGAATAAATTTCACTAATTAAGAATATTTTGGGATACTTTCGACCAAATCTAAGAATATTATACAATGTCGGAGTTGCGGTCCTACCAGATAACTCCTCAATCGGTCCTTGAGAATTAGTAATAAGATTCTAGGACAATAATACTACTAAGGCATATGCTTTGTAAAATACTATAGTTCCCACTATCAGGATCAAAAATTCTTTTTAGAAAATAGAAAGTGGTGTTTTGGTTTTTTCCTCATGCAAAAACTATGGCGCTGAAACATCCTCCGTCAAAATTAATTGGTAGGAGTTTCTTTTTTATTAAACTATACTGCTAATAATCGATTTTTTTCCGCTTGGAGAAAAACTATCAAAGATTCGATGTTATATACCAAGTAGGAAATTACAAGAGTTGGTCTAAATATTCCAAATTTAATTGATTTTAATTGTTTTATGAGGTGATGATGCAGTCAAATTGATGCATATTTCCTTAGAGTTATAACCAATAAGAATAACCCTTAATTATTATTTTTATATAATTAATAATATTATTTTTTTGTGAAAATCTAATTTTTATTTTACCGATAAAATATATTAGTTAAAAAAATATTCAATTCAAAATTTAAAGACAAAAATCATGCAGTTTAATGTAATACATTCATTGCAGCATATCTGAATTAAGTAAATTTTGGAGCGTAAGTGGTTAAGCATTTTATCTATGATGAATTGGTCATATGTTCGAGATGAGATGTCCCTACCCATTTAAATAGTGCAGTCAATTTAAATAAAAAAAAAAATAAACATTGTTTAAATTAAAGATCAACGTTTAGTTTTACAAAAAAAATTTACAAATTAATAAAAATAAATATATATCAATATAATATGACATATATAATATAAATAAATTATATATATATATATAATATTATTATCATATAATTTTATGATTTATGAATCCATAATATATGCCCACAAATAAAAATATCAAATTTAACATAATAATGTGAGCAATTAAAG
Source organism: Plectranthus barbatus (assembly GCA_026898455.1). NCBI lineage: Eukaryota > Viridiplantae > Streptophyta > Magnoliopsida > Lamiales > Lamiaceae > Plectranthus > Plectranthus barbatus. The sequence continues at coordinate 411,245 of JAPKLW010000362.1, forward strand.
TTCCCACGCATCGCGTGGGGTGCAATACTAGTTCATACAATAATAACCCCACAACACAACTTTAACATGGACCTACCTATTAATCCACTCACATATATAATATTAATTAATTATATATATATATATATATATATATACTGTATAAATTTTAATTTATAATATTAAATTACATAATAATGTTTCAAAGTAATAATTTAAAGCATTGTACAAATTAATATGTTAAAACAATACAAATTTATCTTAAAAAATTAAAAAAAAATCGTTATGTTATTTAATATACATATATACAAATTATATACATGTATTATATAGGTTTGTATTATAAATACACATATACGTATATACATCTATAAAGCAATTAAAAGAAATTTAAAAAAATGGTGAGTGGTGATCACTGCTTATTTCTAACAGATTAATTATAATAACAGCGGCAAATAAATTTGTAAACCCTAAAGTTATCGATCCAGGAGAATTGTGTGGGGAAATCATCCTATATACTAGCTGTGATCCTAAGATTCATTGTTTGAGTGAATAGAAAATAGGTTTTGGTTTTATAAAAATAAAGAGAACAATGCAGAAAAATTAAAGTAGTTTTGAAATCAAATTTAAAAGAACACAGATTCTAGGGAAAAATTCTTATTATGGATAACATGTAGGAATCATTTAATTTAACAGGTGGAATACTACAACAATGCTATATTTCCTTGTTTGGCAAATATAACCTAGATTACTAACTAGTGACTATCTCCGCTCGGTCTCAAAGTACACCAAATTAGTCAATCTGATAAGCAAATCAGTTCAATTCCTACAGTCTAGTACATCTGTTTGGATAGTGTAGATTGTATCATGCATTCCTATTCCCACTATTAATATTCACCTCTCGGTCCTTCTATCAATAGCTAGACATTTAAATTAATCGTCACCTCTCGGTCCTTGAATTAATCTAGAATTAGAAAATAAACACAGGAATCATGAACCTAATTAATTAATCCTAACATGCATCCATAATAATATCAAACCCTAGAACACGCTAGGGTTTCTAGCCACTCATCACAGATAAAAATCCAAAAGAAAACATATTAAATTGCATAAACATAAAGAACTTACAAGAAAATAAAAGGGTTTCGTGTTCCCGAAGTCTCCAAACTCTAAAAACTAAATTGTAGAATGAAAATATGATGATTGGTACTGAAAAATTGAATTTAGTAGGCTATTTATAGGGGTGGATATGTATCCTATCAAATCTAGGGCTAAAGATATGAATAAATCCGATTTTCATCGAATTTTCGCTCCAGCAGACAGACTCGCGTTGATCGTGGCTGATTGGCGTCGATCGACGTGGCCATCTCTTCGGCGTCGATCGATGCTGATTGGCGTCGATCGACGTGGTCTCTCGCCCCTTCTGCGCGGTCTCACGGTTTTGGCCATAACTTCCTCTCCCGAACTCCGATTGACCCGATTCCAGTTGCGTTGGAGAGCTAACTCAAAGCATCATCCATTGCCATGTGCAAATCACCCGAATTACCCTTGTGGAAGAACTCTTCACTGCTACTCTTACATGTCACTGCTTTTGAAATGATTTTCTAGTGAATTTAGGCCTAAAACCTGCAAAAACACCAAGATGCGCATAATACCACCTAATATAGACTCATGCATAGAATATATATATAAACTCAATAAAACTACATAAAATAGTAGAAAATAATATAGATAAGTGAGTAAAATAATGAGCTTATCAAACCCCCCAAACTTGAACGTTTGATTGTCCTCAATCAATAGGCAAGAATGAAATCAAAAGATCATGCGATTAAAGTGCAATGCCTCACAAGATTCATCACAGTCAAGAATCAAAAATCCACTACACACAAGTAATTTGAAAGACACAGAAAATTCATCAACAGTGGAAGAACTCACGGGAAGTGTATCGCTCAACTCTCAAGTGTTTAAGGTATAGATGAAAGCACTCAACAACATGTATGAAGAAATTTCTACCATAGGCTTGCCAATTTTCTAATATCTCCACTGCTAGATTGTGCACACAAGTCTAGAATCAAAAAGGACTTTCATAGGTTGTAATGTAGGCTTTTTCTGATAAGGTCAGGAAATATGGCCAAGTGACTAAAATCAATCAAGTTGTACTTCCTCAATCAATCCAAACCACCTTCTATTCATCATCCACCTCATCTCCTCAAATATATCAACAAATACACAACTTTTTTTTTCTAGCTCATTTTGAATCTCTTATGCTCTTTACATAATTTTGTATTCTTTTCTTTTCAGAGAGCTTATGAGAATTCTAATTATTTCTTTGAGCTTCTTTTTCACACATCTTTTCACCACTAATTTAAATTTTCTTATCTCCATATCACAATCATTCCACCCCATATACCACAACTCAAGACATGAGCGAAACCAATACTTCTTCTTAATCTCATAGACAAGGAAAGAAAAATTTTGTATCTGTCTGGTCCGATCGTTTAGCCGCTCTTTCTGTATAGGCTCAAAAGTGGCTAACTAGGGAAAATTTAATGTGAAGGGACAGTGTTTAGGGAATTGGGTTATCAAAGATGGCCTAAGATCATTTCCTAAACTTGTGCACACTATGCAGTCTCAACACAGAAAATAGGCAAGTTCTAGAGAAATAAAAATACACATGTGAATCTCACATCAAACGAAATAAAGGCTCAAAATTCTCACACAAGGGTTCAAAATTTTTCTTCCACAGTCAATTTCAAATCAGCTCAATCATCATGCAAGCATAAGTGTCAAATCAATCCTATCATGCGGTATTCTACATTCATAGGCATCTAACCACATTCACAATCAATTCAAACTCAACCCTCAACCGATTCTAATCTCACAATCTCATTCAGGTTATCTCAAAACTCAAAATTTTTCCCCACAAAATAGAATAAACTTAAAAAAATTTAAAGCAGAAAGCAAAATAAATAAAGGATAGAACGTTCCATCTCTTGTCCACATCCCCCCAAACTTATTTCCAACTCGAAGAGTGGAATAAGTTTGAAAATCAGACAAAAGAGGGAACGATACCTGGTAGTGGATCTCAGACATCCACTTTTTATACCCCGAAGTCTTCGAATATTGCTCGGCGTGAATTGTTGCAGCTGGCACTTTGCGTCGATCGACGTGAAGCCTTCTTGCCGATCCCGTTGAGGATCGAAGTGTATCACGCTGGGCTGCTCGGTGTCGATCGACGCCAGGCTGCGTCGATCGACGTCGAGCCGATCTCAAATTTTTTTTATACTGCAAAGCAACTGTTAATGTAAAATAAAAGGAATTCGAAATAATAAAAAACAAAAATTGAAAAGAAATTACGGAAAATGTTAGGTTACCTCCCAACAAGTGCTTGATTTAACGTCGCAGCTCGACGATACCTCAAATCACCGCCAGGGAGGTCGGGTCCAGACTCGCCGACCTTTGGAATCCACCATGTAAACCTTCTGATCCTTGATAATGGTGGTGAGCTCAGAACAAGGTGGCGTAGTTGACAGATTCACCCCTCCGTTTCCTCGCTCCCATTCGATGGCAGCTACTTCTTTCTCTTCAGATTCATCTCCTTCGTCAGTAGTGGAGATTCGATTGCACTCCGCTTTCTTCTTGCTCTTGTCGATCACAAAGGTGATCTTTTCATCGTTCGCTCAGAGTGTGATCTCTCCGCCTCGACAGTCAATGAGAGCGGCACTAGTGTCGAGAAACTCACGCCCAAGATCATGGGCATGTTCTTGTCTTCCTTCATCTCGTGCACCAAAAAATCTGCAGGAAAAATGTGATTGCCCACGTGAATGAGCACATCCTCTAGTATACCTTTCGGGCGGGACACAGAGTTGTCCGCCATCTGCAGGGTGATCGTTGTGGGCCTCATCTCTCCGATATTGAGACGCTTGTAGATGGAGAACGGCATAAGGTTGATACTGGCCCCAGTATCACATAGTACTCTCTCGAATGTGTGTCCCCTATCTCAACCGGAATAGAGAAGCATCCAGGATCGCTTCTCTTGATGGACACCTGATTTTGAAATAGCAGGCTGCACTGCTCGTGGATCTTCACTGTCTCATTTTCCACGAACTGCTTCTTTCCACTCGGGATCTCTTTTAGTGCTTTGATCAGCGGGATGTTAATGCTGACCTTCCTGAGATTCTCCACAAATCTGGAGAACTTCTCGTCCTCTTTCTGCTTCGCGAACCGCTGTGGGAATGGTATAGGAGGGGTTGATTTTCAGACAGCTTTTGCTTCGTGTCTGGAACAGACATCAGCATCGATCGACGTAGGGTAGCGTTGATCGACGGGCCTCTGTCTTCTGCATCGATCGATGTGGCAGGTCCGTCGATCGACGTGGATTCATCTCCTGTGTATTTTTGCTCCTTTTCACCTCCAGAATCATTCACAGCCATCTCGGGACCCTTGTAACTCGTCTCGGACCTCAGAGTGATGGCTTTGCAGTCTTTTTGAACCTTTGGGTTCACCTCCGTTGTGCTCGGAAACTGTCCTGGCTTGTGTTGGTTGCCGAGTGTGTTGGCAATCTGGCTCAATTGCGTGTCCATCATCTGAAGGTGTTTTGTCATCAGCTGCATGTGGTCAGCCAGCCCCTTCACCTCGGTTTCTACCTTCGCAAACCGGTTATCAAAGCTCTTGATAAATTTCTCGAGCATCTCCTCCAGCACAGACTTCTTTCTTTCCACTATCTCTCCTCCAGTACCTACATCAAAACCAGGCGGAGGGTGTTCTGCAGCAAGAGGGTTAGAATAAGAGAAACCAGGGTGAGATCGCCCATGGTTGTAATGATACCCTTGATTTCCTCGGTAGTTATTGTGATAACCACTGCCAATGTAGTTCACCTCCGTCCCGGCAGTTCCAAACGAACTGCTTGCACCCCGGTTGATGTAGTCGGCCTCCACCGGAACAATAGCCATGCTTGGCTCTGTAACAGCTGCAGTTTGTGTTGTGCTCAATTTTTCAATCTCTTCCCGGAGCTTTTTCACCTCCGCAACCACATCAATTTCTGGCTTGGCTTCTATAGCTTTGACCGAAATCTGTCTATCGGTTGGCCATTGGTGGCTATTCAGCGCCATGTCTGCCAGCAACCTCATACTTTATGCGCCACTCTTCTTCATCAGTATCCCACCAGCGGATGCATCAACCAGCTCCTTCATGTGAGGATTCAAACCCTCATAGAAATGGCACACTTGCATCTCCAGATCGATGCCATGTCCAGGACAGAGTCGTAGAAGCTCTTTGTACCTCTTCCAGGCCTCGTTGAGGGACTCATCATACATCTGCTTGAAAGTAGTAATGGCAGCTTTCCTCTTCAGCAGCAGGCTCAGTGGGAAGTAGTTGGTAAGGAACTCTGCTCGAAGCTCCTCCCATGTCCCGATTTGACTTTTATCCAGTCCAGCAAACCAAGATAGTGCCTCGTCTCTGAGTGAGAACGAGAACAGTCTCATCCTGATCACATCTTGGGTTACTCCATTCCGTTTCACAGTGTTACACACCTCGATGAATTGGTTGAGGTGGGTATATGGATCTTCTACAGCTCTCCCCCCAAACTGGTTTTGCTGCACCATCTGAATAAGGCTTGTGCGTAGCTCGAAGTTGTTGGCATCAATGCCAACTCTGAATCCGGCCTCCGCTTGCTGTGGAAGAAATCAATCCAAGATGGACCTTTGCGGGATCTCAACTTGCCTATCGTTCAACTCTGCCAGTCTTGCAGCTTGCTCCACCTGAGTAGCCTGGGCTGCTTGCAGTTGTGCCCTCAGCTGCTGTACTTCATTCACAAATTGCCTCTGCTCCTCGGGAGTCATGTTTTGCAGAGGTGCTTCAGGATTCTCAGCCATCTCTCGCTGTTTTTCTTTTCCTTTCTTTTTGATTTTCCTGCAGGTTGCTTCAATTTCAGGGACAAAGGCTTTGAGTGTTTTTCCTTTGGCTCGCGTGTTCATGCACCTGCACAAGAAATAGGTAAATATCAGTTCGGCGTCAATCGACGTGCATTCACATCGATTGACACAAAAGAGTGGCTGGCGTCGATCGATGCTAGGGTCCGTCGATCGACGCAGCAAAGTGATCGACGTCGATCGACGCTAAGGGGCATCGATCGACGTGGAATGCAGACACGAAAACTAACACATGCACACGTACAGAAAAATAAAACTCAATCTAGCAAATCCTAGAAAAAACTAGTAACAAGAAAAAATCTAACAATTCCACGGCAACGGCGCCAATTTGATCACTGCTTATTTCTAACATATTAATTATAATAACAGCGGCAAATAAATTTGTAAACCCTAAAGTTATCGATCCAGGAGAATTATGTGGGGAAATTATCCTATATACTAGCTGTGATCCTAAGATTCATTGTTTGAGTGAATAGAAAATAGGTTTTGGTTTTATAAAAATAAAGAGAACAATGCAGAAAAATTAAAGTAGTTTTGAAATCAAATTTAAAAGAACACAGATTCTAGGGAAGAATTCTTATTATGGATAACATGTAGGAATCAATTAATTTAACAGGTGGAATACTACAACAATGCTATATTTCCTTGTTTGGCAAATATAACCTAGATTACTAATTAGTGACTATCTCCGCTCGGTCTCAAAGTACACCAAATTAGTCAATCTGATAAGCAAATCAGTTCAATTCCTACAGTCTAGTACATCTGTTTGGATAGTGTAGATTGTATCATGCATTCCAATTCCCACTATTAATATTCACCTCTCGGTCCTTCTATCAATAGCTAGACATCTAAATTAATCATCACCTCTCGGTCCTTGAATTAATCTAGAATTAGAAAATAAACACAGGAATCATGAACCTAATTAATTAATCCTAACATGCATCCATAATAATATCAAACCCTAGAACCCGCTAGGGTTTCTAGCCACTCATCGCAGATAGAAATCCAAAATAAAACATATTAAATTGCATAAACATAAAGAACTTACAAGAAAATAAAAGGGTTTCGTCTTCCCCAAGTCTCCAAACTCTAAAAACTAAATTGTAGAATGAAAATATGATGATTGGTACTGAAATATCAAATTTAGTAGGCTATTTATAGGGGTGGATATGTATCCTATCAAATCTAGGGCTAAAGATATGAATAAATCTGATTTTCATCGAATTTTCGCTCCAACAGACAGACTCGCGTCGATCGTGGCTGATTGGCGTCGATTGACGTGGCCATCTTTTTGGCGTCCATCGATGCTGATTGGCGTCGATCGACGTGGTCTCTCGCCCCTTCTGCACGGTCTCACGGTTTTGGCCATAACTTCCTCTCCCGAACTCCGATTGACCCGATTCCAGTTGCGTTGGAGAGCTAACTCAAATAATCATCCATTTCTATGTGCAAATTGCCCGAATTACCCTTGTGGAAGAACTCTTCACTGCTACTCTTACACGTCAGTGCTTTCGGAACGGTTTTCAAGTGAATTTAGGCCTAAAACCTGCAAAAATACCAAGATGCGCATAATACCACCTAATATAGACTCATACATAGAATATATATATAAAATCAATAAAACTACATAAAATAGTAGAAAATAATATAGATAAGCGAGTAAAATAATGAGCTTATCAAGTGGCCGACACAGCTTGTAGTGTGTGTATACACTAAAAATCACGGCCAATTAAAACGTGTAATGTGGATCCAAATAATTAAATATCAATTTATTTAATTTTTAGGAATTAATTAAAAAATTCCTAAATTAAATAAATAAAAAATGTGATATTTACAATTTAATCCAATAAGGGACCGACATGTGGCGGGCTTACGATATATGAGAAGCATGTGATCACAATTCAATGGACGAATGAGATTGCGCCACCTACACCCTAAACCTCCCAATTTTGCCTATAAATACAAGGCATTATTGAAGTAAAAAGAAGAAAAAATGGTGGATATATTTGAAGAGCTCAAGACTTGAAGGAAGAATTCTCTCCAAAGTTCAAGGCATTCGTTTGAAGATTCGAAGACGTTCTTCGTCATCTTAAACGCGTTCTTCATCAAAAGTCAAGCAATTCCTATGTTTAATTTGAAATCAAGGCTCGTAGCCCCCGAAGAAACGTTAGAAGCCCTCCAAAGTGTTGAAGAAAAAGATCAAAGATTGAATTCAAGAAGAACAAGAAGATCAAGCTTCAAGACCACAAAGAACAAGGTCGAAGTTCTTCAAGAAATCGTTCAAAAGTAACGTTTAATCCAAAACAAGGTGAAAACCATTTGGATTAAAGTTATAAAACTTCAAGATCAAGTTGAAGAGGATCGACGGAGCCAAATTCTGTTGAAGACCTCGAAGAACACTCAAACATAATGTTCGAAGAGAAGAATCAAAGGAACCAATAGAGATAGGATCCACAAAATGTAATTTGATCCCAATTGAAATCGAATTGTATCCAAATTTTGTGTTTATTTACTTGAATATGATTTTCGTGATTACAAATTTTGGCATGCCCGGTAGGACATTCTCTACCTTTCATCTCTTCTCTTCATCCAAGTTCAAGGATGTCTCAGGCATCAAATACCTCAAAAGTTGTTGGTGTCATTACAAGAAGCATGGCAAGACAAGCATTGGAAACTCTAAAGTCGACTGCTTCTGATGATGAAGTGCATAGAAGCAATGCTTCTTCATCAGTGATGATGGTTAACACTTCTACCATAGAAGAACAACTTGCAGGCATGAAAGAGTTAGTGGACATGCTAAGAAAACAGCTACAAGATCAAAGCGTCGAGATCGCAAGGATTAAGAAAGAGAAAGGAGAGTCCAGTCAAACAAATGATGACGAAGGTGAGAAAAGTAACAATACGGAAACACCTAATAGAAAACAAGTAAATGATGAGGTGAAATCTGCATCCAAAGGATTACCTGTCTCCTCTGATGGCTTCATCCAAATCGATCAACTCAAGGGATTTATCGAAGAGACTTTGAAAAATAAGTTCGACGAAAGCTCTAAGTTGTCATTAGTTTATTCCAAGCCATACTCTTGAAGAATTGACAACTTGAGGATGCCCATGGGCTATCAACCACCAAAATTCCAACAATTTGATGGAAAGGGAAATTCGAGACAACATGTCGCTCACTTCGTCAAAACCTGCAACAATGCTTGTACATACGGAGACCACTTGGTGAAAAAATTCGTGCGATCTCTTAAAGGAAATGCCTTCGATTGGTATACGGACTTGGAACCAAACTCAATCGACAGCTGGGGGCAATTAGAGCACGAATTCCTTAATCGCTTTTATAGCACAAGGAGAACAGTCAGCATGGTGGAGCTCACAAACACCTGCCAATGGAAAGAAGAGCCTGTAATTGATTACATCAATCGATGGAGGAACCTATGTTTCAATTGTCGAGACTGTCTATCTGAAACTTCTGCAATTGAAATGTACATCCAAGGAATGCAGTGGGGTCTCCAATATACACTAAAGTGAATTTAGCTAAGAACTTTTGAAGAATTGGCTACAAGAGCTCACGACATGGAATTAAGCATGGCTGCCAGTGGCGTGAAAGAACCGCCAATCCAAGAGCCCCAAATATTTCAAGAGAGGAAAGATTTTTGAAAAGAAGGAAAACCCTTTGATAAACCCATAAAGAAGGAATCTATTGCAATCAGGGCGACCTTAGTTGCATTTCAAAAAAATGAAGTCAACAAAGAGAAACAGGCCACTCCACAAGAAAACGTGCAGAAGAAGCTAACCCTTAAAGAAATGCAATAACAAGAGTATCCATTTTTGGATTCGGAAGTGCCAGGGATCTTTGATGATTTGCTCCAAGAAAAGCTCATTGAACTGCCAGAGATGAAGCGTCCTAAAGAAGCCAACCAAGTCAATAATCCAAAGTATTGCAAGTATCATCGCTTAGTCAGTCATCCCATACAAGATTGTTTCATATTCAAAGACAAGGTGATGCAACTAGCCTGTCAAGGTAAAATATCGCTTGAGGAAGAGACTACCACTGCTAATACAATCACATTCAAGATCAATAAAGGAGTAGGAGAAAATTCAAAACTGGCAGAGAATCACTCCTTCCAAAAGAAGAGATGATGACCACGGGATCTGTAATTGCAATAACATTTACAGATGAAGATCTCGAACTAGGCCTAGATTCACACAATTGGCCTATGTTTGTAAATGGCTACGTACGCAAGCTAAAATTGAATAGAATACTTGTGGATGGAGGGTCAGCAGTCAACATCCTACCTTTACGTACTTTGAAGAAATTAGGGATTTCCATGAATGAGCTCTCGGACAGCCGATTGATGATTCAAGGATTTAATCATGAGGGGAAAAGAGCTCTAGGAACAGTGATCTTGGACCTGTTAATAGATGATATGGCAACAACAGTGTTATTCCATGTCATTGACGCCAATACATCCTATAACATACTTCTTGGTCATCCATGATTGAACGAAAATGGCATCGTTCCCTCCACTTGGCATCAATGTCTCAAGTATTGCAAAAATGGAATAGTGAAGAAGGTGGTAGGTGATAGCAATCCGCTCATGGAATCAGAATCACATTTCGCAGACGTGAAATACTATTTGACACGTAAGAAGGCCATCCAAATCAATGAAGATACAAAGACTAACAAGGGTAAAGCTCCACTCATGGAGAAGGTGTCTATGAAAGATCTAACGTTCCCTTTAACAAAAATCGATGATGGTAAGCCTATGCTGCAACCATTGGATGGATTAGTTCGACCCGTTGACAATGTTATAATTGAGCATGGAGAACTTTCTAAAAGAACAATTGCAAAGAATTATGGCCAAAAGGCATTCCCACTTTTGGTTTAGGCAGGTTATGGCCCTAAATCAGAAAACCGCAATCCCTAAATAGTAGACCAGCCGAAAGGAAGAATCAGCTTCAATGAAAAGTCTCTAAGTTCAGATGTCAGCCACAGGAAAGGTTTAGGATTTGCCCCGCAAGCTCCAGTTCGTATTGTGATTAGGAGGGCTAACACTAGCTATATCAGTGAAGAAGAAATGTCTTCTACAAATAATGCAATTGACGGTAGAAAGAAAAAGCAACCACGACCTTCCGTGTTTGAAAGACTGGGACCACTTAAGGAGTTTGATTCCCTCCCGCATGAAGAGGCAAACCACATTAACCATTTCATGTGGAAGAGAATTGAAAGCTACAAAGAGTACTTTCATTTTGACAAAAGTCTCGAAGGATGAGGATGATGGAGAAAGTGTTGCATCATCAGATGATCCACTCAAAGGAGAGAAAGAGGTTCTTTCATATCATATTACCTTTAATGAAGATGGTAAAATTGAGGAAGAAGATGCCAAAGATGCCCCTCCGCAGTTTGAAGAAGGTGTTAAAGGAACTGTTGACGAGTTGAAAGAAATTAACTTTGGGAAGTGTTGATGACCCAAGGCCAACTTACATCAGTGCAATGCTAACTTCTAACGAGGAGAAATCCTATGTGGAGTTGTTAAAAGAATTTAAGGACATATTTGCGTGGTCGTACAAAGAAATGCCAGGGCTTGACCCTAAGATAGTTGTCCACCGCCTGTCAGTCAAAAGAGGTGTGCGGCCAGTCAAACAAGCACAACGCCGATTTCGGCCAAAGTTAATTCCTTTGATTGAAGCTGAGGTGAATAAGCTCATTGAAGTTGGATTCATAAGAGAAGTCAAATATCCGACATGGATCTCAAGCATTGTCCCAGTAAGAAAGAAGAACGGACAAATAAGAGTTTGTGTTGATTTCAGAGATCTTAATGAGGAATGCCCAAAGGACGATTTTCCACTTTCGATAACAGAGCTGATGATTGATGCTACTACTGGCCACGAATCTTCTGGTTATAACCAAATTCGTATGTCACCAGAAGATGAGGAAATGATAGCATTTCGTACTCCCAAAGGAATATATTGTTACAAAGTAATGCCTTTTGGGTTGAAAAATGCTGGTGCAACATACCAAAGAGCCATGCAAAAAATATTTGATGACATACTCCATCTTATTGAATGTTATGTTGATGATGTCGTGGTCAAGTCACGAAGGCGTAAAGATCACCTAGAAGATTTGAGGATGATCTTTCAGCGACTTGGGAAATATCAACTAAAGATGAATCCTTTGAAATGTGCATTTGGAGTAAAGTTCAGAAAGTTCCTCGGGTTCATTGTTCGTCATCAAGGGATTGAAATTGAGCAAGCAAAGATTGATGCAATCTTGAAGATGCTCGAACCTCGTAATATTCATGAGTTGAAAAGTCTACAAGGAAAGTTAGCTTACTTGCGTAGGTTTATTTCAAATTTGGCAGGTCGTCGCCAGCCTTATAGTAGGATCATGAAAAAAAGAATTTCATTTGAATATGATGAAGCTTGTAGGAATGCCTTTGAAAACATAAAAGCTTACCTGACAAAACTATCCGTTTTAACTGCGCTTATTGTTGGACGCCCGTTGATATTATACATTGTCGCTCAAGAGCGCTCAATGGGGGCATTACTTGCCCAAGAGAATGAAGAAAAGAAAGAGAATGCTTTGTATTATCTAAGCAGGATGATGACACCAAATGAGCTCAACTACTCCCCAATTGAGAAATTATGTTTAGCTTTGATTTTTTCCATCCAAAAGCTTAAACATTATTTTCAAGCTCATTCTGTCCAACTCGTCTCAAAGGTAAATCCTTTGAAATATGTCATGTCAAAACCCGTGCTCTCGGATAGACTTGCACGATGGTATCTTCATTTACAACAATTTGAAATCATATATGTTTCTCAAAAGGGTGACAAAGGGCAAGTATTAGCCGATTTTTTGGTTGATCACCCAATCCCCTCCGAATGGGAGCTGACTGATGACCTTCCAGATGAAGATGTTCTCACAATTGAGATATCACCACCTAGGAAGATGTATTTTAATGGAGCATCCCATAAAGAAAGAGATGGCGCAGGAATAGTATTTGTGACACCTGATGAAGAAGTCCTGCATTACTCATTTACTTTGACCAAGAATTGCTCTAACAATATTGCTGAGTACCAAGCACTTATCCTTAGGTTAGAAATGGCGATGGATGCCAAGAAGTTTCAAATAAAAATATATGGTGATTCTAAGTTGGTAATTAATCAACTACTTGGATCATACGATATCAAGAAACCCGAGCTAATGCTCTATGTCAAGTATGCACAAAGAATGATTCGATGGCTAGGAGGTATAGAGCTGGAACATATTCCACGAAGTAAAAATAAACAAGTTGATGCATTGGCCAAACTTGCCTCTACGTTAGCTATGCCAAGTAATAAAACCTGCGTTCCGATCTGCAAAACTTGGGTAAAACCACCCATGTTTGACGATGAAGAACATGAAGAAGATAATAATATGGTTGAAGTGTTCGAGGTCGACAAAGAGGATTGGCGCCAGCCATTTGTTGATTATTTAAAGGATGGGAAGCTGACAGATGATCCATGCCAAAAGGTTGATGTTCGACGCCGCAGCACTCGATTTCTCTACTTTAAAGACACCCTGTTTCGAAGATCTTCCGATGGAGTCCTCCTACGATGTTTAGTAGAAGAGGAAGCAAAAGAAGCAATGGAGGAGGCACACTCTGGTATTTGCGGTGCTCACCAATCTGGTCCAAAATTGCACTTCCGTTTCAAGAGAATGGGGTACTACTAGCCAACAATGGTGAAAGACTGTATGAGTTATGCACAAAGATGTCAACCTTGTTAGTTCCATGCAAATCTCATCCATCAACCACCCGAACCGTTGCATCTGACAGTTGCCTCATGGCCTTTCGATGCTTGGGGTTTAGATGTTGTAAGGCCAATGACAAAGTCTTCTGCAGGTCACTTATACATTCGGGTTGCGACTGATTATTTCTCCAGATGGGCAGAGGCAATCCCGTTGAAGGAAGTAAAAAAAAGGAAAATATGGCCAATTTCATCAAAGCCAACATAATCATTCGATATGGAGTTCCCCGATATATCATTATCGATAATAGAAATCCATTTTGCAACGCCTTGATTGACAAACTTTGTGAGGAATCTCAGTTCAAGCAACGAAAGTCGTCCATGTATCATGCACCTGCTAACGGACTCGCAGAAGCCTTCAACAAGACATTATGCAGTTTGCTAAAAAGGTTGTAGCAAAATCCAAGCGTGACTGGCATGAGCGAGTTGGAGAAGCTTTATGGGCATATCGGACCACTCACCGAACACCTACGTAAGCAACCCCATACTCACTTGTGTATGGTGTAGAAGCCATTATTCCTCTCGAGCAGCAAATCCCTACATTAAGAATGGCCATCCAAGAAGGTTTAACTGAAGAAGAAAATGCACGTCTGTGGCTGGAGGAGTTGAAAGCTCTCGATGAGAAAAGGTTGGAAGCACAACAAAAACTTGAGTGTTATCAAGCACGCATGTCAAAAGCTTTTAACAAGAAAGTACGAGCAAGATCCTTCCAAGTCGGGGACTTAGTTCTTGCTGTGAGAAGACCCATCATTACCACACATCGAGTTGGGAATAAATTCACTTCACAATGGGATGGTCCATACGTTGTCAAGGAGGTCTATACTAATGGTGCTTATCTTTTAGTTTCTGAAGACCACGTACGAGTCGGGCCAATAAATGGCAAATTCTTGAAGCGTTATTATCCTTAGAAGAAAAGGAAATGATGATGAAGATGTGATATGCAAATAGAAAAATAAAGAGAAAAAGAAAAAAAATTTAAAAAAAAAGAAAGAAAAAAAATGCAAAAAAAAAACAAGAAAATGAAAAAAAAAGAAAGAAAAAGAAAAAAAAGTGAAAAAAGGAAGGAAAATAAAGAAAGCTCCATGACGCACAAGCCTAAACTGCTTATCACTCCTGGCCTGCATTAGTATAAATTGTGCACGGCAACCCCCTTCAAATCATGAATAAAGCTCCATAACACACGAGCCTAAACTATTTGTTACTCCTGGCCCACATGAGTATAAATGTGTACGACAAATCCAAAAAAATATATATTATTATTACAAGTTGTTGTATGAACTACGTTATGACTTGATCCCTTTAAAGGGTACGTAGGCAACTTAGATCTTTCTAAGTACAGTTATATTATATAATTGACAAGATATATGGAACATGCAGCAGAAGAGACATATATATAAAAAAATAAAAAATAAAAAATAAAAAAAAGGAGAAGTGATGTTTCATTAGCATAATGGTCTCTTTACAATACTCCATGAGTTAAAATAAAGAGACATACAAAGAAAAAAAAGACAAAAACAAAAGCAAAAACAAAAACAAAAAAAAACAAGATAAACTCTAAACAAAAAGATGCAGATCCTCCAAAGTCTTCTGAAAGTCTCCACTAGAAATATGGAACTCTTCAAGCTCTTGTGGGATTCCTCATTAAAAGAAGCCTCAACTTGGGTAAGTTCATCCTTGAGGTCCTTGATTTTCCCTTCTGTGGCCGAGTATTAAGTTCAGTACTCCTCCAACGATACAGACAATGTCTGCCTCCTCTCATCCAATACGGCGATCTCCCCCTCGATGGACTCAATATGTCTAAAATCTTCTTGTCTTTTGACCTCCACTTCTTGAATGCATATTTTGACTTCATTTGCACGCTGCTTCGAGGAACCATGAAGCTCAAAAGATGTCGACCAGGCCGAATCATAAGCAGCGACATTGCCAAACAGAGTATCAACACCCTTCCTCAGGTGGGAGAGATCGAAACTATGAGGAGTACGCTCCATAAGAGAAAGTCCGTCAAGCACTTTTTCACGAATAGAAGAAAGGTGATCTATGGAAGTCCGCATTATCTTCTGAAGAAGATCACCCAAAAAATGGCTTACAACGATCATCAAACACAACTCTCCCATCAAATCGGGAAACTGCCCCTATCGAGGGCATTGGACTAGTGGCCTCTGTCAATGGTGCTGACTCAGGTACGTATGGTTCGTCTAACAGGCAAATATTGACACTCTGAGTAGAATCAACAGGTGAGTGATCTGAAGAACCTCCAAGAACGTTAAGTCCTAAAACCTCTTTATTGTCTGCCAAAAAAACAAAAAGAACAAAAAAAAAAAAGAGGGCAAAATCAAATTGTATTGAATTAAGAAATAACAATACAAAAAAAAAGTTGAGTAGGAAAAGAACCTCATTCAAAGCACCATCCATCTGATCGTGGTTGTCTCCCGTATGACTTTTGCTAGGCATATTAGGGCCACCATTACCCTTCTTCCTCTTCCAATGACAATCACCACTATCACTCGGGATACTGCTAGCGGAGTCATCCGCAACCCTCGGTTGTTTACTCTTGAGAGGACTCTTTGTTGGCTCTTTTTGCAGTTTAGGAGCATCCTTCGGCTGAGGTGAGATAGAAGCCAAAATATTCACCTCCGAGAAACTCTTATCCCACCAACTTTTGAAAGAAACTGATACAAGTTTCTTCACATTAGGAGAAGAGCCAGGAAAGCGTGCTTTTGACATTGAGCCATGCAAAGTACAGATTCTCCAATATCGAAATCCATCATCCAAAGAAGCCTCTCGAAAGTTCTGATTAAGAAAATCAGGAATGGTCTGAACATACCCAAACTGTCAACTGAAGCGATGAGGACTGTACAGCTCAATAATGAAGCAGTTGTGCAACCTCTTAGCCAAAAGATTCGAACGGATAGCCATATAAAAGTATCGATTAGCTTCTGTCGCCTTATCATTGTCAACATACCATAAGGTCTCCTTCTCAGTAAACATGTTGCAAGCCCAAGACACTTGATTCCATTAAAGAATCCTTTTGCGAGCTTCGGAAGAATCATAGAATCTCGCTCCCCCTTCACCAGCAAATTGGATCATCTTAGGAGTCGATCCCCTTAAATCCAAAGGAAAATGAGTCCTAAAATAATGAGCCATCCAGCTATAAATAAAATGAAAGGGTAGCGTGACTCGAGACTGAGACAGATGTGAGGACTCTAAAATAGAATTCAATCCTCGATAAATGCTCGCAAGGGTAGGAATGGTAAGGGCTTCTCTCCTCTGTGTCGCCAATACACTTTCTATCTTAAAAGTCTCTAGGCGTATCAAATCAGTTTTGCCCTCAGGAAGGACGAAACTACATAACCAGCATGAAAGATAAGCAGCTACATATGTTTCCTTCCAATACTTCTCTTTTATAGAAAGTTCAGCGAACGGAATCTCATCTGCAACAGACCATGCCTCATGCACTGCAAAGTCACCAGTGGGGTTATGAGTCAACTTCCTACGCACTTTCTTCTTCCATTCTTTGCGAATTGGAGGACAATCATATCTCGGTTTCTTCCGGCACCAAAATTTAATCCACGACTCAAGTGAGACCGATCAAGTCGAACCTTGGATTGAGTGATAAGCTTAAAGCGGATAACTGCAACTCACGGGAACAAACAATCTACCACCACGATCAATCCCAAAAAGCTCCTTCGAAGAAGGCACAACCTCATCATAAAACACCCCATCAGCTGGAAGTTCAGATAGAATGTGCAAATCCCATAGGGAAATAGACATCTCACCGTGAGAAGTTAGAAGGGTATTTGTTGACGGGCACCAAGCTTCACAAAAAGCTTTCACTACCTTAGTGTTACGATCATATGTAAACTAGGAGGCATAAACAGAGTCATAGATGCCAGCACGACGAAGCTCATCACCACAACGGCTGAGAATATCCTCGGTCCACTCCCAGTACCCGGTGCGATAGAAAAATTCACCAACAAAATCTATAGTGTCATCCTATTCAGCTTTTCTTTCAAAAATACGAAGCCCCAAAGTCGACAATATAGCAATCATGTAACAGGAATAATGATGACCAGACTGTAATTTCCATCTAGAAGGTGCCTTGGGTTCATCAAATTTGCATGACCACATTGACTGGTGAAAAGGATTGGTAAGCTTCGGCAAGGAACCTGCTAGTTGGCCTATGAGGGGTCGATACACCCTTAAGCGGGTATCCCTCCCTGATAAGGACTTCCCATCATCAGAAATCACCAAGAAATCCTCTCCAGAAATAGAAATATCTTCATCCTTGAAGCTAATCATGTTTATCTAAGAGAAGGAAATGATAGAAAAATAGTGAGGAGTTGCGCAAAGCCCGTAGATGACAGAAAGGGAGCAAAGAAATGTTATAATTAAGAATTGAGCATCCTAAGTTCAAATTTTCTTAGGCATCAATTAAATTTAGACGGAAATTGGAGAAGAATTTTATATTGGGTCATGAATCATGGGAATATGAATTGAAGTTGGGTCTCTTGATTAGAATTCATGGGGCATGGATTAAAATTATCGGGCCTTTTTGAATTTGAAAATTGAGTTCTCTAAAATTCATAAGTGGACCGCAAATTAATACTTAGGTGGGCTTCAAATTGATGTGGGCTTTAATAAGTTTTATCTTTCTTGATCATTTAAGATTGTGAGGTCTCATGTAATGAGAATTGAAATCTCTCGCCCGCCTCCTTCACCATTGCAGTCATCACTGTACCTCGCCAAGATGAACAAAAGACTCTAGGAAAGCTATGACAAGTGTCGATACTCATCTTGGCCCATTGAGCAATGTCTCTAGAGAGTTTAGCAAATGCTACACTCACCTTGGGACATTGTAACAATGTTCGCAAAGAGCTACAACAAATGACAAGCACATCCAAGCCTTTTTGAACAATGGTCTGGTAAATTGCAGCAAATCTTTTGCTACAGCCGCACTACACCACCATTGCCCTTCTTCCTCCTTGACCCCTCTGAACCGCAGTAAACTTAGCACACTCATCTCAGAGCATCGACCAAATGTTTCCGGAGAGCTGCAGCTAGTGCCGTACTCGTACCGGGCCATTAGACAATGTTTCCGGAGAGCACCCAGCAAGTCACCGCCATCAAACAAACATCTCCATCAAAGCCAAAACGCAGAACATAAGGACGCCCCAGAACACACTTTTCCACACAAGAAATGACAATGAATTTTGGACATAAGATTTAGTAGCAAATCTCTGCTATACAGTTTAAGTGTATCTGCACTACAAACTTGATTTGATCAAAGAGTTTCAGAAAAGCCTTACTTTAAGATAGCAACAGGAAATCCAACTTTGTTTGTTTCCAGAGATGTAACCAAAATGAAGTGTTCAATTTTTGCAGAGGTTGATGCTTGGAAAATGAGCATTATCATAGTATTATTTTTTATAAATATATATATATATATATATATATATATATATGATTATATGCTAACCCATTTTCATATGCTAACATGCTAACTAGGAAATGCATTCGTCATGGCTGAAAAACGCATATGCAAATGCAAAGAAATGCATCATTTTTACTGCATAAATGATGCACTGACCATTTTATATGCGGAATTGGTGCATCTTTTATCAAAACCTAAATACAATAACATTTTATACGTGAATTGGTGCATTTTTTAAAAATGCATCAATCCTATACAAAAAATGCTCCTGAGCAGCTGCATTTTTTCAATTATATAATGCATTTTCAGTTCTGGAAATGTGCATTTTATAGTTATTATTCAAAGAGGTGTTATCATATAATTACTACCCTTATATATATATATATATATATATATATATATATATATAGTTGCGTTCAAATCCGAACCATATATCGTGAATGAACAGTGGCCATTTATCCAGCCATTCATCTTAAAATTTGGACGCTCCATATTTTGCCACGTGGCATATTTTAATTTATATTTTATTTAGTAAAGGGTATTATTGGTATCACATATTTATATAAAGATGTTAGTTTTGGAAATCCCTGTAATCATGCGTTATATAAGTTTTTAATATCTTTTTATTTTTGGTTTCTATATCAAATCTATTCATTACTTAATTAACGTCTAATACTTTATTTGTTCTTCATAATTTTACAGAGTTCGTTTTTTTCTTGAACTGTTGTTTTTGTTTTTATGTTCTACCGTGAAGATGGCGAGCAATAGTGTTAATCATCCTGGTACGTTTTTTTTACTCATTTTTTTTCGATATTTTCTGGATTTCTCCTTCTACATGTCATGTTCATATTACTAATTTTTTGTTACATAGTTGTATTTAGGGTTCATGATTAGTTTTTTTATTTTTTCAGTAACTCTCGCATGTGTTTTTGTTATGCATAAGAGTAGTCATTGTTTCATATTAATTTCATTTTCGGTTGTCTTTGATTATTGCAAATTTTATACTACCTCGCTAGTGTTTAGTAAATATCATTTCGGTGTACGATATTTATCATTATTTATGTTTGTTGATCAATTTTATTCACTGTTATGGTTTTTTTTCAGAACACGTTGTATTCAACACTGACGAACCACCAGGTAATATTGTTTGCATATTTTTTTTCGTAAATAAGAATTTTATTTTTAACCCCTTTATATTAGTTATTTTTATATTTATGTGTTAATTCTACATTTAATTCTTGGTACGTTTCCCTTTTTTCGTTTTTTAATTATTTATATTATTGCATGAGATTTTGATTTGTCATTTTTTTAATTTTCAAAAAGAAATTATTTGTTTTGTTTTCTTAATGATTGTTTATGCTATCTACTAAACATTGTTTATATTTACAGGGTAATTAGTACTTTATTTGTTTATCATTATTATATTGTACTATTATCATTTTTTTTATGCTATGTTATTTAATGAAATATGCGATTATCATTTTTTACTGATTTCCCTTTGTGTAATATGTAAAAATTTGTTCTTTAACTCTGATATTTTGTTCTTCTAATGTTTTTAGGTATTGTATGATATTTGCACCGTTCACTGGAAAGATAACCATGGCAAGCCTGTAACCTTTGCATCTGGTTTATTGTAAAAAGAGGATGCAGATTCTTTTAGCTGGTTGTTGAAGAAGTTTATCGATTGCATAGGACAACCTCCAAAAATGATCATAACTGATCAAGACCTGGGAATGAAAGTTGTTAATTGCTTTATCTTAAATCTTATAATACGTTATGGGTGTATTTTTATTTATTTGGTCAATACAAATTCATTCTCTTCGTTTTTATTTTGTGAGTGTATTAATCTAATTGAGTTATTCATTTTTTTATTTTGCGAATAAAGAGAATACATATTATATCATTATTATTCTTTTTTTTGTATCATCAATTTTATTTTATAGTAGTTCTTTATTTTTAATCTTTAAAATTGATAGAATTTATCATTTGAATTTCCTTTTATTAGTTATACAAAAGTTTATATATCGATCATTGTAATCTATATTGGTAATATTTATTTAAATCATTTAATGTCTTTGGGTGTATCATTTATAAAAAATATCTTAATGAAATTTAAAAAGTTTTGTCTTTGAAGATTTTTTTTTTTTACTCGTAGGTGTTTTTTATATCATTATTTTTTAAAATATTTATCATTCATTTACTTACACACCAAAATGTTTTTTTTACGTCAGTTTTAAAATTGCGTTAGTAATTAAAAAAAAATTGAATATTGTAAACACAAATTTAAATACCCAATAGATAAATAAGGTGTTCTTGAAATGCAATTCAATAAACGTTGCAAACTGTATTAGTCTTAAACATTGAATCTATTAGAGCATAAATGTAATTAAATCCCAAACAAAAGCAAAAAAAATTCAGACAACAGCTTCGGCATCCTCCCAAACATCGATTTGCAGGAACTCGCTAACATACGTATCGACATCCACTTCAGTAATCTCTTTCTCTGAATTTATGTAGTCCAGACTTTCTTTCTCATTCTTCATTGCACAATTATTGTTTGTGGACAAGAGAAGCGAGGAGCAATATTTTGCTCGTAGATATCGGTAAACGACCTTGCTTGTAACACCCCTCGTAAATTTTAAATGTATTTATCGAATTTCCGACA